>PVKU01001550.1:222867-223990 GCA_004027475.1 Anoura caudifer
CGGTGAAAGAAAAAGACACAAAGTTCAGGAAACACAAAGAGTCCCAAACAACATGAACCCAAAGAGGCCTGCACCAATACACATCATAATTAAAATGGCAAATGTTAAAGACAGAATCTTAAAAGCAGCAAGGGAAAGACAGTTACCTAAACGGAAGTTCCCATAAAACTGTTGGCTGATTTCTCAATAGAAACATTTTAGGCCACAAGGGACTGGCATAAAATATTCAAACTGATGAAAAACAAGGACCTGCAACCAAGACTACTTTACCCAGAAAGGCTATTATTTAAAATTGAAGGAGAAATAAAGAGCTTCCCAGACAAGAAAAAGCTATAGGACTTCATTAATACCAAACCAGTGTCACAAGAAATGTTAAAGGGTAAAGAAGAAGAAGAGGAGGAGGAGGATGTGAAAAAGGAGGAAGAGAAGGAAGAAGAGGAAGAAGAAGCAACCACCATGGTCAGGTAGCTCAGTTGGTTATAGCATGGTCCCAGCACACTAAGGTTGCAGGTTTGCTCCCCAGTGAGGGCACATACAAGAATCAACCGATCAATGCATAAACAAGTGGAACAAAAAAAATCAGATATGGATTTCCAGCCAAGGCAGAAGTGTAGGTAGACACACTGTGCCTCCTCGCACAACCAAAAGGACAATAACAATTTAAAAACAGAAAACAACCAGAACTGACAGAAAATTGAACTGTATGGAAGTTTAACAACCAAGGACTTAAAGAAGACATTCATCCAGACTGGTAGGAGGGGTGGAGTTGGGCAGCCAGGGCAGAGAGGACTGGTGGCAAAGTGGTGGCTTGTGGAGGGGGCAGAGTGCACAAGGCAGCTGGTGGACCAGTGGTCCCACATTCGCGTGCAGATAAACCAGGCGAAACTGAGTAGCGGGACAGACCACACAACCCAGGGCCCCAGCATGGGGAAATAAAGCCTCAAACCACTGATTGAAAATACTTGTGGCGGCAAGTAGCCGCAGGAGAAACTCCCAGCCTCACAGGAGAGTGCGTTGGAGAGACCCACAGGGTCCTGGAACATACACAAATCCACCCACATGGGAATGAGCACCAGAAGGGCCCAATTTGCTAATGGGAAGTGGCAGAAGTGATGGAAATCCA
>PVKU01001550.1:224090-290912 GCA_004027475.1 Anoura caudifer
AAAAAAAAAAAAAAAAAAAAAAAAAAAAAAAAAAAAAAAAAAAAAAAAAAAAAAAAAAAAAAAAAAAAAAAAAAAAAAAAAAAAAAAAAAAAAAAAAAAAAAAAAAAAAAAAAAAAAAAAAAAAAAAAAAAAAAAAAAAAAAAAGGCCCAAAGGAAAGAACAGATCAAAGCTCCAGAAAAAATACAACTAAGCAATGAAAAGATAGCCAACCTATCAGATGCACATTTCTGGTAATCAGAATGCTCACAGAATTGGTTGAATTTGGTCGCAAAGTAGAGGAACAAATGGAGGCTATGCTAAGTGAAATAATGGAAAATGTACAGCGAACCAACAGTGATGGGAAGGAAACTGGGACTCAAATCAATGGAGTGGACCAGAAGGAAGAAAGAAACATCCAATCAGAAAAGAATGAAGAAACAAGAATTCAAAAAATGAGGAGAGGCTTAGGAACCTCCAGGATATCTTTAAATGTTCCAACATCCAAATTACAGGGGTACCAGAAGGAGAAGAGGAAGAGCAACAAGTGGAAAACTTATTTGAACAAATAATAAAGGAGAACTTCCCCAATCTGGCAAAGGAAATAGACTTCTAGGAAGTCCAGGAAGCTCAGAGAGTCCCAAAGAAGTTGGATCCAATAAAGAACACATCAAGGCACATCATAATTACATTAGCCAAAATTGAAATGAAGGAGAGAATTCTAGAAGCAGCAAGGGATAAGGGGACAGTCACCTACAAAGAAGTTCCCATCAAACTGTCAGCTGATTTCTCAAAAGAGACCTTACAGGCAAGAAGGGGCTGGAAAGAAGTAATCCAAGTCATGAAAGGCAAGGACCTACATCCAAGATTGTTCTATCCAGCAAAGCTTTCATTTAGAATGGAAGGGCAGACAAAGTGCTTCCCAGATAAGGTCAAGTTAAAGGAGTCTATCATCACCAAGCCCTTATTATATGAAATGTTAAAGGGACTTATCTAAGAAAAAGAAGATAAAAGACATGTACAGTAAAATGACAGCAAACTCATAATTATTAAAAACACATCTAAAACAAAAACAAAAACAAACTAAGCAAACCTCTAGAACAGGAACAGAACTACACAAATGGAGATCACATGGAGGGTTATGAACAGGGGAGGGGGAGAGAGATGGAAAAGGTATAGAGAATAAGTAGCATAGATGGTAGGTAGAAAATAGACAGGGGGAGGGTAAGAAAAAAATCAGTGTTTGTCTCTCTCTGTCTTTATTCCCTCCTCTCTCTCTATAGTCAATTCTAAAATTAAAAAGTAAAAGGAGAAAAAAAAGTAACATAGTTATAAGCAATAAATATGTACCTACAAATAATCACTTTAAATATAAATGGCTTAAATTCTCCAATTTAAAAAATTAGGGTATCCGAATGGATAAGAAAACAATACCCATATATATGCTGTCTACAACAAACCCATCTCAGAATGCAAGACACACACAGACTGAAAGTAAAGGGATAGAAAAGTCTATTTCATGCAAAAAGAAATGAAAAAAAAAAAAAAGCTGGAGTAGCAATAGTTATATCAGATAAAAAAAAGACTTCAAAACAAAGGCCATAACAAGAGACAAAAAGGACATTACACAATGCTAACAGGATCAATTCAACAAGAGGATATAAACCTTGTAAATATTTATGCACACAATATAGGAACACCTAAATACATGAAGCAAATTTTAAACATAAAGGGAGAGATGGACTGTAATATAGTCACAGTGGAGGATTTTAACACCCACTTGACATCAATGGATAGATCTTCCAGACAGAAAATCAATAAGAAAACAGTGGCCTTAAATGGCACACTAGATCAGATGGATTTAATTGATATCTTCAGAGCATTTCACCCCAAGCAGAAAATACATTCTTTTCAAAGGCACATGGGACATTTTCCAGGATAGACCACATGTTAGGACACAAAACAAGTCTCAATAAATATAAGACTGAAATCATATCAAGCATCTTCTTTGACAACAATGATATGAAACTAGAAATCAATCACAACAAAAATACTGAAAAAATACACAAAGACATGAAGGCTAATTAACATGTTACTAAACAATAAATGGGTTAACAATGAAATCAAGGAACAATCAAAAGATACCTTGAAAGAAAGTGAGAGAAAGAAAATGAAAACACAAAAACCCAACATCTATGGGACAGCAAAATCAGTTCTAAGAGGGAAATTCTCAGTATTACAGGCCTACCTCAAGAAACAAGAAAAATACCAAATAAACAATTTAACTTTACACTTAAAGAAACTAGAAAAAGAGCAACATACAAAGCTCAAAGTGATCAGGAGAAAGCAAATAATAAAGATCAGAGCAGAGATAAGTGAAGTAAAAGTCTAAAAAAAACCCCCCAAAGATCCATAAAACCAGAAGCTAGTTCTTTGCAAAGATAAACAAGATTGATGAACCTTTAATTCATACATCAAGAAAAAAAGAGAGAGGACCCAAATAAATAAAACCAGTAATGAAACAGGAGAAGTAACAAATGACTCTACAGAAATACAAAGGATTGTAAAAAAACATTATGAACATCTATATGCCAACAAACTGGACAATCTGGATGCAGTGGATAAATTTCTAGAAACACAATATCTTCCAAAACTGAATCAGGAAGAATTAGAATTTTAAAAAAAAATTCTTTTATTAAGTCTACAGACAAGGTGAAAGAGAGGGAGAGAAACATCAATGTGAGAAAGAAAGCCTGTTTGGTTGCCCTTGCATACACCCTGACTGGGGGACCGAACCTACAACCCAGGCATGTGCCATGACCAGGAATTGAACCAGTGACTTTGCACTTTGTGGGATGACGCCCAACCAACTGAGCCACACCAGCCAGAGCACAACAAATGAAATTAAAGCAGGAATCACAAAATTGCCAACAAACAAATGTCCTGGACCACATGGTTTCATAGAAGAATTTTACCAAACATTGAAAGAACTAACACCTATCCTCAAACTGTCCTAAATAATTCAGGAGAAGGAAAGACTCCCAAGCTCATTTTATAAGGCCAGCATTATCCTAATTCCAAAACCAGATAAAAACACTACAAAGCAAGAATATTATAGGCCAATATCCCTGAGGAACATAGATGCTAAAATCCTCAATAAAATATTAGCAAACCAGATTCAGCAATATACTAAAATGATCAAACACCATGACCAAGTGGTATTTATCAGTATTTTGGGAATGCAAGTTTGGTACAATATCTACAAATGAATAAACATGATATACCACATAAGTAAAATGAAGGATGGAAACCACATAATCATATCAAGATGCAAGAAAAGCACTTGATAAAACCCACCACCCATGTATGATAAAAACTCTCAGCAACTGGGAATAGAGAGAACATGCTTCGACATAATAAAGGCCATCAATGACAAACCAACAGCCAACATCATATTCAATGGGCAAAAACTAAAAGCATTTCCTTAAGATGAGTAACAAGACTGGGATGCCTGCTTTCACCACTCTTATTCAATAGAGTACTGGAGGTCCTAGCCAGAGCAATCAGACTAGAAGAGGAAATAATAGTCATCTAAATTGGAAAGGAAGAAGTAAAGCCGTCATTATTTGCAGATGACATATACTGTATGTAGAAAACTCTAAATTCCACCAAAAACTACTAGAACTGATAAATGAATTCAGTAGAGTAGCAGGATACAAAACAAATATCCAAAAGTCAGTTGCATTTTTATACACCAATAAAAAACTATTAGAAAAGGAAACAAAGAAGACAACCTCTTTCACAATGCATCAAAAAGGACAAAATACTTAGGAATAAATTTAACCAAGTATATAAAAGACCTGTACTCGAAAAATGATAACACACTGAAGAAAGAAATCAAAGAAGATACAAATTAAGTGGAAGTATATGCCATGTTCATGGATAGGAAGAATTAACATCATTAAAATTTCCATACTACCCAAAGCAATGCATAGATTCAATGCAATTCCTATCAAGATATCAATGGTGTAGCTTTGGCTAGGTGGTTCAGTTGGCTGGAGCATCATCCCTGTACAACAAAAGGTTGTGGGTTTGATTCCCAGTCAGGGCACATACCAGGGCTGCATTTGGTCCTTGGCTGGGTTGTGTATGGGAGGCAACTGATCGACATTTCTCTACCTCCATGCCTCTTTCTAAAATCAATAAAAACATACCCTTGGATGATTTTTAAAAAGGATACTAATGGTGTATTTCACTGAACTAGAACAAATATTCCAAAAATTTACATGGAACCACAAAAGACACTTGAGTAGTCACAGAAACCTTGATAAAAAAGAACAAACTTTGAGGAATCGAAACAGCATGGTACTGGCAATAAAAAGAGACATATAAATCTGCATAACAGAATAAATAGCCTAGAAATAAACCCATGCCTTTACGGTCAATCAATATTTGACAAAAGAGGCAAAAACACAATGAGCTAAAGACAGTCTATTAATAAATGGTGTTGGGAAAATTAGATAAGTGCAAAAAATTGAAATTAGACCACCTTCTTACACCATATACAAGAATAAACTCAAAATGGGCTACAGACTTAAATATAAGACTTGAAACCATAAAAATTCCAAAAGAAAAGATAGGCAGTAAAATCTCAAACATTTCTTGTAGCAATATTTTTTCTGATATATCTTTTTGGGCAAGGAAAACAAAAGAAAATATAAACAAATGAGACTACATCAAACTAAAAAGTTTCAGCACAGCAAAGGAAACCATTAACAAAATGAAAAGACAATCCACCGAATGGGAGAACATATGCGCTGGTAGGGGGTTAATATACACAATTTATAAATAAATTATATAACTCAACATCAAAAAAATGCCAAACAATCAAATTTAGAAATGGGCAATGGACCTGAATAGACACATCTCCAAATAGAACATATAGATGGCCAATAGACAAATGAAAAGATGCTCAATGTCACTAATCATCAGAGAAATGCAAATCAAAACCAGAGTGAGATATCACTTCACATCTGCCAGAATGGCTGTTATAAATAAATCAACAAACAACAAGTGTAGGTGAGGATGTGGGAAAAAGGGAACCCTAGTACACTGTTGGTGGGAATGCATACTGGTGTAGCCACTGTGGAAAGCAATATGGAGTTAAATCAAAAAATTAAAAATGTAATTGCCTTATGACCCAGTGATTCCACTTCTGGGAATATATCCAAAGAAACCCAAAACACTTATTGAAAAGAATATATGCACCCCTATATTCATTGCAGTATTATTTACAATAGCCAAGATTTAGAAGCAGCCCAAGTGCCCATCAGAAGATGAGTTAATACAAAAGCTGTGGTACATTTACATAATAGAATACTACTCGGCCATAAAAAGGAAGGAAATTTTACCCTTTGTGACAGCATGGATGGACCTGGAGAATGTTATGCCAAGTGAAATAAGGCAGTCAGAGAAGGACAAGTACCATAATATTCCACTTATATGTGAAATCTAATGAACAATAAGCTAATAAAATAGAAATAAATTCATAGATTGAGAAGAGATTAACAGCTGTCAGAGTGGAGGAGAGTTGCAGGTGATAAATGTGAAAGGATTAAGCATAAAAAGTAAAATAAAATAAAAACCCTCATAGATACAGACAACAGTATGGTGATTACCAGAGGGAAAGGGAAGTGGAAGGAGGCAGAGGAGGGTATAGAGGGATATAAATGGTGACAGAAAACTTGATTTTGGGTGGTAAATACATAATACAATATATAGATGATGTATTATAGAATGGTACACTCAAGACCTGTATCATTTTATTAACCATTGTTCCCCAATAAAGTCAATACAAATTTTTTGAAAGATTTATTTATTTTTAGAAAGAGGGGAAAGATAGGAGAAAGGGAGAGAAACATCAGTGTCAGAGAGAAACTTCAATTGGTTGCCTCTTACACACCCCCAACTGGGGACTTGGCCTTCAACCCAGGCATGAGCCCTGATAGGGAACCAAACCAGCAACTTTTTGGTGCACAAGGATGCACTCAAACCACTGAGCCACACCAGCCAGAGGGAAAATTTTAAAAAGTAAATAAAATATCTCATGATTTTGGAAAAAAAATATTTCTGCATATTTACATATATGTGTGTATGTTTGCTTCTATATGTATTTCTACTGTTTTTGTTTCTCCAGAGAACTCTAATGCATGGCTCTTAAAAAAAGGTTACTATGAGGGACTCAAGTCTCCTCCAGGTTCAGTGCAGACTTTGGATACAGCATTCAATCTCTTTGAGCCCAAGCTTAGCAGGGAGGTTCCATGAGGTGATGCTATGTGAGCCACAATTATGAAAGTTAGTGGCTTCTACTTCTTGATTACTTAGCATTAATAGCCAATATACATAGTGAGTATTTTGCAGGCACTCCTGTTTAGTTCTCACAATAACCATGGGATTTGTACCATTATTACTTCCATTTTGCAGATGAACGAATGAAGGCTTGCAGAGATTATGTAGTTTGCCCAGTATTAAATCGGGTCTGTCTCATTTCAGTCTGACTACCTCCCAAAGGTGATAAAATGGCAAACATTACTTTTCCCAAGAGGACTAAGGAATTTTCCCAAACCACCAAAAATGGATTTGGTACATGAAACAAAGAACCACCACGTCCAGGCCTTTCTTCCTATAAGAAAAATCACCACTTCTAGATAGACCTGAGAACTGAGCAGGCAACAAGAGAGATCTACCCAGAAGGATTTGGACTGGAGTGGGAGTAAAGGCTATTACAGTCGCCACCTTGCATTCCCCAACTCCACTATGCCAGGAGCTGAGAAACCAGGAGCTGGAGGGGATCTTGGAAAGCTGGTTCCCTTTCTGAGCCTTCCACTCCCAATTTCTGTCCTTGCAGATGAAATTGGAGATGCCAGGGGCAGGTGTGAAATACCAGCTTCTGGATCAGAAGCTAACCTGAAAAGGACTTCAGAAGTCTGGGTGGAGGGTTGAACCGCTGTGGGAATTACAATGGGATTTTGCAATCAACAAGTCTCTAACTGGGCAGTCAGCCCTCCCTCTATACTCTCAGCCCTAATCCTCAGTCCTCGGCTGCACTGCCGCTGAGCTCTCCCCTTTCCTTGCCTGCAGGGAAGAGCAATAACATATTTCTTGCTGTAGCTAGATGCTATAAAAGCTTAACCCTACCTGTTAACTCTTTCACTGGCGTCCTACCCATAGCCTTGGCTGCTGGAGAAGTCCCAGGGATGGAAGAGTCTCTCTCCAGTGTTTCAAACATGAAACACTGGAGCACAATGGACAGTGTGCAGGGAGGTAGGAGGCTTAGCCTAGCCTGAGGCTCACTCTCAAGGGCAAAGGTAGGAGGGGAAGATTAGATCCTGAAGGATCCAGCCACTATTCAATTTTCTGGGAAAAGAACACACTTGACAAAATTTCCCTGGAGTTCAGGTGGGGAAGATGGAGGTGTTCTGGCCCCACCAGCTTCCCTCTCACCACACAGAAACTCACCTGGCCATACCTGAATCTGAGAATCTATCTGGGGCCCGCTGAGTAAGAAGCAGCCACGAAGTCTTCCCAGCTGTGGCCACTCACCCTCTCCCCATCTCTCTCTCATAGTCTACCTATGTCCCATGTCAATAAATTGAGTAGTCCTGGCACAGATGAGCAGTCAAAACTCCACAGTCCACTGGATCTATACCTCCCATGTAATCTATGGCAATTTTACTAGGTCCCTAAGCTGCCTCCCAAACTCTGCCCTTTCCTCTCAAGTTCCCAGACTCTAAGAGTGAGGAGAAATAGGTGGCTCAGTCAATGGTCCCACAGCCCTGGCATAACCTACCTGCCTAGCTATCTAATTGGCCTCTCCTGCCCATTCTCCCAGAAATACAATGGGGCCTCTTTTTATCAGGGGCGGGGTCGTCTAGGAAATCAAGAGACACCTCACTCACAGCTTTTCCTTCAGGACTCCTGCTGCTGGGTCATTGTTAGTCATTCACCATCCTTTCAGGCCTATTTGCTGAGAAACTCCAGGATCTCCACTCTCCATGCCTCCTAACCTTGGGAGACAGGTCCACCTTCTGGTTCCCTCCATAACATACACACACTGAGTAGAGGCTGGTCTCTGCTACCCTCCCACAATCATGGCCAAAACATGAGGGTTGGCCAGCCCTCCTTCCAGGCATGGTGGCATCTCTGTCAGTGCATGTGGACTTCAACTGGGGCTTCTCCCCAGGTCATTCTGCAGCAAGCTTCCCAGCTTTCCAGAGCAAAAAGGAGAGGTAGCTTCTCCTTGACTTGGGAGAGACCAGGGACAATCAGTTCTGCCCAGCATCGCCCTCCCTCTAGCCTAGGAAAGTGAAACAGGAGAGGTGGTTCACAGACTTCAAGATGTCAGGGCTGCAAGGCCTGGAGCCACTTCATTGTCCTGTACACAAGTGAAAAAAGAGGCCCAGAGAAGGGAAAGGACTTGCCCTAGTTTACAAAGTAAGAACCTAAAGACTATACTTTCAGGGATCATTTCTATAGTTCATTACAAAGCAAGATCCTGACCCTGGATTCCCAACCCACCCACCCCCGACCCCCGCGCCCGCTAAAGGATAGAGAAATTACTCCAAGAGGAAGTCTAGGTCATTAATATTGACTTTTGAAAGAGGGTCTGAACCTGGAGGTTCTGGGGAGGGCTGGAAGAGGAAATGGGGAAAATGCTGGTCAGAGAGGGAGACAGGACTTGGGCACCCGGAGGAAGGAGGTGAAAGGTTGGAGCGGGGGCTCGGTGGGAGCAGCAGAGTAGTTACTGGGGAGCAGGATGGGGCCGGGTCTGGACACTGGGGACCGGAGCTAAGAGATGTAGAGAAGAGCCTTGAGTAAAGCTGGGTAAATCGCGTCCCTCTGGTCCCAATCTTAGGTCTGCAGGCCTGAGTGTGATGGGGACCCGGGCACTCAGACTCGAAGGTCCCACCCCGGAGAGTGAGGGCGCCTCACCTTCTTGAAGTCTGCAATGAAGGAGACAAGGGTGCCGTCGGGCTTGCGCAGCTCGAGGCTGATGCTGTCGTTGTCGCTGTCCGCCTGCAGGCTCTCCTCTGTCACCTGGCCGTTGGGCAGCCGCACGCGGACCCGCAGCTCAGAGGGCGTGCCCGCCTCCCCGCGCACACCGCGCAGCACCCCCAATAGCGGCACCAGAAGCGGCAGCAGCATCAGTAGCGCATGCGACGCGGTAGGGAGTCCGCAACAGCCTGAAGGGCGCATCCCCGTGGGCCACCGCCGCCCTCTGCGGCTTCAGCACGGAGCGTGCGGTCGGAGAGAGGCGCTACAAACTTCGCTCAAAGTTGGTGGCTAGTTTGGGGCTTAGCTGCGAGCCGCCCGAGATTTGGCACGGACGCAAATAGACTGTGCCCAGCGGCGTACACCCGGCAGCTCCAAGGCAGCCTCGGCCCTCCCGGATCTCCCGCGGCTCCGGACTCCGGCGCTCAGGGGCTATTTTACACTTTTCATTCAATTCGCCACCCCCCCCCCCCACCGCCCCTCCCCGTCACTTCCTTCAGAAAAGAGAAACCTGCCTTAAAGAGACCGCGTACCTTTTGACCCTTAAAGGGCCTGCGGAAGCTCCCTGCCACTCCAGCAGCTGCTGGAGGAGAGGGGACCACTGCACAGCGGCTTTGTGGGAAAGGGGCTTTCTCAATTTCTGTCCCTCCCTGCCGCGTCCCTTCCGCGACAGGGTCAGGGGTTGGTTCTTCGGATAAATCCCTTCCTCCCGGCAGGGGCGGGACCGTGACTCTGACCCCGCCTCTTTTCTTTTCTTTTCTTTTCTTTTCTTTTCTTTTCTTTTCTTTTCTTTTCTTTTCTTTTCTTTTCTTTTCTTTTTTCTTTTCTTTTCTTTTCTTTTCTTTTCTTCTTTCCTTTCTTTCTTGACTTGTTCTTTTGCCTCGTGGATGAAATAATGGAGCTTGGTGTTTTAGGGGTTTTGTTTGGTCTTTTAGTTTCTCTGACAAAGCGGATTTTTAAAATGCTTCTGCAGAATCAGACTTCGTCTAGCACTCAGTCTTTCGACTGCCCTCTCTTGGAGAGGGGAGCTGATGTTGTTGCCTGTTTTGACACCCCTTGGATGTAAGATTTTGGTAAGTCAGGGTACCTCTCTGGATGCAGCCTTCAAAGCACTCACATTTTGTGAGCCCCTGTGTGCCTTTCCTTTTCATTACAGCCTCCCTCTTTTCCGCCATTCAGGGCTTTTCCTCGGTCTTGCCCACCTCTCCAGACTCCCTGTTCTCTGTTAATAGTCTGAGCAGATGCAGGGAAATGATAGGCTCCAGGCCATTCCGGAGAATATACAGATACTCAACACACTGGCGCTTGATCGTCAGGGTTTCTCCACAAGCCCCAAGAAAATAGGACTGACCTGCCATGTACCTCAATCATAAACTTGGTGAAGGCTGGGTGGGGGATCTAAATTCCTGCTTCCTCTGATTAGCTGTGTTATTTGGGCACGTTTAAAAAATTCTTTGGGCCTAAGCAACACCTGTGTATAGTGGGAGTTGTTGAGATCTATGGTGTCTTGCTAATCCCATGCAAGAGACAGCTCCAAGGGGATTCTTGGAACCTAGTGTACCTGATGTCCATTTATCATTTCTGTTTATTCTAGGTCCCCCTGTTGTTTTTCTGAGATCTTGACTGCAGATAAGTGAAAACTCTCCTCTGCTCTACAGCCTCCTTCCATTCTAGATTTTCCCCAGCGCAGGTTCTCACCAGTATCAAAGATGACAACAGGTACCCAGGCATGCAGGTATTGTGAGAGCACCAGTAACAGAGTCAGACTTCCTTGAACTGCAGGGTCAGAGTCAGGCCAAAACCCACCCCTTGCTATCAACTCAGGGCTTTTCCTACTACACTCTGCTGCCTAAGTTTAGGACAGAAAGGGATTCAAGGGATTATCTAACTTAGTGTTTTCTGAATTTGCCTTGCCAAAAAAATCAGCTGAGTGCTTGTTAAAAAAAAAAAAAACAAATAGTCCCTAAATCTAGCCAATTAGACTCCCTAGGGAGGGAGGGGGAAAAAACCCTGAAAATTTGCATTTTAAAACAAAGGCCTAGGTGATGCTTGATGTAAGGGGTTGATAGTTGGTATTTGATAGAGGGTTAAGGATAGAGAATATAAAAAAACAGCATTTTTCCTGGAGAACCATCCTAGCCCCTAAGGAGTTGATGTTTTCATCAGGGAGATAAGGCAGACTGTTGGACAATATTGAATTTGCACAAAAAAGTCTTTTCTCTCAGAGAGCCTCCCACCCTGAGCTATCAAGACTGACAAGAGAGATGACCGGAGTGTAAAAACTGGCATCCTGTCTGACAAGATACCCCTGTCAATTCAGCCTTAAAGCTAAGTTTACCCATCTGAGTTATCCCACATAGTCATTAGGGCCTCACCCACATTTCCTGACTTCCCTGTTTCAGATTCTATCCCCCATCCTTCATAGCTTTGCCCCCAGCCATATTTCCAGGTTCCTACCCCTTCACCCCAGTGAGATCCCAGAAGAAGGAAGCAAAGAACCCTTTGTGTCAGGGTTCTTTTTTAGGTCTCTGAGGCTCTCTCTGTCAATTTAAATTCTGGGTTCGGAAACAAGGATAGAAGACCTTATCTCTTTTCACTATCTCTTCCCGTGCAATCAACTTTCTTATTTAGTTAAAACCACAGAATAAATTAGTTTTTTTCTCTTTTTTAGGATGAAAACTTGCAGTCTCACCCCACTGCATGAACTCTACCTCTGTCCCCGTTCTTTCCTTTTGATTTTACCTGAGCAGCTCTTCAAGATTCAGAACAAAATGAGTTTCCCGGGAAGACTTTCTTAGCTACTAATATACAGCTCTGCTCCAGGCTGCTCTTTCCTGCCTCTGGACTCCAATAGTAACAATTATTATAGCAACTACCATTCATTGTATCCTTATTACATTCAAATTCTGTGCCAAGCACATTACATGTATCATCTTTTAAAGAATTTTCATGGCAACCCTCCAAAGTAGGTTCTATTCTTAGCCTCTTTTTACTGACTATGAAAGAGAGGATTAGATAGGTTGAGTAACATACCCAAGGTCATACAATCAGGAGAGCCAGCAGGGACTCAAACAAGTCCACCTGACCACAAAGCTCTTGCCTTTAACCACAGTAGCATCTGCCTGCCTACAGCCCTTGCTTTTTTCCAGCCTCATGTGGGCACACATCCTGTGGTATCTTGTGAAATCATACATGGTTTCATGTAAGGCAATCTTGTACCCCAGTGAAGCATCAGTTACTTCAAACAGGCCAACCTTGTGCTTCAAACACAGAGTGCTTTCCTTAAACCAGCCAGGCATAGAAGTATCCATTCTTAAATGTAAAGGTCCTCAGAGGAGGAGCTGTAACAAGCCTAATTACCCTGACTACAATGAAGTGGCACTCATTGTCATTAGAACATTCTTTATGTCTAATCTCAAGCCCTCTGCCACACCAAAAACAAATATCCTTTCCTTTCTGATCTCTAGCCCTAGAAAGCAGTTGCAAGTAGAGGTTCAAAGCAAGGACACTAGAATCTAAATCCTGGAGCTTGACCACTCATGAGCTGTGTGACTTAGTGAGCCTATTTCCCCATTTATAAAATGGGCACATAAATGCTTACTTCATTGGGTTGCTTTGAAAATTAGATGAAATATTGAGTAAAAAACACTTCACAGTATACAGAAAAGGCCCAACAAATGGGGCCTATTATTTATTACTTAATATTGTTTATTCTTCCCCATTGTATCAAATATTAAATTCTTATGTGATCTACACATGCTCCCCTCCTCCCCTGCCCACCCTCCTTACATATATACACACATACTCATTCAGGAACATTTTTCCTCTATATTCTCTTTCTGTCTCTCAGTTTTATGCTGCTTGAGACCTCCAAAACTGGAAAGTGGTCAGCCAAACTTTAGGAGGTACCTCCCCTTTGCTTTTCAGTCTTAGTGTACCTTGACTTGTCAGTAAGAGAAATACCACATCATCTCTCAGTCCATGACCAAGATAACAGGTACTAAGAGAGTCCTATAGAAGGTTGAAAGGGAAACTGAATCAGTGAACTCTATTAGGAGATGGGCATAATGCAATAGGAAGCTTGTCTTTGCACAGTGGAAAGATGTTTTTTTCAATTTCTTCTTGTGGCTGGCATTTGGCTTGGGTTCTGCTTAGTCCTGTATTACTGAGCCCTTGCATATAGGGCTGATTACTTGTGCTTTGAGTCTGAGAGGGTGCTGGGAATGAGATAGGGGTGCTCTTCTTTGCCTGTTTAGGCCAACTGCAAAGCTCTAGTCACTTCGCAGCCTAAGCAAAACTGCAAATTTGTTTTATAGTAACAAACAGTTACTCAATTACATAAATCCAAGGGTGTGGTGGGAAAGTAGACTGGAGGGACAGTGGACTTGGTTAGAAAATGGAACAGAGAGAGGGTGGGACACCTGGAAGAAAGCCATTCTCCCCAGTCAGAAAACCAGGCCAAAGGGAAGTTTAGATGGAGCTGGGCTGAGTCAATGACTTTTAGAAAGGAAAGGAAAGAAAGACTGAATGATCAGAACTACAAGAGAAGATACATCTCAGCTCATTTATTTCGGGCCCATGACTCTTGAAGTTTCCAAGCATAACCATCTCTTTCTCTATGCTGGTTCTTCTAGGCCTTTCCTGATCTCCTATCTGGACACTCCATTCACTTCTTTCATTCATTCATCCAGTCAGTCAGACACTGTACTAGATGCTAGTGAAATAAGACAGATGTAAAAATTCCTTATCCTGAGATGAAACCTATAGCTGCAAAGGGAGTAAGCATTAAAAAGTAAGTACAAAAACAAGTATTTAAATTATAATTGTTGTAAGTGGTACTACATAGAATTAGAGGAGACTCTATCCTAGCCCAGGAAGCCTTTGGGAGGCAGCAATGTCTAGGCTGACTTAAAAGATGAATCAGGATTGATCAGCAAAAATGATATGCCAGGCAAAGGGAACAGCTTGTGTACAGGCCTGAATCTGGTGATCTGTCCAGAAACTTCACTAACTACCTGAGGCCTGATGTAGAATATGAGCTGCTTGAAATATGCAGGAGAGTTGGGCAGGTGCGGGGTAAAGCAGGGCCTTGTGGGAAATGTTAGGATGTACGTTTTGTTTTGTTTTGTTTTGTTATCCTAAGAGCAATGGACAGTCACTGAAATGTATTATGTGAGGGAGTGACATGCTCAAACTTACGTTTTAAAAAGATTACTCTGGAAGTGAATTGCAACAGTCCAGATGAGAAATAATGGTGTTTTGGACCATGGTGGTGGCAGTGGGAATATAAAGAGGGGTTGGACTTCAGCTGCATTTTGGAAGTAGGATTTGATATTTCTTTGGACTGGTTGAGTGAAAAAGAGGGATCAAGGACAACTCCGTGGTTTGGCTTGGGCAACTGGGTGGCACCATGAATTGAGATTGGGAAGCCTGGGGAAGAAGCCCTTACACTTTTGGTAGCTCTTCAGGTACTTTTCACTTTTGTTATAATGATTTCATAGCATCTGTGTTTGAACCAGAGGTACAAAAGAACTGAGGCAGGCTATGAGTGTTACCACTTAGAATAGAAGTTTAGCATTCTGAAGCCAGGGCTACCCTCCTTCTGAGATACCACATAGGACTTTCATTTCATTGCTATGGGTGGGGTATGCTCTATGTGGCCCATCTTTGTACTCACCTCGAGCCCAGCTTAATGTGTTGTACACAGAGTGTGCTCAATAATGAAATGTTCTACAGCCCTGTGTACCTGGCACTGTGTTGTAGGTGAGATAATCTGAGGCATAGTCCCTGCTCTCAAAAATCTTATTGGTTATCTGGTCCACCGAGAACAGAGCCCTCCAGGTAGCTGACTGGGCCACCTCATCAGCAGAAGACATCATGTCTTACCAGTGGTGCTGCCCATCCTTGGAAAACCACAAGAGGTACAGAGTATACTACAGACCATGGGAGACACAGATGTCTGTTCCTGAGAGTATCCTGTCCCCATCATGCCCAGTAGTTCCATCACCAGGGTGCACACTCAGAGATAGGGGCCTTGCCCCTGCACTGTAAAGCTGCACCCTCAGCTCCAACAGAAGCCTTTGTATACTTGCAGCAAGAGAAGGGCACCTGGCAGGTTTGGGTACCTTGTGTTTATTACATTTGCATGGGTAAATATCCTTTCCTTTATGTGAAACCCTGGGGGAATTTATTACTAAAAACAAAATCAGTTGGATTTTTAGCTCAGCTTTTTACTGCTCTTACAAAATGAATGTGTATATTATGGCGTGGGATGAGAAGTTCTGCCTTCTCATTAGGAAGCTGAGTACGAGCAAGTTGCATCTGGACAGGAGCCGTTTCTAACCAGAGCCATTAGCTTTTCATGTTGCAGTTGTTGATGGGGTCTTTTAGCATCTCCATTTTTCTGTCTCTTCTCTGGCAGCATAGGGACTTAGGAGACTCTAGGAAGAGCCTAAAGTTGCCCAGAGAGAGAGGGTCAGGTGCCAGTTAGGGCCACAACTGAGAGTCACACCTCCTTCTTATCTAAAAGGATAGGGAATGCTGCCTCCTAAACTGGGATCTCACTGTCATGTCCTTTCTTTAAAGATTTATTTTTATTTTTCTGAACAAATGGAAAGCTATCCATGTGTATTGATGGGAAATATATGTATTTAATACATTTTCTATAATTTAACAGCTTTAAAATTTTTTTAAAATAGATTTTATTTTTAGAGCAAGTTTAGGTTCAAAGCAAAATTGAATAGAAGGTATAGTGTTCACATATACTCCTTGCTCCCATATACACTCAGTCTCCTCTGCTACCGACATCCCCTACCAGAGTGGTGCTTTTGTTACAATCTATGAACCAACATTGACATATCTTTTTTCCCTAGAGTCCATAGTTTACATTAGGGTTCACTCTTTGTGTTGTACATTCTATGGGTTTTGACAAAGACATAATGATGGGTCACCATTAGCATGTCATACAGAGTAGTTTTACTGCCTTAAAATTGCCCTGTGCTTCACAATTCCTCTCATTGTATATATACATTTGTTTATGATGCATATAATGACTTTAGCTACTTGAGAGAAAATAAAGTCTGTTCAATATTTATTTCAAATTATCTTCTGAGCTTTGTGGCTTTTATAAAGCTATCCTTTTTTTCACACAGTTATTTCCATGTATTGACAGTTCACATGTTGTTCTTAATAGTTGTAGATATGCCATACTATAAACAGTTGATAGCTCACTCTGATCATTTGTTATTATTTTTCTCCTATATGATCTTGTATAAAAGATTTAAAAGGAGATATAAATATGCTTCTAATATGAATCAATATAATATGAATAATAACAATGCTTTTTGCAAAGGTTGATGCCCCATCCTCACACACATAAGCTTTAATTCATGCCTCCAGCCAGGGCCATATCTAGCAAAGTGTTTCATCTCTCTTTTAATGTCTGTGAAGGGAAAGGTCCCCATAATGACCTGAGGGAACTTAATTACTACTGGGCAAGTGCAGAGTTTTAGCCAGCTCTCAATTAGAAAGTTCTTTGTAATGTCCAGCACAAATCTCCTTGACCTGAATTTAAGCTTTCTACCTTTTCCTTGGTATAGAGAGACTGAGATTAATAATAGGAATCATTTATATGTGTTGATATTCTTCTGGAGAAGCTGGACTTTCATAAATTTTCATCAAATACTGAATAACTCTTTGAGGTGGTTACTGCTATCATTTCCATTTTATTGATGAGAAAATAAAATAAGATGATTCAATCAATACCCAACTTTTAGATGTTATTTCCCACTTTATATGTTTCCCATTTAGAATTTCAAATTACTTCCCACAAATACCTCACTTATTAAAAATGAAGTGGTGAGAAGCTCGGTGACTCTTTATCAATTGTTTACTGTGAGCCTGAGAACTTTAGATTTATTTTCTCTTAATTCCCTTTCCCCCCTTTGGTGACCATATGGGTACTTATATTAATTTCTATATTTTCAATTAAAATTGTTTTCCCCCAAAAGTAAAGTAGTAAAATACTGAATTGTCTTGTTAGGGCAAGTACAAAGTTCTATGTACTCATTATTCCCAACTTACTGACCAGACACCATTTAAGAGAATGCAGGCATTGTGTAAAGATTCAGAGACTGGGACTCAGGAGACATAGCTTAAAATTTTGAGTCTAGAACTAAATAGATGCAGGACCCTGGGTAAGCAACCCCTCCCCCACCTTTTAAAAAGTACGGTTGACATTTTCTTACTTAGTTCTTATAACGTCATAATAAATACTGGAGGCTGATATTATTACACATTTAATAGTTGAGAAAATTGGATCTCAGGGAAGTGAATGGACTTGCCCAAGGTCATACCAGAAAGTGATGGGGCTAGATCTAGAACCCAAGTTTAACCCCAAGATCTTGGGCTTCTGGCTCTGCCTACTCTACTGTCCCTTCCAAATGTCCCATATCTGTGTCATCTACACAGATAAAATATTTATAAAAAATTGTTTTGCTTTCTTCTGAAAGTTGGGAACCTAAAAGTCCCTCTCTGTGCTTGTGGTTGTCAGAGGAAACCAGAGCAGGTTTCAAAGTCAAGATCTTGGGTGGGGTGCAGGTGGAAGGATTGATCCAGGTCATCATAGTGAGGGCAGAGGGGAAGGGATCTGGTCCTCACTGCCCATTTAGAAACTCTCATTCCTTGCATATAACAGAAGGGAACCTGTCAAAGAGCAGAGGAGGACAGAGAGCAGGAACTGTCCCTTGGGAAGGAGTAGGTTTGCTGGCATTGAGCCCAGCCCAGTCCCATTGATAGGAGGGGATCCTGGCTGTGGTATTTATTAGTCCTGGTTTTGAAATTTTGGTTTTGCCATTTACTGGCTGTGTGAAATTTGGTCTGATGTCCCCTACCCCCACCTTACCCAGTGAATCTATGCTTCTTCACATGTATAAAGAGGATATTAATTCCTACTGCAATGGGTTGTAATGACAACTAATGTGATACAATACACAATTAGCAAGGTGCCTGCACCAAATGAAGTTTATTAAAGTTTCTTTTCCTCCCATTCCTTTGCTGTCTTTCCTGTTCTCTAGGCCCTGGAGTGAGTATGGAGTCGCACTTTGTAATACTTGAGGTACCTCAGCTGCCTCCTGCCCCATGTCCCTCAGCCTCCAGCTCTGACTCTGCTGCCCAGATGTCCCTCAGCTCTCCCACAGAACAGAGAAAGGAGCAAAGAGACCTAAGCCTCAAACCTTAACTTTTTGCCCCAGTGGGCAAAAGGTGGCTATCCTTATGCCCAGACCCTCTTCCTGGTCCTCCCCTCCCCTTTGTCCAGTACCCTGCTGTGGACAATGCTCATAGATGAGAGGACAGCCCAGCAAGGATTCTTAACAATGAGAACTCTAGAAATTATAGGCATGTAGTTGTATTTTCTGGAAAAAATACAACTGACCTCTCTGGATAGATTTGAGGTAAGAGAGGGGCTCTGTAGGGTTTCTCCTATGTGGACTAGAACTTTCTTTAGAACTTCAACAGTAACTTGCAACTTCAGTAGGGAAGTCTGGTCCCAACCACAAAGGACCAGAGAAAGGCAAATCTTTTGCTCAAACACTGCAGAACTGTTCATCATATTTCTATAATGCTTACTCACTCACTCATTTGTTTATTCCATCAATCAACATTTATTATATATCCACCATGTGCTTGGCTCTATACTAAGTAGGTAATATTGGACATACAAACATCAGACCAGTGTTCTTTAAAATGTGGTCTGGCCCTGGCTGGTGTGACTCAGTGGATTGAGTGCCAGCCTGTGAACCAAAGGGTCACTGGTTCTATTCCTAGTCAGGGCACATGCCTGGGTTGCAGGCCAGGTCCCCAGTGGGGGGTGTGTGAGAGGCAACCACACATTGATGTTTCCCTCCCTTTCTTTCTCCTTCCCTTCCCCTCTCTCTGAAAATAAATAAATAAATAAAATATTAAAAAAAATAAAACGTGGTCTGGTAGACCAGCCTCACTAATCCCCTGGGTGCTTGTTAAAAATACAGGTCCCTGGACCTCAACCACTAAGGGCATTGCCTGGGACTATGCATTTCAAACAGTCTCTGGACACACTAAATTAGTTGAGAGGCATTGCTAGAGAGTGGCATCTCTCATAACCCTTAGCAGTGGTATGCATGAAGTATCAGCATCATGGCTGCACTCCCTCCATCTTTCCTGCCTTGCCTCTGCCCTTCTTATACCCTGGGCCTTGTGAGGGTGAAGGAGTGGAGGAGCTACCTGCCCTTCAACTGTCATAGCTGTTCTGGGGTGCAGTTTGGGGTAGATTGTAAATCCCAAGGTCAGAGACACTGTTGCAGCTTACGTTGGTCTACCCTGACTGGCCAAAGATCTGATAGTATCAATTAGTGTCAACTAAAATTCCTCACCACCTGAGGCTTTGCTGATTAATACCTCTATATTTCCTTGGGTCTCTGGAATGAGAGGTTTGGGGAGACCTGGGGAAACTAAATGGTATAATCCAAAAGGATCTTTCTACCCATAATGAGCATAATCTGCTGTGACATGGGAAATGGAATCTAAAACAACATAGCTAACATTTCTTGTGTGCTTACTACATAGCAAGCACTGGCCTAAATGCTTTAACTATAGCATTCCACTTAGTACCTGCTGGCACTCCAAGAGATAAGAACTCTGACTTCCCCACTTTACAGAAAGGCACAGTGAGGCTCAATGTTCTGTCCAAGGTCACACAGCTAGTGTGGCAATACTAGGGCCACACTCAGACCACTTGACTCCACAGTCTGAGCTCCTACCCCTGTTCTACAGGGTCTTCTGCACTCACACAGTCCAGGGTTTCCACCCTAGCCATGCTGTCTTTCCTAGGGATAGGTATTCATTCTACATTGGTTCCCACAGAGGGGCTGGCCAAGGGAGCTGTCTATGCTGCTTCAGCCCTTGGCTTCCTCTCCTAGCTGCACCTTTGGACATGACCATGTACTTCCTGTTCCTAGGAAGGATTAGGTTACAGGGAGGTGGCATAGGGTAGAAACAGGTCATTCCCTTTTCCAGGGTCAACAGCTTCTAGGAGAATTTACACTCTATGCCCTCCTATACAGTGCTAGCCTCTCTACAGCTTCCAGGGAGATGACTTCCACCTCCCCTGAGGGCACAGGGTGGGGTGAAGTTGTCTGGGGCCTTGTACGTGAATGGTGAAGGTCTTCCTCCCAGGAGCCTTTCTCCGGCATGTCTGTGGGACATCTTTGAACCTATTTCAGATTTCTAGGAACTGGTATGTCTCTGGCCATTTGATGATATCAGTCAGCCTCCCTCAAACTTCTGTCTTATGAAAGATGAGCAAATGTGCAGCTCCCAAATGGGCAGAATATCATAGGCAGTAGAGTCAGACAGCCCCCAAGTATGGACACCACTTTCTGGCTGTGTGGCCTTGCACAGTGACTAAACTTTTAAGACTTGGAACTTCAGTTCTTCATCTGTAAAATGCATGTAATAATTCCTATCTCATTGGATTGATGTTATAATTCAAAGAGGTACTGTGTTCAATGCCTTGGGTTCCCCTGCCAGGACCCTGTCTCTTGGTCAGGGCTAGGCATTAGCCTCCACAGTTGGGCTTGTAGCAGAGATGCTGAGCAGAGGGGAAAGTTCACATAATTGGGAGCCTTGGCTCCATAGTAAGAGGTACCTAATACAAATGGTAGCAGTTTTCTGTGGGTGCTTGAGCCACTGGCAACACTGCTTCCTGTTTATTAACTAGAGAAGCCAATTTGAAATAACAGTTTTGCACCACATTCAGAGGACACTGATATCCAGAAATAATTTCAGGGCACCTCTGGCACTTCTGCAGTGAATTATGCTATTCTAGTTCCCTCCTCCTTGCAGGCCCTGACTCCAGTGCCCCACCTTCCCATCCTTCCATCCTACTTACCACATATGGATTCAACTAGGGAACAGCAGGCTTCCTGTGAATGCCTCTACCTTTCTGTGCCATAGGTCCTCCAGTTTAGAACTTTGGTTCTCACAGGGGTGGATGGGGGAGAAGGGGTCAGGAAAGCTGAGAGATATCTGCACATACATACACCCTCACCCAACTCCCCATTGTTCCAATTCTTAATATTACCTATTGCCTCAATTCTTATTCTCAGGATCCACCAAGAAGTCTGAAGTCCTAGTTCACATCTGGGCCAGCTGTCCCCTGGCACAAGGAGGAGACTGCACTTTTCTACCCTCTACCCCTGTCCCAAGCCAGGGAACAAAGCCACCCCTCCCAGACAGGGAAAAGTCCTGCTGGGATCCTGAAGGCCAGGCAATAAATTGGAATATATCAGTCATAGTTAAAGGCAGCCGTAACTCTCATTAAAGTGATATCAACCCTACTGTAGAAGGATGCTGTAAATCCAGGGAAAGGGAGCATTCATCCAGGGAGAACCAAAGAAACAAAGAAAAAAAGCCATTAATAGAGGAGACGTGGTGTCTGGAAGTAATGGGGCCCCGCTGAACTGGAAATAGGCGGAACTACATGCCCAAGGATGGGGTGGGGGTCCTGAGGCAGGCCTTCAGCCTAATGAAATGTAAGGGCACAGCCAAGGACCCCTCTTGTGTTCATTCTCCTCTGCCCTTTCTGCATATTCTTGCACTGTTTGGAGCTGGGAACAGAGCTGGCTTGTATCCCTGGGAGAACTGCTGGGGACATATCTCTATTCATGGGCTTTCCCAGGGACAAAAGGAGCTGCTGGCACTTGCCATTAGGACTTTTTTTTCCATGGGAGAAATTAACTATGGGTCAAACTCTGGTTAAATTCTGACTCTACTACTTGCTTCCAAGCTGTGGGCCTTGGAAGAGTAAATTCACCTTTGGAAGCCTCCATCAGAAAAGTGGAATTGATCACCCCTACCATACTGGTTTAGTATACATAAACAAGTGATAGTGTCTCTGGTGCTGTTTGTCAAGTTACTAAATTAATCAACAAAACCTTATGACCCCAGAAGCTCAGATTTTATTTTAGACCTCTTCCCTTCCTCCTGTGTCTGAGTTCAGCTACTAGTTTTCTGAGAGACTAGGCAAGTGACTTAACCCTCCAGGGTTTGGGTTTTTTTCCTGGGAAATGAAGCACTTGTAGGAGGTTGATTCTGCAGTGGATGCTACTTTATAGAGTAGAAAAAACACCCATTTGCCTTAGGGTTTGGGGAATGGCATGGGCCTCTAGGTCTCTATAATTGATGGACTAGATTCCAACATCTTCCTCAGAGGTTGTTTTGGACTCCCTCCTCACCACTTACTCAGGAACTTTGGGTATTCTTCCCTGAGGCCACAACCTCATTTGCTGTCTAAACCTGGTGGCAGTGGCATCAGTGGCTGGCCTGCTCTAAGGAAGGGTCAAAGCTAACCATGCTCTCCTGAAGGTTGAATAAAGGAGAATTCCTGCATGCTCTTCTTTAGTGTATGTCATAATCACCTGGAAGGCCTGTTAAATTGCAGATAGCAAGGTCCCTACCACCAGGGTTCTCTTTCAGCAGGTCTGAGGTAGGGCCTGAGAATTTGCATTTCAACAAATTCTCATGTATTGCTGATGCTGCTGGCTAGAGTGGTCCTGCCAGAATTCAGGCTTCCTTTCTTCTATTACTGCAGACCTGCAGTGAAAGTAAACGGGCAGTTTAGGCAGACTCCAAGATGCTGTATACAGACTTTTAAGACATGTGGGACACTCAGAGGCCAACATATACATCTTTGTGCAAAGAACTGGTATTGGCTTTAGTGAAAAGCCAATTCTGTATCTTTGACAAGCTCCTCAGCCATAGAGAGCACTGCTATTAGAAATTAGATTTCCTTTGAGGGCCCCCTTCTCTCCTCTCCACCAAAAAGATTTAGGGGAAAATGGCATAAGAAGAGAAAAAAAGGAATTAAATTGGGTGAAAGGTCTAGGTGGAGGAGTCTGGCACAATCATTTGAAAGGAAAGGCAATATAACCAGTTTCTAAAACACTCAGAAATAATACCCAAAGCTGGGCTTCAGTGAGAAAATATGATTGACTTCTGTGGAGGGCCAGACAGACACAGTGTGAGTAGAGGCAGCCTTGCTGATTTGAAGAATGCTTCTCATTCCCTGGGAAGAGGCTGATGATGATGAATGTGGCAGCACAGACTTCTGAATGGTCAGGGGCAGGGGTGTGAGTGGAGCAGGCTAGGGAGCCACCTGCTTCATTATCAGGACATGGTTGACCAACAAAGAGGGCACTCAAAGGAAGCACCACAGTGCACCACATCTGCCATCTCCTGTTTGGGCACCCAACACTGTTCTTCAGCCTTTTAGAAAAGATTGGCCTGAGCCAAACCCCCACAAGAGGAAGAGCATGAAGGGGCACAGACACCTGCTGCCTGCATAACCCAACCCCCTCCCATCCTGTGAGCAGCAGTTTTCTCACCAGCCTTGGTGCAGAGCATCCCAGCATCCTCTGGGTGAGCCATGGCTACAGTAACCCATTTTCTTCACCTGAGAGCCTGACAGGGAAGAGTGAACTTACGGTGCACACACAGACACACAAACTGGAAATAGGACTGACTGAATTTATAGTACATGTGGTTACTATGTAATAATAATGCCACAGGTTTCAGAGCATTTAATATTTTGCATTATGGCATTTTATGCTCCCCATGACTCCTGCCACACAACTAAGTAAGAATTCAAGTCCTAATAAGAATTAACAGCCTTCTCATTCCCAGTTGGCCTCTCTACTACAGTCTGTAGCTGGTTTATGATGTCTTAACTTAAAATTTTTTGACTTTACAATAGTGTGAAAGTGATATACATACAGTAGAAACCATACTTTGAATGTTTATCTTTTCCTGGGCTAGTGATATGCTATATGATGCTGCGCAGCAGCAGGGAGCCACAGCTCCCAGTCAGCCTGACAATCACGAGGGTAAACAACTGATATTCTACAGTGTACTGTTTGCCAGCATTTTTTGGATATTGTGTTCATTGTTTTCATGTCCCATCATGGCTACAAAATGCACATTATATATCCTGCTTCTGGTGAGAAGAAGGGGAAGACAATTATTCTTTAGATAAAACTGAAGATAATTGCCCAGATGTAGGCTAATGTAAGTATTCTGAGAACATTTAAGATGGGCTAGGCTAAGTATAAATGCCTTTTCAACTTACAGTATTTTCAACTTATAATGGCTTTATCAGGACATAACCCCATTGTAAGTCAAAGAACATTTGTAGGGTGAATATAACTCACTTATGGAAACTGGTATTAGGTGTGGGAGAGGAGGAAAAGGATGACATACTGTAGTAATGGCTGTCAGGGTACATGGCCCAGAACCCCTTCAGGCTGGAGGTACTTCCCAACCGCCCAGAAGTTAAATGGGAGAGCTCACAGCTCTGTCCCTGTAGAATTGTCCTTGGCTAGAGAGAGCTGCATTGCCTGAGGTTATCCCTACTCCTGAGGTAAGGGGATAATGAGTCCAATGACAGGTTGATGTAGGGTATAGACCCAGTCACCTTACCTCAGTGTGGGATAGCTATACAGGGTAACTCCAGCTCCAGAGCTCCCTTGGGGGCTGGCTAAGGCCTTGGTTGCCATTGCATCAAGAATCCACCTTCTCTCTCTAACAATCTGGCTTCCTTCACTACCCCACAGGGTCTCATCCCCAGAGTACCCCAATAAGAGCATACAAATCTCCTAAAGACTGTTTCCTAGGAACTTAAGACCAGAGAGAGGAGCTAACATCAAATAACAGAATGCTTCTTTTAAAAAGACTGTCTCATTTAATATAATATATCTGTAAAATAAATAATTTTGCTATTTTATTTTTGAGGAAAGGTTGAAGAAGTTGTCAAGACCAAATAGTGTACCTGGCAAAGCTGGGATTCTAGTAAAGAATCATGTTGACTTTGAGAGAGGGCTCTGCCCAGTATACAGAATGGAGAGGAGCCCCTGTGGGGCCTACAGGGGAAAAGAGCTGGCTGGTCAAAGACCAGTCTAGTGCATTCAAGTAGAGATGTAAACACCCCCGAGAAGTGTGTTGAAATCTTAGGTGCAAGTGAAGGGAGAAGCAAGGAGGGGAAAAGAGCAGCAGCATATGGCAATGTCTGATGGCCAAGAGGGGAGCAGGCAGCTCTAGGGGAGGAAGACCTCAGGCTGACCGCAGGTCCCAGAGCCACAGCTGCAAACATCGTCAGCCCCTGGCAGTGGCAGACACATTGGCAGAACTTGTACCCACTCCCAAGCCTGTGTGGTGGGGACTGTTGGTTTTCCATCTTCCCTGGGAATACAAAGTGAGGTCATCCTTGCTCAAGCTGGTTGGCCAAGACCCAGGCCCGATCCTTTTACAGTGAAAGTCAAGTGGTCCGGACTTCTCTGGCTAGAGGTTCCTCTAGCTGGCCCCTGCATCACCAAAGACTTGTCCCTGCCTGGACTCTGGGGCCAATCTGGTTGTAGTCAAAGAGGACAGGGGTATTCAAGGTTAGCAGCATGGAGCTACAGCAACAAGCCTGCCTCACACATTTTCCATCAGGCCCCAGCTCTTGAGCATTCTGGAGAAGAGAATGGAAAAAGGACCCTTCCTGACTTTTTTCTCTTGAGACCCAGATTTGTTCTAAAGGGGAGCCTAATGCTAGGGCAGTCTCCCAGAGGGGCAATATTTCTGGAATTGCACCTGGAGGAGCAAGGCAGCACCTTGGTTCTGGCAAATTTTCTTAGCACTAATTGATAGGGCCTGTCAAGGTTTGGCATCATTAGGAAAGTGTCGACTTGGGCCCATCCTATCGCCTGGAGATTCTGAACACATATTTACAATTCACATAAGAAGAAATAAAAATAGCTCCTTTATCTTCTCCTATTAACTAGCTCCATACACTGAGAACATGTGCTATGGACAGTGCAACTTCCCCTCAGGGTTAAGAAGCAAGCATCTGGAAGTAACACCTGCTGGACACACCCTAAGGAATTAGAAATCTCTAGTTCCTTAAAATACTCAACCAATGTGTGCAGAAACTACCCTCCCCTCAGTAACTGAGTTGAATGCCTTGAAATAAAATGGCAATCTGAGTCTGAAGCTGGTTGGTCTTCACTCAGGAAGGGGCACCAGCAGCCCCTTCCCTGCTGTGGGCCTCAAGTTTCCTCACCTGGCAGGGAATAGTCTTTCAGCCACCTGAGGACTGCTGTCTTTTTCTTTTATTTTCTCTCTTTATTTTCTATACCTTTGTGAGAAAAATCCTGTGGCTCCACTTGTTTTCTCCAAGCTGTCTTGTTAGTTGAGGTATTTGCCTGCTGAGCAACACACACTTATATTTTTCTCCTTAGCAAAACACTAATTATTATACCCAGTAATCTTTCTCTCGGGTATTTTTTCCCTTTACCACCTCCTAAGCTGCTGGGCACCAAGTAATTCCTGTATTTTCCCATTGTTTCACAAGTCTGACTGCAAGGTCTAAGAGAGAACTTTTCTACTTGGCTGGCTACAGCCCTCCTCCTCTGTGTCCCACAGCACCTGGTATAGGCTACTCACCCAGCACTGCTCACACTGGGTGGGAACCATCTATTTACACAGCTTGCTGTCTTCCATGAGGTTGTGAACATACTTCTTTGTTTCCAATACCCAGAGTAGTGCCTGGCATGTAGCAGTGGCTCTATAAATGTTTGAGAATCAATGAAAGTATAGTTCCTTTAATCTCCAGATATGGGAGCTTGGGTCAATTTTGAAGAGTAATTTTCATGATAGTGAAAATGTTGGTTCCAATAAATTTCTACACTTGCCACCCCCCCCCCCAAAAAAAAAAGACTGAGTAAAAGAAAGGATGTGCAGCGCAAAAAGCCAGGATTACAAATAAGTCTCTACTTTTGCATTCCCAAATCTCAGTCTTGCCAATTTGTATAAGGAGTGGTTATAGACCCAGTTTGAGTCCTTTGCTATCTCTGCCACTTAGTTAGTCCCCTCCTCTACTCCCATCTGCAGCCATTCTCAGCTGCCAGCCAGCTGATACATTCACTGGCAGCCCAGTTTCCTTTCCCTCAGAATCCCCTTGGCTGAGAATAAAATAAAACAGAAGGTAGAATCTTGGAGTCTGGGGATGGAGGTACCAGGGAAAAAAAATGCAGAGCTTAGCAATCATTTAGTACCAATACCTTCTCTACCAGCTCCAAAATAAGGCAACTAGGGCCCAGAGATCTGAGATGTAGTTCAAGGTTACTTAGCTGATGAGTGCTGGAGCTGGGGCTCAGACTCTGGGCGCTTGTCAAGAAACATTAGCCTCTTGATTAATTCTCAGTGCAGGGCCTTTTTAGTCTTCCTTGCTGCCATATCCTGTGCCTTGGGAAGGAGAGAAAGACTTCATTTTCCTTGCCTATGCACCACAAATTCCTTTCTTTTCCCATTATACTTGTTCTCCACAGCATCCCTCTGATGAAGCAGGCTGAGTGGTGAAAATTGTCTCCAATTTACAGATGAGGGAACTGTAGTGCAGAAAACAGAACTGACCTGCCAACACAGCAGAGGTGACCAGTTGAAGAATAGGGGCTGTCATTCTGTTTCTGAGTCCAAAGGTTGTGCCCCACCCACCCCTCTGTCTCTCTGGGTCTTGCCCCTTCTACTTTGCTCCTTTCCTCCAGGAGCCTGAGGCATCTGACTTGACCTAACTCCAACGGAGATTCAAGGTGCTCTGCTCCAGAGAGGGTCCCTGGGAGTCAAGATGATAATGCATGTTCCCTCTTTCTGGCTCAAAGCCAGGGCTCTACCTCTCCATGCATCCTTGGACCTTTAAGTTCTAGGACTGGGAGCTGGTGAGTCTTTATATGGCTCCAGCTGGGATGGCTGGGTGTTAGGGAGCTCAGCACACACAGTACAGCAAGGCTAACATGCTAAAGTTGCCTTGGAGAGCCCACTGGTACCTCCAGAACTTTCTGAGTGGTATTTTCTGAGGTGAAACCTCCCTCCAATAGGAGAAAGTGAAACCTCCTCAGAGCATTCTTCCTGCCCCATTGATGTGGGGTGGGGGTGTGGAGTACAGGAGGGAGTCAGCAGGTAGCTACAAATAGATTTCTTTTAAGCCTCACTTACCTCTTTCTCCTTAAAATTGAGTGAGCTCTTCCCTGGCAAGAGTGAGACACTGGGGACTGGCTGGTTCCATACTCTAAAGGGGAGAAGGGGCTCCTTAGACAGGATGGGTGCTTAAGCCACTTTACCCTCCTGCATATTGTACCCGTACTCCTGGTATTCTCTAGATAAAGGCACCAATATGGCTACTGTATATAAATGTGTTTTCTTGAGGATAAGGCTTTTGCATAATAACTTGTCTCTGTCTAGGATTGGTTCCCATTGCTTGATCCTAGGGTGGAGCTAAGGAGAGAAGACTTATCTGAGTATATCTTGTTTATTTGATCATCTATTTTTGTCTGCCCCATCCTATAATATAAGTTGTAATGCATATATAGATTTATATATGAACCTAATATAAGGTCATGTATTTGAATACTGTTACTACACAAAGTTTACCTATCCATAGGGCTACACCTAACACACAGATGCCTCATATTCAGAAGATTTTTCACTCTCCATTGCTGACCCAGGGGCCCAGTGATCTGTTCACAATTGTGTCCTCTCATAAACATCCTCCAATGGCTCCCCATTGGAGGGTGTTTACAGTCCACCTTCCTCAGCCTGGCCTCCAAGGCCCACTTCCATCTTGCTCCTGCAAGACTGACCTCCATGTCCACATGCCCCAGCACAAAAGACTCTCTCTGTCCCCTTCTGCCTCCTTCCTTCCACCATTTAAAGGGCACCAGACCCTGTTCTAAGTGCAGCACACTTGCTTTTACTTAGCTTACATTACAAGGGTAGGGATAGATAAAAAACGGATGTTCAAATAAGCAAGATAAATTCAGCTAAGTGCTGAACACAATAAAACATGGTGATGTTCCTAAGAATTCTGTGGCATGGGAGTGAAGCCAAATTATTTTTCCTACCCCAACAACCTACACAGGTTAATGCTGCCCATTGGTCAAGGCGCACAGGCCACTCCTCCAGAAAGCCCCTTTTACACCTCTGGACTTTATCCTCTTCCCTGGCAAGGTATCTAGTGGCTTTACTACAGTCCACATTCCAGCCCACTGCTGAGCTGTAAGCTCCCTAAGGGTAGAGAAAAACCTTTCTGTCAGCTCTGTTCCTCACAATTGCCCAGCATATTCCAGGCACAGAGTTGTAGTTCCATTAGAATTTGCTGAGTGGATGTGCAAGATCTCTTACCTAAGAGAGCAAAAAGCAAAAGGGGAGAAAAGAGCTACTTCTGCTCCCTGGGGAAGGACAAGAAATGGGCATAGTTGAATGGGAGATTTCATCTCCAGAAAAGGGAGATTTAAATCAACCTAGGCCAAATTCGGTTAAATCTTTAAATAGTTTGCTTTGATGAGAAGCCTAAGAACAGTATAATGCTTATTCTTTGGCTTGGAAAGGTCTGAAACTGTGTATAAGGGTAGGAAATATTTTTCCAAGTATAGGTACTTTGATGAAGACTTGGGGATGGTTATGTGGGATTGCTATGTTTGTAGAAGTGGGCATGCATTTTGCAAAGCCATATAGTTTAGAGTTTGTGTGTAGTGAGGCTGTTCCTGTGGCATCTGTGATTGTGGTTTTGAAATACTGGCATATAGTGTGTGTGTGTGTGTGTGTGTGTGAATGTGGTGCTCATGCATGTATATAGTTGGCAGTGTGAGGGATGGTGCAGTGGAGGCTGGATTGTACGTGTATGTTCAGTGCATATGCTGGCATGCTGTCTTGGTGTTGAGGGTGTGGAGGTGTGCTGGTGTGTTCTCCCACAAGGCAGTGGGACATTTGCTTAGGGCCCTCTGAGGGACCCTGCACCATCATGGAAAGAGAGCCTGGGAGACGGGGAACAGGAGTGGCTTGGGATCTGGGGGCCAGCATCCCTGGCAACTGGGACTTTGTTCTCTCAGTTGGTAGCTGGGGGCCTGTTGAGGACCTTACAACTGGAAGCTATCAGAACATTCTTTTATCTCTCCACCCTGTGGCCTTTGGGAAATGGTCTTGCCTCTTTAGCTCCCCTTTGACTTGAGGTCCCTCTGTTTTGAAGGTTTGTCCTCAAACCTCATCTCACTCTCTTTCCTACTGCCCAGAGCAGACACAAAAATGTTTCTAAATTTCCTCTGGAAAAAATCCTGGGAGGTCTCGTTTATGGCTGCAGCAATGCAGCACACATCTGTGCACAGTTTAGTTGGGAGAGCTGGAAACTCAGGAACTGGAGCTAGCTGGGATTCAAAGCACATTGGTGCTTCCCCATCTCTGCACAACTCACAGGCCTGTCACAGAAGTGTGAGTTCATGTTTCTACAGATAGCCCATCACTGATCACTGTGCATAGGTGTGCCAGCGCATTCTGAGAATAATCTCAGTCCTGCCTCCTTAGTATATAGAGTCCATTTACACATACAGGCCTGGCATTCCGGGGGGCCTGTCACATCATGTTAACACTTACACTCCCAGACACACAAGACAACAGCACACCCACATATAGACATGCAACTCACTCAGTTGTGATTCACTTCTAGCCACCTAAGGAAACCAATCCTGAGCCAGTCAGGGGCCCTCACCCAACCTCAGGCAACACCTGTACCTTCAGGCAACAGGACAGGCCTGCCCAACCCTGGGAGAGCCTGGGAATATCCCTGTTCTTCCCCATAACCTGCCCTTTCCCTGACAGAGGCTGCCACACAACTCTTCTTTGGCATTGAGCACCCTGGATCTTCTCTTTGTCAGGTGACCCTGAGTTACCTTCAGTACCCGTGTGCCCTGGTCCTCAGTTGTCTCCTTGTAAAGAAGATGCTATACTGCAGGTCTGCTGAGGCCTACCCATTTCAACATTCTAGACTTTTTATGCCTAGGGCTGACAGGATTGGGGACAGGCCACACTCTCAGGCCTAAGGGCTCAGACCATCTGGGGAAGTAGGACTGTCAGGCTCTCTGGGAAGATGGGAGGCAGGGGCCTGCCTGTGTGAAGGAAACTGGCGGTGGGGAGGGGTCAGTGCTCCAGGAGCTGGCTGGGCAGGCTTAGGAAGGCCACTGTGTGCTAAAATACTAGCAACTGCAACTGGATAAGCAAGACAGGTGGCTGAAATAGGAGGAAGCTGCCCACCATGCAAGGGTTAACCTGGGCCAGTAGTGGAAGGTGGCTGGCCAGCCTGCTGCTGGGGCTTCAGTTTGTTCTTAGACACAGGCCTGGAGAGGGTGTGGGTCCTATGTGAGTACCCTGCATGAGAGTGGCTGACATGCCTGGTAAGGCCCAGGGCTGCCTGTCTGTTGCTGACTTTTCGGTCTTCCCCTGGATCATCCCCTCTTCTCTGCATCTGCTTTCCTTTCAGCCTAAACCAGACACCCTGGTGGGCTGAGCTGAAACTTAGTTGGTGTACATGGAAATGCCTCCCCATCTGCCTCCATTACTATGTGCCCTCTCTGTAGGGCAGGGTTGAGTACCTGAGTACCCCTTATCCTGACCTGCCTCTTTCATTCATGCAACCCACATATCTCACTGGTTTTGGGTCCCCTCTCCCTTCCAGGAACTCATCTATCCTCATTGTTGACTCCTTTTGCCTTCTTCATTCCTTCAGGCCTGTTCCAGGATCTGCAGTTACTGCCTTTTCTCTTTTATCTAAATCACACCTCCCAGACAATCCTAGAAAAGGGGAAGAGGAGCAGGCAAAGGAAGGTGGAGAGGGCAAGTGGGAAATATAAAGTGGAAGGAAGCAATAAGAACTGACATTTACTTGAGTATAAGAGGGAAGTAGGGACCAGTTGTGAGGTGCATCCTGCCCAGTGAGTGGGTGGCCAGGGAAATAGGTGTGGAGGGAGTAGGAACAGAGCTGTACTCCCCAAACCCACTTGCTTTGCTGGGTACTCATTTTAAGGCTCTGCCTGGCCCAAATGGGGATAAGATCTTTGTCCTTGGCCTCTCTGGCAATGCATCCCAAAGTTCTGATCTTCTCAGGGCCAGACCAGGATTCTTAAGGGCTGTTGGAGGGGTATCCTAGGCTTGGGGGGTGGTGGTGGATTTTTAACCTCTCCCATGTGTATACAGGGCTATCTTGGTGGGTTTGGAGTCCAAAGGACTGTTCAACCTTGTGGGCCTTTCCAGTTCCCCTTGGGACCCTTCCTCTGCATATGAGCACAGGCTATGCACATACTTTTGCTCTCTTTCCAAGCTGGAACATTGCAGCTATTCTCAGCTTTATTGCATATTGTACAGACAATCATAGACTTTTCTATCCCAATCGTGGGTTAGAAACCCCCTCAAAACTCTACTGAAAGCCTTGAGGCTTCTCCATCCTTCAATTCATATTTGTGCTATCTGGGGCAAGTTTCTTTAAGGCTTTGTACCTCAGTTTCTTAAGTGCGAAATGGAGATCTCTGCCCCGCAGTAGGACAGCTGTGAGGTGAATGTCTGCTGAGTGTCTAGCCCAATGCCTGATAATAGCAGCAGGACCTTGATAAACTTTGATTCCCTTTTCCTTCCCCCACCTGCCCCTTTATTCCTCTAACATTATGTAAGCCAGAGAAGAGCAAGCTGACCCCATTGCCCTGGGAAAGAAATGATGGCATTGATTCAAGGGCTAAGTACAGTTTTTTATTAACTCAGGAACACCATCTACTTCCAGCAGCCCAGCTGCTGTGGGGTGGAGTGGGGTGCTGTGGGGTGGGAAAGGGAGGGGAGGTTGTTGAGGGAAAATGCAGGAAGGAGATGGAATATTCAGGATGTGAGGTCAGGGAATGTTGAGGCCCAGGCCTTCTTCCACTGCTTCTCTGCAACTTGGGCAATGCTAGAGCCTGGAGCAGAATCAACTGAGGCCCTGTACTAGCTCTGCTGGTGGTGCTTGTCCCTGACCCTCTGCGAGAGGTTGTATTCCTATGGGATTGAAAGGCCTTGGATGCTCCCTTCCTCAGCTCTAGTCTCCCTTCCCCCAGTCCTGACTGCATCAGATTTTTTGTTTGTTTGTTTTTCCTGCAGGAACAAGGTCATTCTGGCTTTGGAAGGGAGAAGTTGCTCACCCTCTAGGTTAGTGCCCCCGGGGAACAGGGACTTGGACAGAGAGCACTGTGGGAGGAGGGTGTGGGGAGAGGGGTCATATTTCTTCCTGAGAATCCCAGAATGCTCACATGCAGAGGGTCTTCTAAGGATCATGGAGCTCCTCTCAGCCTCCATGATGAAGTACTCCCACCCACCTCAGGAAAAAAGCCACTCCGCACATCCTCACAACCAAATGCTCCACATAGTGGCTATCCTGGTCTGCACAGTCTTCCTGATTTCTAATCTGAATCTTTCTTGCAACTCTGATAGAATTTTTAAGGTTTCAAGGAGTCATTCATGATATCAACTAAGCAGTTTGTTTTTTCCCTTAGAGGATAAACCAAACCTTGGGAAGATTCTAAGCTGCTTCTTTCCACCTTCCTTCATCCAACTCATGGTCCTCCCAGCCTCTTCTCCACCTAGCCACATGGGCAAATCCCCAGTTAGCACTTCTCTCTCTCTTTTTAAATGTTCATATAGCTTTGTTATTTTTTCTTTTTTTAATTGTTCAATTACAGTTGTCCCCATTTCTCCCACCCCATCACTCTCCTCCACCCTACCCACCCCAACCTCCCACATTCAATCCTCCCCACTCTGTTATCTTTGTTCATGGGTCCTTTATACACATTCCTTGACCCTTCCCCTTAGCACTTCTAATCATGTGAATGAAGCTATAATTCAAAAGCAATGGGCAAGAAGGAGGCCACATGGTATAGCCAGAAGAACCAATCCTTTGTGCTGAATTGGGGTCCTTGGGAGATGAGTACATTTTTGGCATATTTAGAAACACTTCTTTTTTATAATGAGAGCAGGAGAGGATAGGGGATGGAAGGAAAGACAGAGAGCCAAAAGCAGGGCTTGGAAAAAGAGAAGTGAGGAGGAATGGTAAGGACTGGAGAGGGAGGTTCTAAGAGCAAATGGAGAAATATAAAAGGAACCTAGGGTGAGAAATAGGGAGAGAGCAAAGAGGGATTCTTAGGACAGATGGAAATATGGCTGACTCTTGAATGATGTGGGGATTTAGGGTGCTGAACCCTATGTAGTTGAAAATCCACATTGCTCTTTTGACTCCCCCAAAACTTAACTACTAATAGCCCACTATTTACCAGAAACCTGACTGAAAACATAAACAGTCAATTAACTCATATTTTGTATGTTTATATGTATTATATATTGTATTCTGACAAAAGTAAGCTATAGAAAAGAAAATGTTACTAAGAAAGTCATAAGGAAGAGAAAATACACTTACAGTATTTATTTTTAAAGATATGAGTATAAGTGGACCTGCACAGTCAAGCATGTGTTGTTTAAGGGTCAACTGTAATAACGTCACCTAGATAGAGATTTTTCCAAAGAGAAAGAGTGCCTATTTTTTTGTTTGGCAGCAGAGGGGTAGATGAAATGAATGTGCTGAGAAAGTATTTGACTTCCATTTTTATGTGTGAAAAACAAGACTCAAAAGGGATGCCAGGTGGTGTTAGTCAATGCTGACTGAGCTCTCAGTGGGCACATTGGGTACTGTGCTGAGTACTTCACAGGCAGTGTCTGATTTACTTCTCATAAAGGCCAAATAAGGCTGGGTCTATCATTTTCCCCACTTTACAGAGATATTGAGAAGTTAGGCAACTTGCTAATACATCAGCCAGCTAAGAGGTGGTGGGCCAGTGCTGAACCCTCAGAGCTTACTCATTATGCTGCTAGGTGGGGCCTGGTACAGCCCAGGAAACACAGCCAGAAATCACAAATACATGAACAGGTGAGCATGCCCAGAGGCTACTCTTGGTCCTAAGACAATACATATATTCTAGCCTGGGTTCTTCTTTCAAGGTCATTCAGAAAGTTCCACATAACCTTTGATAGAATATACCACCTCCCTCTTGCCTGTGAGCCATCATCTGACTCCGAGAATAGCTGATTTTCTCTTTCTTCAAATACTCTGTTCTCTTAAGGGCCTAGGAAACACCTCTCTACTCAGCAATTTATAGAGCAGCCATGAACAAAGGTCCTTGGAAGCCCACCTGTTTCTGCCCGTTACCCAGTTCTCTTATGGCCTCTGTTGTTTAGTTGGCATTGCCTGTCTTTTTTGTTTCCCACAGGGAGTGCCTTTACTGGTCCCTGAAACCTTGACACTTGGCCCTGCAATGGACATAGCGGCATGATGGTCCAGACATTCCACAAATACTCAGGTTCATGCATTTGCAAAAGTTTTAGAGCATTGACTCTAAATGTTCTAAGTGGAAAAAAATAAATAAAGGTTCTAAGTGCTTGGAACATGCAAAGAGCTGAGAGAAAAAAACATAATCCCTGTTTTCCTAGAGGCTGACCTAGCTGGGGAAACTGATGAATCAGTGGTTACACTGCCTGGTGATAGAGATGAGGGCAGGGGCCCTGGTGGGGGAGGGAAGAGTCTGAGGAGGTGGTGGGAAGAGTGACAAGTAGTCCCTGAAGGCTGCCTGGATGTGGTGGGGATAGAGTCTTGAGGAAAGAGAGATCCTCAACTCCATCAAATTTTGGAGGATTCTGGTTTGCTATTCCCCTTTTCCTACTCTTACCACTCATTAAAAAAATAGTTCATTCATTTCTTTGTTTATTTGAAAAATACTTATTGCCTGCTTGTTGTGTATCAGGCACTGTGCTAGGCTAGTATTTGGGAACTCATTGATGACCACCTAGTCAATGACATATCTTGAAGCTCCCAGACAAGCGAGATAGCTAAAAAACAGGCAAGCGGTGACCACACAGAAACCACTGGTAGTCGGTGTCAAGGCATCTCTCACTTGACCCTCCCTCCCACTTCTATTTTTGCAGAGGTCAGTGAAGATCACAGGGAGAGTAGGTAGGGGATTCTTAGTTCTGAGACTCCGAGCATTTGTTTTCATCTCTTATCAGCCTCGTCCCTGCAGGAGGAAGGGTCTGAACGTGGACTTGGTGGTTATGGGTGACTGCTTCTGGGATTGGGTTCCTGGGTCTCCTCTGAGAAAGTACTAACAGTGCAAGTTTTCTCCCAACCTACCTGTGGGAGGTCTGGGGCCTAGTTCCCTTGCTTCTCATGCTTCTCTGGTAGGTGGGGCCATGGGAAGAGCTGGGAAGGTAAATAAAGGTAGTGTCCCTGGATGTCTGATGTGTTAGCTAACTTGGTGGGTCAAAATGCCCCACCTTCATTTCCTAGCTTCCTTCCTCTTCCCTCCACATCTGCCAGCCTCTGCCTCCTTTTCTGTCTCCCCTTCTCATCTTTTGCAGGAGCCTTCTCCTCCTGCTTCCCCTACTCCATTACTTTTCCACTCTTTTTTCCTCCTCTTTCTTCCCTTTCCCTTCCTCTCTGTTTTCTCCCACTGTCCTCACCCTCCCTCCACCCCCCACACTTCTTCCTCTTTCTTCTGCTTTTTCTCCTTGGAACTAATTGTTCTTGGGCGAAGACCAGGTTAACTTGTGAAAACACTAATCCATCACCATGGTGATGCTAATTCAAGCTGAGTTCAAATGAAATTGTTCCGATTAAAACTAACAAGCTGGAGCCCTGGCTGGTGTGGCTCAGGGGATTGCAATGGCCTGTGAACCAAAGGGTCATGGGTTCAATTCCCAATCTGGAGTATGTGCCTGGGTTGTGGGCTGGGTTGATGTTTCTCTCCTTCTATTCTCCCTCCCTTTCCCTCTCTAAAATAAAAAACAACAACAAAAACAAAAACTAATAAGCTCCAGGAAGGCTCAGTGCCAGCAGGAAGAAACCCCAGCCCAGAAAAATAGAAAAAGCAAACACATCTTCATTGGCTTTTCATACTCCCACTCAGTTCTGTGCCCTCCCTGTAGCCTTCATATCTGCCCAGCTGAGATAAAAATGCAGGAATCCCCTACTCAGGCCAGACTCAACCCAAGCCACCTCAAACATTTAAGAAGCTGGGAGAGTCCTCTTGCCACATATGGAGAACACATTAGGGTGGTGATAGATGGAAAGGATTCTTAAGGGAGAGGATCTGGGCTTGATAGCAAAATTGTAAGGAGAAAAGAATTTGACTTTTTTCTCGGTTTTGTGAATTCTAGAGAATGGTTCCTTTAGTATGGTTTAGATACTTTCTGAGGTTCTCATTTTCCATTAGGGCCTCCCTCTCTCTCTCTACTCATATTCCCCTAACCCTCTTCTACTCCAGCCTCTGTTTCAACAGTTTTCTTGAGCTTTAGGCAGTCTTTAGAGGGGTTTAAATCCTCACATTTTTCTGATGAAAAAATAGAGATTTAGAAAGATCTGGTGATTTACTTAAAGATTCATAGCAAATACTGTTAGAGCTGGGAAACTGATCAGGTCCACCTGGCTCCAAAGCCTATGTTCATTCTATTATACTCTCACACATATGTGTGGTGTGTGTGATTTTTTCAGAAATCCTTAGAGGATTGTTTACTGGCTTCTCTTCCTTCCCCTCTCTTTTTCCCCCTCCCTTCCTTCCCTCTTTTTGTCTCTCCTTCTCTTCCCCTTCCTCTTCTCTCTTTCCCTTTTAGATGATGTAATTTTTCATGGCATGTTTTCTTTTTAGGCCCTAGAATACCAGAAATGCTGGCATTTGTCTCCCTAAAACTTCAGAACACTTAACATCTAACTCTGTCTCAGGAAGAGGGAGTTGCTTTTGTAAGTCTCCCTTGGCATAATAGCAGTCTTGGCAACAGTGGTGGTTTCTAGGTATAAATATAAACATTTTTTAAAATGTAAAGTGAAATAAGTAGGAGGGTCAGGGGCCTGTGTTCTAGGCTTGACACATCCTTTAACCATTTATGCTATGGAGATAACAATACTACCAACCTCCCATGAGTTAGATTAGAAAACATGATGCTCATTAACATGCTTGGTCTACAAAGGGTCAAGTCATTCATAAATATCAACCAGGGGAATATAAGGAATGTTCAGATACATTCCCTGCTAGCATTCCAATGGTGATACCATGATAACAAAAAACTCTCCATGCCCCTTCATAGATAGGCTCTATTGAATGGACCATTCTCTATAATTCTTACTATGGCAGAATGAACTATCTGATGGCTTTCTCACCTTTCATCAAGGGGATATTAGAAATTAGAAGGAATCTAATTAGAGTCATTTCAGATACTGAGAGTACTTGTCAACTGATGTGTTATTGCTTCTACCATAAACCAGGCTTAGGAATGAATAATGATTTCTTAGACAAATTAATGCTGGGGTCATTGTTTTATAAGGAGCAGGGTCAAAGACAAGCTAAGAGGAGAAATAGACCTTCTTCCTATGAGGCACGACTGCGTTGGCTCTTGGAAAACAAAACACGAAACAAAAAATTAGTGCTCACCTTGAGTGGAGACATGCTTGTTTCTGTGTTAATAAGGACATCAGCCTCAGCTGTCCAATGGGAGACTGAGTCAGGGAGCCCACTATTCTCCTGAGTTATCGATTGCTATCATAGGACACACTCTATGAGCATCTGGCCAGAGTCAGGGCCATGAAAAATAAAACTTCCTGTGGAAAGTGAAGGAGTAGGTGTTATATTCGAAAGCAAGAGTGAAGAAACTAGGAACCGATAGACTCTTAAAATGTTTTATTGGCCAAACAAAGTTTTTACCTGTGCAGGGGCAGACTCTCCCAAATGTGACCGGAGTCACTGTGCTCCGCAGAGCAACCAAATGAGAGCCGCGCCTGAGCTTACAGGCTATGGGTTTTTATAATAGCAGAGCAAGCAAACGTTTGCACAGAAGTAGGATGTGGCAGTTAGCTATTGGCTCAGGGGATTGGCGCCTCTATACCTTATTGGTTGTTTACAGACAAATACGGGTGGGAAAGCTTCCCGGGCTTACGCCTAGGATTTAAAATTTTCTATTTCCTCATATTGCTTGTTTTTCTCTATTTCTCAACCTTTCACTAACCACGGCACCTGCATTGTTAACAGGAACCAGGATGCCTTGAGGCTCACTTCCTGGTTTGGCAGTAAAAGCATTAATTTTCTGGCACGGTCCTGACAGTAGGGACATTGGTACAGGGAACTTGAAAGAAGGGATTTTAGGGAAAGGATGGGAAATTGAATAGAGAGACAAGGAGGGAGGGGACAGAACTCTTTCTCAAGGCCAGCATCTGTTCAGCCTTCTTTCTTTGTTGGTACGTGGAAGTGAACAGGCTAATTTTCCTCCACCATTTTATTGCTGTCAAGATCTACCTGATCTGTGAGTGAAATGAAAAAATAAGCATGACATGTCCATTTTAGCTCTCTTTTTGACGTCGGACACAGTGTCTGGGATAGAACTCTTTCCACTTCTTCCTTCAGGGATTTCACTGAGATGGACTGGATGAGTACTGCCTCTTGATGGGTTACCAAGTGGAGTACCTATGGTTACTGGCAGCAGAAGAGAGACCAAGGGGACAGCAGTGGTGATAACCATCCATCCCATGCTACCCATTCAGTGGAAAACTGAATTCCTTGATAGCCATTCACAGGTTAGCAAGGAATAACTTGAGAAACCTAAGTAACATCATATTCTTGGAGTCTAGATACAAATATTCCTAAACACTCATTCTAGTTGTAGATTCTTAGGTTGGAAAAAAACCCAATAGGTTATTTTGTCCCTCCCCTTGATTCAGGCAGCACTAACTTTTTAAAAATTATATTTGATTGATTATGCTATTACAGTTATCCCAATTTTGTCCCCTTTGTCCCCCTCCACTCAGTACCCACCTTCCATCCAGTAATCCCTCCCCCCTTAGTTAATATCCAAGGGTCTGGCATATAAGTTCTTTGGCTTCTCCATTGCTTATACTATTCTTAATATCCCCCTGTTTTGTACCTACCAATTATGCTTCTTAATTCCTGTACCTTTTCCCCCATTCTCCCCCTCCCCCCTGCCTGCTGGTAACCTTCCAAATGATCTCCATATCTATGATTCTGTTTCTGTTCTATTGTTTGCTTGGTTTGTTTTATATTTTATTTCTGTTTTTTAGATTCAGTTGTTGATAATTTTGAGTTTGTTGTCATTTTACTGTTTATAGTTTTGATCATCTTCTTTTCCTTAAATAAGTCCCTTTATTTTTTAAAAGATTTTATGTATTTATTCTTAGAGAATAAAGAGAGGGACAGAGAGGGAGAAAGAGAAGGAGGGAAACATTAATGTGTGGTTTCCTCTTACACACTCCCTACTGGGAACCTGGTCTGCAACCCAGGCATGTGCCATAGACTGAGAATTGAACCAGCAACCCTTTGTTTGCAGACTGGCACTCAATACACTGAGCTACAGTAGTCAGGGCTTAAATAAGACCCTTTAACATTTCATATTATAAGGTCTTGGTAATGATGAACTCCTTTAGCTTGATCTTGTCGCACTTTATCTCCCCTTCTATTCTAAATGATAGCTTTGCTGGATAGAGCGATCTTGGATGCAGGTACTTGCTTTTCATGACTTTGAATACTTCTTTCCAGCCCCTTCTTGGCTGTAAGATTTCTTTTGAGAAATCAGCTGATAGTCTTATGGGAACTCCTTTGTAAGTAACTGTCTCCTTTTCTCTTGCTGCTTTTAAGATTCTCTCCTTATCTTTAATCTTGGGTAATGTAATTATGATGTGTTTTGGTGTGTTTCTCCTTGGGTACAATTTCTTTGGGACTCTCTGTGCTTTCTGGACTTCCTGGAAGTCTATTTCCTTTGCCAGGTTAGGGAAGTTCTCCTTCAATATCCTTTCAAATAAGTTTTTAGTTTCTTGCTCTTCCTCTTCTCCTTCTGGCACCCCTATAATTCAGATGGGAACATTTAAAGTTGTCCCAGAGGTGCCTAAGCCTCTCCTCATTTTTTTTTTTAATTCTTGTTTCTTCATTCTGTTCCAATGGAATGTTTATTTCTCCCTATAGTTCCAAGGCATTGATTTGGGTCTCGGTTTCCTTCCCTTCACTGTTGGTTCCCTGTATATTTTTCTTTATTTCACTTTGCATAGATTTCACTTCTTCCTCTATTTTGCATCCATACTCAATCATTTCTATGAGATCCTGATTACCAGTGTTTCAAAGTCTGCATCTGATAAGTTGGCTATCTCCTCACTGCTTAGTTCTTTTCTGGAGTTTTGATCTGTTTTTTCATTTGGGCCATATTTCTTTGTCTGGGTTTACCTGTTACCTTGTAAGGGGTGGAACATTAGGTTTTCACCTGGGCAGGGCAACACGCTTCTCTGCCTTGTGGCACTATCTGTGGGGGAGGGGTCAGAGAGGGAACAATGCAGCTTGCTTGGCTCTTGCCACACTTTCAGTCACTTCCCCTGCTACCCACAAACAAATTGGGCCCTTCTGGTGCTGATTCCCAAGTGAGTGGTTTTGTGTTCATTCTAGGATCCACGAACTCTCCTCTGACACTGGGAGTTTCTTCTGCCACTGTAACCCCCATAGGTTTTTATAGCCAGAGGTTTTGAGCCTTTATTTCCCTTGTGTGAACCCTGGGTCATGTGGTCTGTCTCACTCCCCAGTTGTTCCTCCCTGTTTATCTGCACACAAATGTGGGACCTCCTGGACTGCCAGTTACTACATGCCTGCGAGTCCTTTCTGCCCCAGCTGCCCATCTCCACCCCTCCTACTGGTCTGGATGAATGTTTATTCTGTAACTCCTTGATTGTGGACTTCCATAAAATTTGATTTTTTTCCTGGCAGTTCTGATTATTTTTTGTTTTTAAATTTGTTGTTGTCCTTCTTTTGGTTGTGCAAGGAGTCAAAGTGTATCTACTCCTCCATATTGGCTGGAAATGATATATGACTTATTCTTAACAATGCCTTAGAAGTCTTCACATAGGGAGAGAAGATGGTGGCATGGTAAGAGGATGCACATCCTTCTTCCCCCTTCACACAGGTGATAAACCGGGCCAATTTTCAATGCAGCACAGCAAACAGACAACAAACACAGAGCATATTTGAAAACAGATGATTGAAAATTGCAGTGGACGTTGAAAAACCAGACGGTAAGGGCAGTACTCCAGCAGCGCGGAGACCAGGGTGGGGGCTGAGAAACTGGGCCAGTGCTGGCCATAAGACTCTAGGGAGGGAACTGGGTCAACCACTCCCTGATCAGCCAAACAGGGTCTCAGCAGCACCGGGATAAACCTGGTTGCTTGAAATCTCACAGAGAGGACTTAAGATCTCATAGCCCTGGGAGGACTGAGCGTTGGAGCGTGCACTTTTGTCTACACCCACGCGCCATTGTAAACAGCTGCATGGGGATCGTTCACACCAGCGTGCCACTGAGAGACCTGTGGTGCAGTCACTGGGCACCTCTATGGTTTCTCGCCCAGCGTGAGCACTCGCACCAGCAGGGAGCAGCAATACGGTCTCCCAGCGCCATCTCACCATCCCGCCATTGGAGACCTGAGTGGGCTGTTGGGAGATATTAGGCACCGGTGTGCAACCTGCGTGGGGGTCGAGCTGTGCTTGCAGGACAGTTGGCACCTGTGCAAGGAAGGCTCAGGGATCATTGGCGCTTGCGGGGCGTGCAACCACAGTTGGCGCCTGCCGCTGCGGAAGACGCGCTTGGGACCCTGTGCAGAGAGACTTGGGATAGGTCTGAGGACAGTAGGTCAGAGAAAATTGAGTGCTGAACAAGGGAAAAAACAATATGGTCACCCCTCAGCCACTGCAGTCATCTAGGCCAGAAAAACCAGCTTGGCAAGATTGATAACAGCAAGAATTGGTGGTTTTGGTGTTTTTCAGTTTTTTGATTTTTTTGTGCATTTTTTCTTTTTTTATTAATTTTTCATTATTTTGATCTTTTTTACCCATCAACTCCTTTTTGCTTCTCATTACTTCTTTCTTGTTTTACTCCTTCTTCCTTTCTTTCCAAGCTTATCTCTTCTTCCTGTCTTTTATTTCTTCTTTTCTTTTTCATTCTGCTTTTCTTTATTCTCTTTTCATTTTTTATTTCCTTTTCCTTCTTTTCTTTTTTCCTTTCCTTCTCTTTTATCTTTTTAAACACATACGAGTGAGACAAAAACAAAACAAAACAAAACAAAAAAAAAAAACCCTGGAACTGAGGAAAGACCAGAGTTGGTCCCAAAGAGGGGGAATTTCAACAGCTGAGACACTGGAAGCCGTGAACACCAGGATACCTGAAGGAGACAGCACCACTGAATTTCACAGGTATTCTACCACAGAAGTTTACACCATAAACCCAGGGAACCAAAACAGATCAATTTAAGAAGCTGAGGCTAACAAGAAGAGTCTCACAAACAATGGGAAGACAAAGAAACAATCCCTAAACAAAACAAAAGGAGGAAGCCCCAGAAAGAATGCTAAATGAAATGGAGGCAACTCAACTATCAGATTCTGAGTTCAAAGCAATGGTGGTCAGGAAGCTCCAAGAGCTCTCAAGGAGCAACCAAAAACTACATGGAAGCCGTGATGAACTCACTGCAAACTATATCAACATGAAAAAGGAAATAGAAACTATCAACAAGAGCCAAGAGGAAATGAAAAATACAATTTCTGAACTGAAGAACACAGTGGAAGGAATGAAAAGCAGAATTGATGAAGCAGAAGATCGGATCAGTGAGTTGGAGGACCAAGTAGAAAAAAGCATCCAGAAAGAGCAAGAAAAGGAAAAGAGGCTCAGAAAAAATGAAGAGGGATTAAGAGAAATACAAGACAATATGAAACGTAATAATATCTGTATAATAGGGATACCAGAGGGAGAAGAAGAAAAGCAAGGGATAGAAAACCTATTTGAAAAAGTAATGATGGAAAACTTCCCTAATTTGATGAGAGAAAAAGTCACACAAATCCAGGAATAACAAAGAGTCCTAATCAAGAGGAACCCAAAGAGGCCCACTTCAAGACACATCGTAATTAAAATGGCAAAATTCTAGGACAAAGAGAGAATCTTAAAGGCAGCAAGGGAGAAAAAGGAAGTAATGTACAAGGGAGCCCCAATTAGGTTAGCATCTGACTTCTCAATGGAAACACTCAAAGCCAGAAGAGAATGGCAAGAAATATTGTCAGCAATGAGAACCAAAGGCCTGCAACCAAGACTACTTTACCCAGCAAGGCTTTCAATCAAGATAGAAGGCCAAATAAAGAGCTTCCCAGACAAAAGAAATCTAAAAGAATACACCTCTACCAAGCCAGCTCTGCAAGAGATGCTAAGGGCCTGCTTTAAGGAAAGGAAGGAAAGGAGAAAGAGAGGGAGAGGAACACAGGTACAAAAATGGCAATAAATAAGTACCTATCAATAATAACCTTAAACATAAATGGTTTAAATGCTCCATTCAAAAGGCATAGAATAGCTGAATGGATAAGAAAGCATGACCCACACATATGCTGCCTACAAGAGACCCACCTCAGGACAAAAGACCTACACAGACTCAAAGTGAAGGGCTGGAAACAAATTTTCCAAGCAAGTGGACAGGAAAAAAAAGCCAGGATAGCAATACTCATATCAGACAAAATAGACTTCAAAAGAAGAGCCATAAAGAGAGACCCAGAAGGGCACTTCATAATACTCAAGGGAAGAATCCACGAGGAAGACATAAACATTGTAAATATATATGCACCCAACATAGGAGCACCTAAATACATCAAGAAAAACTTAGAGGACTTTAAGAAAGATATTGACAGCAACACAATTATAGTAGGGGATTTTAACACCCCACTGTCAAAAATGGACAGATCTTCTAAACAAAATATCAACAAAGATATTGTGGCATTGAACGACACCCTAGATGAAATGGACTTAACTGATATATATAGAGCCCTTCATCCCAAAGAAACTAAATACATTTTCTATTCAAATGTACACAGAACATTCTCAAAGATAGACCACATGATAGGTCATAAAACTAACCTCATCAAATTCAAGAAAATTGAAATCATACCAAGCATCTTCACCGACCACAAGGGACTGAAGCTAGAAACCAATCCCAAGAAGAAAAACACAAAGCCCTCAAAATCATGGAGATTGAATAGCATGCTATTAAACAATGAATGGGTCAAGGATGAAATTAGGGAGGAAATAAAAAAGCTTCTAGAAACAAATGAAAATGAACTCACAATGACCCAAAACTTATGGGACACAGCAAAGGCAGTCCTCAGAGGGAAGTTCATAGCAATACAGGCCTACCTAAAAAAGATAGAAGCATCTCAAACAAACAATTTAACTCTACACCTACAAGAATTCGAGGATTAACAGCAAAGACAGCCCAGAGCAAGTAGAAGGAAGGAAATAACCAAGATCAGAGCAGAATTAAATGACATAGAGACTAAAAGCACAATTCTAAGGATTAATGAATCCAGGAGCTGGTTTTTTTAAAAGATAAACAAAATTGATAAGTCTTTAAGCAGGCTCATCAAGCAAAAAAGAGAGAGGACCCAAATAAACACAATCAGAAATGAAAGAGGAGAGATTACAACTGACACCACAGAAATACAAAGGGTTGTAAGAAATTACTATGAAGAACTGTATGCCAAGAAATTTGAAAACCTAGGTGAAATGGACATGTTTCTAGAAAAATATAATCTCGCAAAACTCAATGAAGAAGAAGCAGAAAGCCTGAACATATAACAGCTGATGAAATTGAAGCAGTAATCAAAAAACTCCCGACACACAAAAGCCCAGGATCAGATGGTTTCACAGGAGAGTTTTATAAAGCATTTAAGGAAGAGCTAACCCCTATCCTTCACAAACTTTTCGAAAAAATCCAAAATGATGGAAGACTACCAAACTCTTTTTATGAAGCCAGCATCATTCTAATCCCCAAACCAGATAAAGACATAACAAGAAAAGAAAACTTCAGGCCTATATCGCTGATGAACATAGACGCTAAAATCCTCAACAAAATATTGGCAAACTGCATCCAACAACACATTAAAAAGATCATACGTCATGACCAAGTGGGATTCATCTCAGGGATGCAAGGATGGTTCAACATATGCAAATCAGTAAATGTAATACATCACATAAACAAAAGCAAAGACAAAAATCACATGATCATATCAATAGATGCAGAAAAAGCATTTGATAAGGTACAGCACCCATTTATGATAAAAACACTCAGCAAAGTGGGAATAGAGTGAGCATTCCTCAACATAATAAAGGCCATATACGAGAGACCTACAGCCAACATCATACTCAGCGGGCAAAAACTAAAATCTTTTCCACTAAGATCAGGAACAAGACAAGGTTGTCCACTTTCACCACTTCTATTCAATATAGTATTGGAAGTATTGGCCACAGCAATTAGACAAGAAAAGGAAATAAAAGGCATCCAAATTGGAAAGGAAGAGACAAAACTATCATTGTTTGCAGGTGACATGATAGTGTACATAGAAAATCCTATAGACTCAGCCAAAAAGGTGCTCAACCTAGTAAATGAATTTGGCCAAACAGCAGGATACAAAGTCAATATCCAAAAATCAAAGGCATTTCTGTATACCAACAATGAAACAGCAGAAGCAGAAATCAAGAAAAAAAATCCCATTCGATATAGCAAAAAGAAAAATAAAATACCTAGGAATAAACCTAACCAAAGAGATAAAGGGCCTGTACACAGAAAACTACACAACATTGAAGAATGAAATCAAGGAAGACACAAACAAATGGAAACATATACCGTGTTCATGGATCGGAAGAATTAACATCATCAAAATGTTCATACTACCCAAAGCAATTTACAGATTCAATGCAATACCTATTAAATTACCAATGGTATATTTCACAGAGATAGAAGAAACACTTCAAAAATTTATATGGAGCCATAAATGACCTCAAATAGCTGCAGCAATTTTGAGAAAGAAGAGCCAAGTAGGAGGGATTACAATACCTGACACCAAACTGTATTACAAGGCCACTGTAATCAGAACAGCGTGGTACTGGCACAAAAACAGACACATGGACCAGTGCAATAGAATAGAGAGCCCAGAAGTGAACCCATTTCTCTATGGTCAATTAATATTTGACAAAGGAGGCAGCAACATAAAATGGAGTAAAAGTAGCCTCTCCAACAAGTGGTGTTGGGAGAACTGGACAGCTACATGCAAAAAAATGAAACTTGAACACCAACTTACACCATACACAAAAATAAATTCAAGGTGGATAAAAGATTTAAATATAAGCCACGACACCATTAAAGTCCTAGAGGAGAACATAGGCAGGAAAATCTCAGACATTTCACACAGCAACATTTTTACTGACATGTCCCCTAAAGCAAGGGACATAAAGGAAAGAATAAACAAATGGGAGATCATCAAAATAAAAAGCTTCTGCATGGCTAAAGAAGACAGTATTAAAATAAAAAGAGAACCAACTATATGGGAAAACATATTTGCCAATGATACCTCAGACAAGGGTTTAATCTCCCAAATATATAAAGAACTTACAGGACTCCACTCTAAGAACACAAGCAGCCCAATTAAAAAATGGGCAAAAGACTTGAACAGACACTTCTCCAAGGAGGACATAGAGAGGATCCAGAAACACATGAAAAGATGCTCGATATCACTAGCTATTAGAGAGATGCAAATTAAAACCACAATGAGATACCACCTCACACCAGTCAGAATGGCCATCATAAACAAAGCAACAAACAACCAGTGTTGGAGAGGTTTTGGAGAAAAGGGGACCCTAGTACACTGTTGGTGGCACTGCAGACTGGTACAACCACTATGGAAAGCAGTATGGAATTTTCTAAGAAAACTGAAAATGGATCTACCTTTTGACCCAACAATTTCACTGCTAGGATTATATCCTAGAAATCCTGAAACACCAATCCAAAAGAACCTATGCACCCCAATGCTCATAGCAGCACAATTTACAATAGCCAAATGTTGGAAGCAACCTAGGTGCCCATCAGTAAATCAATGGATCAAGAAACTATGGTATATTTACACAATGGAATTCTATGCAGCAGAAAGAAAGAAGGAGCTCCTACCCTTCACTACAGCATGGATGGAACTGGAGAGCATTATGCTAAGCAAAATAAGCCAGGAGGTGAAAGACAAATACCATATGATCTCACCTTTAACAGGATCCTAATTAACAGAACAAACAAACAAGCATAATATAAGCAAAGACACTGAAATTGAGAACAAGAGAGGAGAGGGATAGGAATATCCAGGGAAAGGGGGAAGGGTTTAGAGCAACAAGTATGAAAGACACATGGACAAAAGCTGAGGGGGGCGTGGAAATGGGAGGGAGTTGGGAGGGCTGGGGTGGTGGGATGGGATGGGAGTAGAAGACAGAAAACTGTATAAGAACAACAATTAAAATAAAATTAAAAAAGAAAAAAGAAGTCTTCACATAAAGGTACTTCATTATAGGTATACATATTCATTTATATACACATATACATCTCCTTCAAATAGTATGGATGTATCATAATTTATTTACTCCATTTCCAAATGGTAGACATTTAGGTTGTTTTCAGACTTTAGTTATTACAAACAAAGCTGCAATGGACCACCTTCTACATATATACCTGTGCAAAACAACCAAGAGGCAAATTTTTAGAAGAGGAATTACTATGTCAGAGATACATACCATAAATGGATAGACATTGCGCAGGTTGTTTTCTGGCTAGCCATGATTGTTCCAAAATGAGGGGAGAATTGATTATCAGCTCTCCATCCTTATCCTTCCATTTATTTCTTCCTCATTTAGGAATGTAACAGCAAGGTGGAATAATTTCCCAGAGGGTGATTGAGAAATTAGCTCCGTTTGGCTTTGGGGTGCAGGAAGAGATTTTTTATTTGTTTATTTTTTGCAGAATGATCATCTTCCTAATGATGTTTTCTCAGGCTGAGCATTGTTTTATTCTCCTGAGCAGAGTGGCACTGAAGAAGGACTATGAAGGCAAGGGGGTATAAATGGGGCTCCCCCACAGAGCAGAGACCTGGATGGTTAGCCAAGACATCCAGGGTCTTTCCAGCTCTGTTTACCAGAGGGCGATAATACTGAAATCATTTGTGTGGTGGAGCTAACATTTCAAAGTTTTTTGAAGCTAACATTTTATTCCATTTCAGTTGTGAGGGACATCAAATATATTGGGTTAGGTGAGGAAACTGAGACCCATTGATGCTGTGTGATAGAGTGTGATCATAAAAAAGTACAAGAGTTGGGAGTCTAGGTTGCAAGTCCAGCACCAAGTTGTTAGCTGTGTGGCCTCAGGTTTCTGTTAAAGCATTTGGGTAGGATGATCTCCAAGCCCCTCACCATCAAGGGTGTGGGTTAATGACCCTGCAAGGTCCTGTAATTAGCTTGGGGGCAGCTGGCTGTTCCTGATTGCTGGGCCACATGGGGGTTCACTGTCTACAATGACTCTAGGCTCATACCACATTTTATGTATGTATGTATATATGTATGTATGTATGTATGTATATATGTATGTATTTATAGAGATAGGGGAAGGGAAGGAGAAAGAGAGGGAGAGAAACATTGATCCACGAGAGACACATCAATTGATTGCCTCTCACACACCCCCAGCCAGGGACCTGGCTTGCAACCCAGGCATGTGCCCTGACTGGGAATTGAATTGGTGACCCTTTGATTTGCAAGCTGCTGCTCAATCCACTGAGCCACACCAGCCAGAGCTCATACCAATTTTAAAGAACTTTTTATTCAATTTATTGGGGTGACATTGGTTGATAAAATTATATAGATTTCAAGTATACAATTATATAATACATCATCTGTATATTGTATAGTGTGTTCACCATACAAGGTGAAGTCTTCTGTCACCTTGTACCACATTTTGCTGTGGCTTCTGTAGAAAAAGCAAAGGGGGAAGTTCTCTCTCTTTTGGGTGATGGCACACCCTCCCAGACTCCTTGGGGGATAGGTGTTGTTTGGCATATATAGAGGGGGTACTGCAAGGAGGACAGCAAGGGCTGCAACAGAAAAGGTAGTACCTTGGCCTCTTTCAAAGGCACTGCAGGGAGAGCCCTACACCCCCATTAAAGTCTCTGTAATTCATGCCATCTGCCCCCATAAAATCAATCATTATAGTCTGATTCTTCAAATGGCTTTGGGACCTAATCACAGCCAGATAATTTCCTGGCCCTCTCTTTTCTTACTGATTTGTTCAAAGCCTTCAGCCATGCTGGCTCTGGGCTCTCTTAACCTCTTCATCCCTAGCTTCCTCTCTCTCCCCAGGATCTTTGTTCTGATGTACTTTTAACCCCTGGAAGAGAATAACACAGAGTAGGTCATTCCAAAGCCAAGTGTGATTTCTTGGGACAATCACTGTGTTGGGATCAGGATGACTGCACTTCTGCCCTGGGGCCACCACTGACTTGCTGTGTGGCTTTGGGAAAGTCATTTAACTTTGTGGGGCCTCAGTTTCCCTATGTGTGGCAACCAACATTTATTTATATTGTAATAAAGAGCTTACAAAATGTTTTTCATCTACACAAACTTATTTAATCTTTCAAAATAGCATAATTGTGCCCCTTCTAATTATCCTCACAGAGAGAAATTTATGAGAATGCAGGTTGTGGAGACTAGGAAGCAATGCCCAGGTCACCATTTTACTTTGCTAGGTTGGGGAGAGGTTTCCGGAACAGATGGCCTGAGCTTCTCTCCAGGCCTTCAAGGTCCACCGTGGGAGAGTGTAGGGTTTCCTTAAAGATCCTTGCTCCATGATTCTCAGGGGACTGAAGCACTACCTGAGACTCCTGATAAGACACTGAGGCAGTGAGAGAACTTGAGGTGGTTTTAAATCACCCAGGAGTCACATGGAAAACAACTCCTGCTACAGGCCATTCAGCTCAACACAACAAGACAGGAGTGTGGGGTGGTGACAGGCCTTACACTTGCCAATAGCCAAGGTTTGCGTCCCCTGAACTCCAGTAGGAGGAAACACGCAAAATAGTGGCAGGAAGTATTTAGGTTCCAAATCAAGAAAGGCGGTATCAAGGGTGGTCAGGGTCCTTGGTGGGTGGTTGAGCAGGAATGTGAGGACACCCTGTGGTGAGAATGAAGAACTACAGTCTCGTTCCCTTAGAAAGGTAATGGGCAAAGAAGGAGCAGCCTTGAGTTTACATCATGTTGGGCAGGGACTTTCCATGTGAAATTTCATGTACTCCTCACACAAACTCTTAGAGGCAGCTATTCCAATGCTTCCTTTTGTGTGGAGTAGTGGCACTGTCCATCTTCTAGCTCTACCACTTAGCAGCTGAGTGACCTGGGCAACTTAGAAAAACCTCTTGGAACCTCAGTTTTCTCATCTGTGAAATGGGACTTCATAGGATTATTGCAGGGGTGAGAGCAAAGTGCTCATCTTAAGGTATGGCACCTGTTAAAGCCAAAGAAAGTCTGGCCACTCATTGAGTGGTTACTACCTGCCTAATGTCATGCAGCTAGTAAGTATCAAAACAGCAGAGATTTAATCAGGGTTCTGCAAGCTACCCCACCCCCACCCTTGAGCATCCCATCCCAAGACCATGTTTATTCCCAAGATGGAGAAGATGTGAGTTAGCTCTCACCTTAAGTGGAATAAAAGAGCTGATTGGTCACACCTGGTTTTCTGGCAAGCCCAGAGCTCAAGGTGGGAAGAAGCATTGGTGCCAGCTCTCCTGTTTCTCTTCTCCACCCCTTCCCTTACATTCCCTCATGACCAGGCACCTAAAACAGATATGGCATGTCTCCCTTCCATTTTAAAGAGGAGAGTACGGGTTTGGCAAGCCCAAGTGACTAGGGCAAGACTGAACTGGCATAGAGCAGAGTTGAAAATGGGCTGGAACTTGTTTCTCCATCTCTGAGCTCAGGCCCTGCTCAAACCACTCCATCTCCAATTAGGGTTTGGTTGTGTGGTATGCTTTTACTCTGCCAGGCTTCTCAAACATGGCCCCTCCTGTTTTGGTCTTCTTCCAAGTGCTTCTCTCCCCTTCCTGGACTGCTTTAGGAGGCCACTTGATCATCTTTTTCTTCTGTACTCTTCTCACTTCTCCAAGGAGAGTCATTAGAGGTTTACGAGGAGAAGGCAAGTGCAGCCTTGTGTATCTAAGAGCCACTCTGCCTGGGCTGTGTTCAAGAGAGCTGCCCCTGTCATCACCCCCTGTGTTCCACTATTTACCTAAAAAATACAGCAGGGCTGTCCCCTCCTGTGCTGGAGCCCTCTGGGTAGAATTGGGGGCAGCCAGTGGCTGAATGAAGGCAGCCTGCTTTGATTCAGGACCTTGTGTGTGGTTAGGCTGGGATCTTGTCCCCAAGAACGCAGGGTAGACCTCACATGTTAGAGCCAGACATAGGACTCCAGGCTCCCCAGCCAGTATCCTAGTGAGTAGGTCTCAGCTGTTTCCTTGGCTCCCCACTGCCAGGACCCTACATTCTGACATTGTAGGCATGTTTGTGTGTGTATCTTGTGGATAAGAGATTGCAGCATGTGGCCACAGGGTGCCAGGCTGCCCACCTGGATGAGTCACTCCAGCAACTGGTCAAGCTGCACTGTATGGCATCAGTGTGGTGGTCTAGTTCATATGCCAGGCTCCTGGACCTGAAAGAAGGGCCAGTTAGCCCTTGAATCACTGAACTTTCCTCTTCTATTGTGTTCACTCTGATGTTCAAGAACACCTCCTCTCCCACCTTTACAAACAACCTCTCCTGGACCAAGGAGAGGGAGGAGAGTGAGGATCCAGTCCTCATCTCCTCTCAGGTCAGAGCACAATGAGTGAGCTAAAGACAGCAAGAGGGATTGCAGTTGGATACCAGAAAAGAATTACTGGGTAGAAGACGGTTCCATGGTAGTGCAGAAATCCCTCTGCCTAAGCCAAGTTCAGTGCTAGCAGGTAATGGAAGGGAATTGACTGTTTTCTAGGGTTCTCAGATGACTACTTCAGAGGCTGGTCCCATTGAACAATGGCCTGACACTGCTGTCCTGATGGATATTTGGACATGTAGGCATTGCTTAATCCTCAGCTCTTAAATGTCCAGGCAAAATTCTAGTGATCCTCAACACTGACTCTGCAGCCAGTGGCCTTGCCCAGGATCTAGTCTGCTGTGCACCAGCACCTTGTACCACAGACTTGATAAGGACACCGATTTGGGTTTATAGCTGAGTGTAAGGGCATCTTATGAATGCTAGACATCTTATGTTGGGTGAAGGTAAGGTTGTTGAGCTGTGAGAGGAGGTGGATCATAATGACAAGAGCTAATATTTACCATGCATCTTCATTGTGCCCCCAGCAGTGTATCCATCATCCCTCACAACAACCTATGAGTTAAGTCTGTCATTTCTTCCATTTTACAGATGAAGAAAGTGTGAGAGAGAAGTCAAGAGACTGGCCCAAGGTCACTCAGTGATGGTGGAACAGGATTTAAATGCTAACAACTGGACTGCACAGCCCTTACTTGTCACTATCATGCCTGCATGGACTTGGGTTGGACAGAAAGTGGGTTTCTGAGGCCAATAAAGGAAGATTTGGGGTGAGAATGGGGCTCTGTGTCCTGGTAGGGGGTGGGAGCTTAGGAAGAAGGAGGGCAGGTTGTGAGGTGAGAGATAAGCTGTGTCATTGCAGCTTCCTGTGAAAGGCTGAGCAGTCTTGGTCAGAGGGGCTTGAAGTGTACAGACTCACCTCTGCAGAAGCAGAGTTCCCAGCTGTGGGCATTCTGGTGTGCCAAGAATAGAGGTGTGTTAAGGCAGGGATCTCCCCAACCAGGTCCTCCAGATGGCCCAGGGGGTTCTAGGGGTCTGCTGCCCCTCCCCAGCTGTAGTTGCTGGTTGAAAGCAAATTTACTTCAGTGGACCACGCCTTATTATCATTTGTGTGTGTGTGTGCTATACCTTGAAGATTTCAAGAAGTTCTGTCTCAGACCCTGGTCCTCCAACAGGAGGGCACACAGTCTCTGAATGCTGATTCAACAGTTGCCACTCCTGCTGCTCTAGCGCCTTGCACAGAATGCCGTCCTGCACTGCAGTTCTCAGGAACTCTGAGGGGTGGGGGAATGGGGATGGGCTATCTGTGGGGAGGGCTATTTGCTCTGGGGTTGGCCAGTTAAAGCTCATGATACTTCTATGAGCAACTCATTTCATCCCTCCAGCTCCCTGTATCTGCTGACTTTTAGCTGCATGATCCTGGGCAGGTAAACTCTCTGGGCCTCAGGTTTGTCTCAGGAAAATAAAAATAATATATGACCACCACAGAACACAGTGCCTGACTACCAAGAAGGGAGGGGACCCAGGTGTAGAAAAATAGACACAGAGATGGAACCCAAGATACTTATTGAATGGAGTTTAGCCTAGAGCCTAGAACAAAAGCTTGTTGCCAGGAAACACTAACTGAACCTCCCTTCAGAGTAGGAACAATCCTCATCCTTCTGATGACTTGCTGGATGAGGAATTTCAGAACAGCTTTCTGCCTCCTTGCCCAGGTTCCTCCCACCCCCAATGCCAGACAGAACTTCCTGAAGCTCAGGCCCCTTGCTACCTCCATAGGCTCACTAGGCACGAAAATCAGGTCTGCCATTGGCCAGCTGTGAGGAACATGTGGGCAGACATAAAGTCCTCTCCAGCGTTGGGCATGACATAGGACTTTGTGGGTAGCAGGAGTAACCATCAAAGCCAAGCGAACCTGGGCAGGCCAGGGAGCACTAAAAGCCTGAGACATGCTCATTTCCCACAACTCCTATTGCCCTGGCCTTTCAGGCCAGGTTATGTATAGATCTTGTTTTCTTATACATTCAGCTACCCTATATCATTTGATTGAAACATTTAATCTGTTTACAATTAAAGTAATTGCTGATAGGTATGTATTTATTACTATTTTATTATTCATACTTTGGTCTTCTTCTTCTGAAAGAAGTCCCTTTAACATGTCTTGTAGTGCTGGTTTAGTGGTGATGAAATCCTTTAGCTTTTTCTTGTCTGGGAAACACTTTACCTGCCCTTAGATTCTAAATAATAGCTTTGCTGGGTAGAATAATCTTGGTTGTAGGTTCTTGCTTTTCATCACTTTGAAAATTTCATGCCAATCCCTTATGGACTGCAAAGTTTCTTTTGAGAAATCAACTGAGAATCTTATGGGAGCTCCCTTATAGATAACTGACTTCTTTTCTCTTGCTGCTTTTAAGATTCTCTCTTTGTTTATAACCTTTGGCATTTTAATTATCACATGATGTGATATGGGCTTCTTTGGGTTTCTTTTACTTGGGACTCTTTGCCCTTCCTGGACTTGTGTGTCTATTTCCTTCTCTAGGTTAAGTAGGGTTTCCATCATTATTTCCTCAAATAAGTTTTCAAACCCTTACTCTCTTTCTTCTCCTTATGGTTCCCCTGTGATGCAAATGTTGGCATGCTTGATATTGTCCTGGAGGTCCCTTAAAGTATTCTCAATTTGTGGGTTTTATTTATTTATTTTTTGCTCTTCTGATTGGGTGTTTTCTGCTACTTTTTCTTCCAAACCACTGATTTGATCCTCTGCTTCATCTCATCTACTGTTAATTCCTTCTAATTTATTTTTATTTCAGTTATTATATTTTTCATTTCTGACTAGTTCTTTTTAATGTTTTTTATCTCCTTGTTGAATTTCTCACTGAAGTCATCTATTCTTCCCCTAAGTTCACTGAGCATGCTTATAACCAGTGTTTTGAACTGTTCATTGAAGCTGGCCGCTAAGTATGTTGGTTCTTAGGACCTTTGGGAGGGGCTTTCATGCAGGCCAAGTTCAGCTGCCTCCTGTGCCTTGCCTGGGGCCACTTGTGCTGGCCTTGAAGGTGCCTGGGAGAGGCTAAGCTGTGAATCAAGACTGGCTGATTCTAGTACTAGGCTCAGGGCTGCTTAGCAAGAGGTACAGGTTATGTGGAGGCCAGATGTGGCTTGCTTGGGGTTTGTGAACCTTTGAGAAATTTTAGGAAAGCCTGCAGTATGAGAAAAAACAAGCCATTTTTTATGGAAAAGCCACTAGAAAAAGCTTGGGTGGGCCTGCAAGTTGCATGGGGCACTATTTCAGGGAATCACCAGGTCAGGGTGAAAGGTGTTAGCTAGGTTGATGGAGACTCAAGATATGGTTCCTATCTGCATATGCAGGTGAGGGGAGAGCTCAACAAAGGAACAATGCGTCTACCTGCACTTCTGTCTGAGAGAAAGCTGCTGCTCCAGTCCTTGCCCTTAAGCTAGAAAATTTACTTCCTCCCTGTGTGTCCTTGGCACTTCCAAGCTGCTGCTCCAGTGCTAGAGTCCAGAGAAAATGAGTCCATCATTGAGTAAGTCCATGCATGGCCTTTTAAGTAGAATGCTTGGGACTCTATAAGCCCTTCCTCACACTTAGCCACAATCCCTGCTGGTTTTCACAACCAAAAGTCATAGGGACTTCTCTTTCCTGCACTAGAACTCTGGGCTAGGGGGCCTGGTGTGGGGCTGGGACTCCTCATTCCTCAGTGGGAACCTTTGCAACTGAGATATCCCTCCAGATTTTCAACTGACACATGTGGGTGTGAGACCAACTCATTCCACATCTCCACCCTTCCCACCAGTCTTGATGTGACTCCTTCTTTATATAACCTTAGTTAGACGACTTCTGTTTATTTAGTTTTCAGGTGGTTTTTAGTGGTGGTTGTGCTGTAGTTTAGTGAAATTTTGTTGTGGTCATGGGAGGAGACAAGAACAGCATTTCCCTTTCACCATCTTGACCAGAACTTCTTACATTAACTCATTTGATCTGCACCAAAAACTGAAGTTTTAGGATGGCATTGAGAACTGTTGAGTGGCCCAAGGTCTTCATTTATTCAATAAGCACCTGCTACAGTTGTGAGATCAGATTTTGGACCACCTTAAGGAGTTGGGTCTTTATCCAGAGAGCAGTGGAAAACTATGAAGGGATTTAGGTAGGCAAGCATGTGAAGGAGGGAGGTAAATACTGGTCAAATTTATGTTTCACCAAAGTCCCTCTGGCTGCTACATGGAGAGTTAACTGGAGTGAGCCAGAGCCACTGTGCAGAGAATAGTAGGAAGCTCCTGATAAATCTAAGGTAGTAATAGGTGCAGGGTCACATGAATGCAACATTTGATGAATTACATATGTGTGTGGGATTCAGCCCTTGGTTCAGTATCTCCTCACTCCCTGTGGCCACCTCAAGTCATTGTTTAGCAGCATGTACAACCCTCCCTTCACACAGGCCCCCTCCCTCCACCTTAGGGCGTGCATGTCCTGTGGCTTGGTTCAAATTTGCCACATAATTGGTAAGTTGTGACCATAACCACCATCACCATGCCCACAGCCAAGGTAGAAAACCAGTCAGATGCTTGTATGGACCTTGTGTGAAGACACAAGAGAGAGGTATGTGTGTATAAAGAATTACTACAATTTTTAGTCTGTTCACTGCTTTTAGACTCTGAAGTTTGATTCTGTTAATATACCCTGAGATAATTTATCTCTAGGGAATTGATTCATGATAAATTCACAGGAGGTTGAAAAGACAAGTATAATGTCAAAGCAGCATATAAGGTTCTCACAGGGTTGCTGTGAGGCACGCTCATATGATATTTGGCAGAACTTAATATTGGGGGTACACAAACACACATGCACATATGACTTAGAACAGTGCCTGTGCTAAGAATGTTAGCTATGACCATAATGAATGTAAAGAGTCTGCTAAATGTGGTGCTTTGCTGGGATGCTGATTAAATCTTCAGGTATCTCAGTGAGCTTGTTTCCAAAACACACAATGCTTCATCCATCATTATGAGGTGTCACCAGGAAGTCCTTGTGAGGCCCAGTAACCCCCCATCCACCACATTCTCCAACAGATCATACCTCCCTGGTTTCTGAAATGTCCCTGTTCTCTCTCAGAAGATGTATGGTAGTTCTCCCACCAGGAAGTGTTGGATCACATGGAAAAATTCTGTCTCTTCTTTTTGTGCATTTTTATCATCCCATCACTTTTTGATTATCATAGTGATTCTCCAAATAGCATAACCATAAAACAATTGCACTTTTTATTTCTAGTTACAATCACAGTCCAGTCCTGCATCTCTAAGTACATCTTGTTACTAAGACTGAACTTGGATGTCTCCAAAACTTTTAAGTCTCATATTTATGGATGACCCCTTGGATTAGATTTATACTCTTCCTGGGTTGTCTTACTACCAAGTTTAACTTTCAGAGGGTTACTCCTAGAGGCTTCCTTCTGCCCCAGTTCCTGGCAACAGCTACTATCCATGTGGCTGTGTCGCCATCTGCCATTTTCACCACACAATGAGGATTCCTCTCAGTAAACTTTAAAATTTACAAAGTATATATACTCTTTGAGTTAATCATCAGAATAATGCCATAATATATGAATTGTCATTTGATTATACATAAAGGAAACTGAAGTTCAGAGAGATGACTAGACTTGTATCAGATCTCATAATTACTACGTGGCAGATTCAGGACTAAATGCAGCAATCCTGTTTGCAGTACCCCTTTCTGCCTCCACAGCACTCAGAGGTACAAGTACCTGCTGGCAGCACCCTCGTCACTATTACTGGCCTCATCTAGTACCTATGTGGTCAACAAGCATCATCAAACCCAGGTTGTACTAACAGCTGAAGAAAAATACAAGTGTGATTTGTGAATGAACAGTCAATAAACTGTTCACACCTCACACAGAATGCAGAGTAAAGCTATTCATAGTGTGAGAAGAGGGAGGGAGATATAAGCATTTCAAAATGGGAAAAATCAGGGAAGGCCCTCCCATCAATCAATTGGGGCAAGAGTTGGATATTAAAGTTGATTTATTAACCACAAGACTTTGGGCCAGTCACATCATTTGTCTCACTCAGTTTTCTACTGTGTAAAAAGGTATAAAGTTGTGACTTCCAGTAATGGAAGAATAGTTTTGTAGGACTAATTCTCCACCCCTACCCTAAGCAACCACCAGCAGCAGATACCATCAGCAGTCTAACATAAATGTATCTGAGTCCAGGACAGAAAAGGGAGGGAGGATAGATCAGAAAAACATTTAAAGAAATAGTGGCTCAAAACTCCACATATTTAGTGAAAAACATTAATTGAGAGATCCCAAAAGCTCAGTGAACCCCAAAGTTAACATATAAAAAAACACATCTAGGAACATTATGATCAAACTACTGATATTTAAAGGTAAAGAGAATATACTGAAAGCTTCCAGAGAGGAATAGTGACAAAATAATGGCCAACTTCTCATAAATAATAAAGGCCAGGACACAGTTGAGTAGTTATCTTCAAAATGCTGGGAAAAAAACCCTATCAACTCAGAATTCTATATTCAGCAAAACTGTCTTCAATAATAAAAATAAAATAAAATAATTATAAAATAAAAATAAAATGAATTTATTAACTATCATATTTATTTTTTAAAATTTTATTTTAATTGTTCTTATACAGTTTTCTGTCTTCTACTCCCATCCCATCCCACTGCCCCAGCCCTCCCAACTCCCTCCCATTTCCACCCCCCCAGCTTTTGTCCATGTGTCTTTCATAGTTGTTGCTCTAAACCCTTCCCCTTTTCCCTAGAAATTCCTATCCCTCTCCTCTCTTGTTCTCAATTTCAGTGTCTTTGCTTATATTATGCTTGTTTGTTTGTTTTTTTGATTAGGTTCCTGTTAAAGGTGAGATCATATGGTATTTGTCTTTCACCTCCTGGCTTATTTCACTTAGCATAATGCTCTCCAGTTCCATCCATGCTGTAGTGAAGGGTAGGAGCTCCTTCTTTCTTTCTGCTGCATAGAATTCCATTGTATAAATGTACCATAGTTTCTTGATCCATTCATTTACTGATGGGCACCTAGGTTGCTTCCAACACGTGGCTATTGTAAATTGTGCTGCTATGAACATTGGGGTGCATAGTTTCTTTCAGATTGGTGTTTCAGAGTTCTTAGGATATAATCCTAGCAGTGGAATTGCTGGGTCAAAAGGCAGATCCATTATTAGTTTTCTTAGAAAATTCGATACTGTTTTCCATAGTGGTTGTACCAGTCTGCAATCCCACCAACAGTGCACTAGGGTTCCCTTTTCTCCACAACCTCTCCAACACTTGTTGTTTGTTGCTTTGTTTATGATGGCCATTCTGATGTGTGAAGTGGTATCCAATTGTGGTTTTAATTTGCATCTCTGTGATAGCTAGTGATACTGAGCATCTTTTCATGTGTCTCTGGATCTTCTGTATGTCCTCCTTGGAGAAGTGTCTGTTCAAGTCCTTTGCCCATTTTTTAATTGGGCTGCTTGTCTTCTTAGAGTGGAGTCGTGTAAGTTCTTTATATATTTTGGAGAGTAAAACCTTGTCTGAGGTATCATTGGCAAATATGTTTTGCCATACAGTTGTTTCTCTTTTTATTTTAATACTGTTTTCTTTAGCCAAGCAGAATCTTTTCATTTTGATGAGATCCCATTTGTTTATTCTTTCCTTTATGTCCCTTGCTTTAGGGGACACATCAGTAAAAATGTTGCTGTGTGAAATATCTGAGATTTTCCTGCCTATATTCTCCTCTAGGACTTTAATGTTGCCACAGCTTATATTTAAATCTTTTATCCACTTTGAATTTATTTTTGTGTATGGTGTAAGTTGGTGCTCGAATTTCATTTTCTTGCATGTAGCTGTCCGGTTCTCCCAACACTATTTGTTGAAGAGGCTATTTTTACTCCATTTTATGATGATGCTCCCTTTGTCAAATATTAATTGACTAGAAACTTAGGTTTATTTCTTGGATCTCTGTTCTGTTCCATTGGTCCATGAGCCTTTTTTTTTTTTTTTGTGTGTGCCAGTATCAGGCTGTTTTGATTATAATGGCCTTGTAACACAGTTTGGTATCAGGTATAGTGATCCCTCCTACTTTGCTCCTGTTTCTCAAATTTGCAGCAGCTATTCAGGGTCATTTATGGTTCCATATACATTTTTGAAGTGTTTGTTCTATGTCTGTGATACATGCCATTGGTAGTTTAATAGCTATTCCATTGAATCTGTAAATTGCGTTGGGTAGTATGGACATTTTGATGATGTTAATTCTTCCAATCTATGAACACAGTATATGTTTCCATTTGTTTGTGTCTTCCTTGATTTCTTTCTTCAGTGTTGTGTGGTTTTCTGCGTACAGGTCTTTTACCTCCTTGGTTAGGTTTATTCCTAGGTACTTTATTTTTCTTTTTGATATATCAAATGGGATTTTTTTTCTTATTTCTGTTTCTGCTGTTTCATTGTTGGTATACAAAAATGCCTTTGCTTTCTGGGTGTTGACTTTGTATCTCACTGTTTCACCAAATTCATTTATTAGGTAAAGCAGTTTTTTGGCTGAGTCTATGGGATTTTCTATGTACACTATCATGTCATCTGCAAACAATGACAGTTTTATTTCCTCCCTTCCAATTTAAATGCCTTTTTTTCTTTTTCTTGTCTGATCACTGTGGTTAAAACTTCCAATACTATATTGAATAGAAGTGGTGAAAGTGGACAACCTTGTCTTGTTCCTCATCTTAGTGGAAAAGATTTTGAATTTTGCCTATTGAGTATGATGTTGGCTGTAGGTCTCTCATATATGGCCTTTATTATGCTGAGGAATGCTCCCTCTATTCCCACTTTGCTGAGTGTTTTTATCATAAATGGGTGTTGTATCTTATCAAATGCTTTTTCTGCATCTATTGATATGATCATGTGATTTTTGTCTTTGCTTTAGTTTATGTTATGTATTACATTACTGATTTGCAAGTATTGTACCATCCTTGCATCCCCGGTATGAATCCCACTTGATCATGGTGTATGATCTTTTTAATGTATTGTTGGATGCAGTTTGCCAATATTTTGTTGAGGATTTTAGCATCTATGTACATCGGCGATATCAGCCTGAAGTTTTCTTTCTTTGTTGTGTCTTTATGTGTTTTTGGGATTAGGATGATGCTGGCTTCATAGAAAGAGTTTGGGAGTCTTCCATCATTTTGGATTTTTTGGAATAGTCTGTGAAGGATAGGAGTTAGCTCTTTCTTAAATGCTTTGTAGAATTCTCCTGTGAAACCATCTGGTCCAGGGCTTTTGCGTGTTGGGAGTTTTTTGATTACTGCTTCAATTTCATCTGCTGTTATTGGTCTGTTCAGGCTTTTTGCTTCCTCTTCATTGAGTTTTGGAGGATTATATTTTTCTAGAAATTTGTCCATTTCATCTATGTTTTCAATTTTCTTGGCATACAGTTCTTTTTAGTAACTGTTTACAATCCTTTGTATCTGTGGTGTCAGTTGTAATCTCTCCTCTTTCATTTCTGATTGTGTTTATTTGGGTCCTCTTTTTTTTTCTTGATGAGCCTGCTTAAAGGCTTGTCGATTTTGTCTATCTTTTCAAAGAACCAGCTCCTGGATTCATTGATCCTTAGAATTGTGCTTTTAGTCTCTATGTTGTTTAATTCTGCTCTGATCTTGGTTATTTCCTTCTTTCTACTTGCTCTGGGCTGCCTTTGTTGTTGTTCCTTGAGTTCTTCTAGGCATAGGGTTAGGTTGTTTATTGGAAATGTTTCTATCTTTTTTAGGTAGGCTTGTAGCACTATGACCTTACCTCTGAGGACTGCCTTCACTGTGTCCCATAAGTTTTGTGTTGTTGTGAGTTAATTTTTGTGTGTTTCCAGAAACTTTTTGATTTCTTTCCTAATTTCATTCTTGACCCATTCATTGTTTAATACCATATTATTCAATCTTCATGATTTTGAGTGTTTTGAATTTTTTTTTTGGGGGGGGGTGGCTTTTAGTTTCAGTCCCTTGTGGTGAGAGAAAATGCTTGATATGATTTGAATTTTGTTGAATTTTTGAGGCTTGTTTTGTGTCCTGTCATGTGGTCTATCTTTGAAAATGTTCCCTGTGCATTTGAAAAGAATGTGTATTTAGCTTTTTTGTGATGATAGGCTCTCTATGTATCAGTTACGTCCATTTCATCCAAGACATTGTTTAATGCCACAATATTTTTGCTGTTATTTTGTTTGAAAGATCTGTCCATTTTTGACAGTGGGGTGTTAAAATCCCCTACTGTAATTGTGTTGCTGCCTGTATCTCTCTTGAAGTCCTCTAAGATTTTTTTTTTTTCTGTATTTGAGTGCTCCTACGTTGGGTGCATATATATTTCCAATGTTTATATCTTCTTGGTGGATTCTTCCCTTGAGTATTATGAAGGGACCTTCTGGGTCTATCCTTATGACCCCTTTTTTGAAGTCTATTTTGTTTGATATGAGTATTGCTACCCCAGCTTTTTTTTCCTGCCCATTTGCTTGGAAAATTGGTTTCCAGCCTTTCACTTTCAGTCTGGGTAGGTCTTTTGTCCTGAGGTAGGTCTCTTGTAGGCAGTATATGTGTGGGTCATGCTTTTTTATCCATTCAGCTATTCTTTGTCTTTTGATTGGAGCATTTAATCCATTTACATTTAAGGTTATTATTATTATTATTTAATTTTATTTTAATTGTTGTTCTTATACAGTTTTCTGTTTTCTACTCCCATCCCGTCCCACCGCCCCAGCCTTCCCCAGCTCCCTCCCATTTTCACCCCCCCAGCTTTTGTCTATGTGTCTTTCATACTTGTTGCTCTAATCCCTTCCCCTTTTCCCTAGAAATTCCTATCCCTCTCCTCTCTTGTTCTCAATTTCAGTGTCTTTGCTTATATTATGCTTGTTTGTTTGTTTGTTTGTTTGTTTGTTTTTGATTAGGTTCCTGTTAACGGTGAGATCATATGGTATTTGTCTTTCACCTCCTGGCTTGTTTCACTTAGCATAATACTTTCCAGTTCCATCCATGCTGTCGCGAAGGGTAGGAGCTCCTTCTTTCTGCTGCATAGAATTCCATTTTGTAAATATACCATAGTTTCTTGATCTATTCATTTACTGATGGGCACCTAGGTTGCTTCCAACCTTTGGCTATTGTAAATTGTGCTGGTATGAACATTGGGGTATATAGGTTCTTTTGGATTGGTGTTTCAGGGTTTCTAGGATATAATCCTAGCAGTGGAATTGTTGGGTCAGAAGGTAGGTCCATTTTTAGTTTTCTTAGAAAATTCCATACTGCTTTCCATAGTGGTTGTACCAGTCTGCAGTCCCACCAACAGTATACTAGGGTCCCTTTTTCTCCACAACCTCTCCAACACTGGTTGTTTGTTGCTTTGTTTATGATGGCCATTCTGACTGGTGTGAGGTGGTATCTCATTGTGGTTTTAATTTGCATCTCTCTGATAGCTAGCGATATCGAGCATCTTTTTCATGTGTCTCTGGATCTTCTGTATGTCCTCCTTGGAGAAGTGTCTGTTCAAGTCCTTTGCCCATTTTTTAATTGGGTTGCTTATCTTCTTAGAGTGGAGTCATGTAAGTTCTTTATATATTTGGGAGATTAAACCCTTGTTTGAGGTAACATTGGCAAATATGTTTTCCCATATAGTTGTTTCTCTTTTTATTTTAATACTGTTTTCTTTAGCCATGCAGAAGCTTTTTATTTTGATGAGATCCCATTCGTTTATTCTTTCCTTTATGTCCCTTGCTTTAGGGGACATATCAGTAAAAATGTTGCTGCGTGAAATGTCTGAGATTTTCCTGCCTATGTTCTCCTCTAGGACTTTAATGGTGTCGTGGCTTATATTTAAATCTTTTATCCACCTTGAATTTATTTTTGTGTATGGTGTAAGTTGGTGTTCAAGCTTTATTTTTTTGCATGTAGCTGTCCAGTTCTCCCAACACCACATGTTGAAGAGGCTACTTTTACTCCATTTTATGTTGCTGCCTCCTTTGTCAAATATTAATTGACCATAGAGAAATGGGTTCACTTCTGGGCTCTCTATTCTATTACACTGGTCCATGTGTCTGTTTTTGTGCCAGTACCGGGCTGTTTTGATTACAGTGGCCTTGTAATACAGTTTGGTATCAGGTATTGTAATCCCTCCTACTTGGCTCTTCTTTCTCAAAATTGCTGCAGCTATTTGAGGTCATTTATGGCACCAAATACATTTTTGAAATGTTTGTTTTATGTCTGTGAAATATGCCATTGGTGCTTTAATAGGTATTGCATTGAATCTGTAAATTGCTTTGGGTAGTACGAACATTTTGATGATGTTAATTCTTCCAATCCATGAACACGGTATATGTTTCCATTTGTTTATGTCTTCCTTGATTTCTTTCTTCAGTGTTGTGTATTTTTCTGCGTACAGATCCCCTACGTCTTTGGTTACGTTTATTCCTAGGTATTTTATTTTTCTTTTTGCTATGTCAAATGGGATTTTTTTCTTGATTTCTGCTTCTGCTGTTTCACTGTTGGTATACAAAAATGCCTTTGATTTTTGGATATTTACTTTGTATCCTGGTGTTTGGCCAAATTCATTTACTAGGTTGAGCAGCTTTTGGGCCGAGTCTATAGGGTTTTCTATGTATACTATCATGTCATCTGCAAATAATGATAGTTTTGTTTCCTCCTTTCCAATTTGGATGCCTTTTATTTCCTTTTCTTGTCTAATTGCTGTGGCCAATACTTCCAATACTATATTGAATAGAAGTGGTGAAAGTAGACAACCTTGTCTTGTTCCTGATCTTAGTGGAAAAGATTTTAGTTTTTGCCTGTTGAGTATGATGTTGGCTGTAGGTCTCTCATATATGTCCTTGATTATATTGAGGAATGCTCCCTCAATTCCCACTTTGCTGACTGTTTTTATCGTAAATGGGTGCTGTACCTTATCAAATGCTTTTTCTGCATCTATTGATATGATCATGTGATTTTTGTCTTTGCTTTTGTTTATGTGATGTATTACATTTACTGATTTGTGTATGTTGAACCATCCTTGCATCCCTGGGATGAATCCCACTTGGTCATGTTTTTTTATCTTTTTAATATATTGTTGGATGTGGTTTGCCAATATTTTGTTGAGGATTTTAGCATCTATGTTCATCAGCGATATAGGCCTGAAGTTTTCTTTCCTTGTTACGTCTTTATCTGGTTTGGGGATTAGAATGATGCTGGCTTCATAAAAAGAGTTTGGTAGTCTTCCATCATTTTGGATGTTTTTGAAAAGTTTGTGAAGGATAGGGGTTAGCTCTTCCTTAAATGCTTTGTAAAATTTTCTTGTGAAACCATCTGGTCCTGGGCTTTTGTGTGTCGGGAGTTTTTTGATTACTGCTTCTATTTCATCTGCTGTTATTGGTCAGTTCAGGCTTTCTGCTTCTTCTTCATTGAGTTTTGCGAGATTATATTTTTCTAGAAACATGTCCATTTCACCTAAGTTTTTAAATTTCTTGGCATACTGTTCTTCATAGTAATTTCTTACAACCCTTTGTATTTCTGTGGTGTCAGTTGTAATCTCTCCTCTTTCATTTCTGATTTTGTTTATTTGGGTCCTCTCTCTTTTTTTTCTTGATGAGCCTGCTTAAAGGCTTGTCAACTTCGTTTATCTTTTCAAAAAACCAGCTTCTGGATTCATTGATCTTTAGAACTGTGCTTTTAGTCTCTATGTCATTTAAGTCTGCTCTGATCTTAGTTATTTCCTTCTTTTTACTTGCTCTAGGCTGTCTTTGCTGTTGATCCTCGAGTTCTTGTAGGTGTAAAGTTGTTTGTTTGAGATGTCTCTATCTTTTTTAGGTAGGCCTGTATTGCTATGAACTTTCCTCTGAGGACTGCCTTCACTGTGTCCCATAAGTTTTGGGTTGTTGTGTGTTCATTTTCATTTGTTTCCAGAAACTTTTTGATTTCCTCCCTAATTTCATTCTTGACCCATTCATTGTTTAATAGCATGCTATTCAATCTCCATGATTTTGAGGGCTTTGTGTTTTTCCCCTTGGGGTTGGTTTCTAGCTTCAGTCCCTTGTGGTCGGTGAAGATGCT
>PVKU01001551.1:0-290585 GCA_004027475.1 Anoura caudifer
ACCAGGGTTTTGAATTGTGCATCTGATAGGTTGGCAATCTCTTCATCGCTTAGATAAATTGGCTCTGGGGCTTTGATTTGTTCTCCGGTTTGAGCCATTTCCATTTCTGGGTTTTTTGTTTGTTTGTTTGTTTGTTTGTTTTATCTAGTCGTGGCTGTTACGTAGTGAGGGGTGGAGCCTCAGGTGTTCCCCAGGGCGGGACAGCCCAGTCGCTGGGTAGTGACGCTGTATGTGGGGGTGGGGTCTGAGAGGAGATAATGGCCGTTGCTTTACTCTCTCTCAGATTCCAGTTCCTTTCACCGCTTCCCCTTTGCCTGGATTATCCGCACGTGAATGTGGGACCACCCGGTCAGCCAGCTGCCTTGTGCGGCCTCACTGGTTCTGCACAGTTGCTGCCCCGTGTCTGGGGTCTGCTAGTCGCTGCCTGTGCACCTGGGGGCTGCCAGCCGCTGCTGCCTGCGTGCCTGGTCCGCACCTCCACTTTTTCCTGCCGCGACTCCGCCCCTCTTGCCGGTCTGGAGGAATCGTTGTTGGACTTCCAAACAGTTTGATTTTCTGAGATCTGGTTGTTTTCTTGTTTCTGAATCTTTGTTGTCCTTAATTTGGTTGTGAGAAGAGGCACAGTACGTCTGCCTATGCCTCCATCTTGGCCGGAAACGCCAAAAAATTGGTTATTTAAAACACACTGGATGAAAGGTCTTATTTAAAAAACCTTTGAAAGAGGAAATTATCCGTATTGAGGGAACAGAGGTGGGATGATAGAGTTTTGCTGTCACCATTTTGCATTTCTAACAGTGAACTTGAAAGCACAGGATCTTCTGACCATTGAAGCTGAAATTATGTATTCAGTGTTTCTCATGAAATAACATTTACCATAAAAAAACTTACATTTATACTTGGGTAATTCTTAAAATTTTATGCAGGAGAGTCTAAAAGTTTTAATGCAGAAAACTTACCAGTTCAAGACCCACATAAGCACACAAAAGCATTACATTCATTACATGTCTGTATATTGGCTGATTCTTGAAATGGTGTCTCAGAAGGATTAAAATTGAGCCTCTGTTCTAAGCACGTGGTGTTGACTGTGGCCTGGGAGTGTGCCAGTTAATCGCAGCACCTGCGCCTCCTCTTTGAGTCTTGTTGAGGCTGCCCAGGAAGAGAGAGGGAAACTGCCTTACCACTCCAACCACACATGCAGGGTTAGAAATCCTATCCGTGAGATTTCTCCTGCTTGGACCAACAAGAGACCCAGAGATGATAGTCTAGCCAGTTGGCTGCAACTCTGGAGCAGGAAAAACAGGAAGTAATAAAATCAAGCCTCCCGCTCCCCCCCCCCACCAAAACCAAGCCCATGCTGATCATAATGATCAGACACCTCTTTGTCAACAGCCTCTTCTTGTATTAAACAACATTCAGGAATCCTGGATGTGATGGCCTATTTGCAGTGTGCAAATGGAACATGGGCAGAGGGTGCTCAGATCTGACCTAGAAATTTGAGATGTAGGTGGAGAGATCTAATACCCCCCACTGGGAGACTCACAGGACAATTACCTTGAGTCTAGTGAGTGGAATACAACTCCTAAAGGAAACTAGGTGTTTTGAACTAAGAAATGATGTATGTAGAGGCAAGGCTTTGTGTCTTTCTTCATTTTAAGTCTTCAAAAGCATACAGGAATTAAGGTTCTCCAGAGTGTATGAGGGCTTTGGAAACAAAGGGAAAGAAGCAAAGGATTTTGTTTATCAGCAAAATCCTGCACTATTAGGTTGAACCATATGAAATTGCTGCTGCTTAAATATTTTGACCTGCAACAATGGCAATTTCATATGGTTTAACCTAATGTGAACTAATTTTACCATACAAATGCTTTGAAAATATTCTGTTTATTATTGTATTGAGCTAAACTTCATCAGCAGGGGAAGGATATCTTTAATTCTTAGAAAGTCTTTATTCTTTTTTTTTAAGATTTTAATTTTAGACAGAGGGGAAGAGAGGAAGAGAAAATCAATGTGTGGTTGCCTCTGGCACACCCCCTACTGGAGACCTGACCTGGCCTGCAACCCAAGCATGTGCCCTAACTGGGAATCAAACTCGTGACCCTTTGTTTTGAAGGCCAGGGCTCAATCCACTGAGGCACAGCAACCAGGGCAAAAGTGTTTATTCTTTATAATAATTTATTATAGTTATACATTGCTTACCATACTAGTGTTTTTTTAGCAGCTCTATTGAGATATACAAAAACCGCACATATTCAATGTATATAATTTTTTGAGTTTGGACATATGCATATACCTGTGAAACCATTACCACACTCAAGGTAATAGATATATCTGTCACCTCCAAAAGTTTCCTGTGCCTCTTTATTGTGATAAGAACACCTAACATGAGATCTACCCTCTTACATTTTTAAGTGCACAGTATAGTATCATTAATAGGCAGTATGTTGTACAACAGATTTCTAGAATGTATTCATTTTGCATAACTGAAATTTTATATACTTACTGAATAATGAAAATTCCCCATTTTCCTCTCTTTCCAGCCTCTGGCAACCACCATTATTCTCTCTGCTTCTGAGTTTGATACTTCATATAAGTGGAATTATGCAGTATTTGTCCTTGATATAATCCTGGAGGACATTATGCAGCATAATGCCCTCCAGGATTACATTTTTTAGGTCTGAATAATATTACATTGTATATGTATACTACATTTTATTTATTCATCCATCTGTCAATGAACATTTGAGTTTCCATATCTTTTTTATTGTATTTTTCTATCACATTTAGTCCCCTTATTCCCCCCTCCTCCTGCAATCACCACAGTGTTGTCCATGTCCATGAGTCCTTTTTCCTTTTTGCTCAGTCCCTCTACCCCCTAACCTCCCCCACCCCACCTTAGCTGCCATCCTCAAGATCCTAACTTCAGTTCTTTTGGAGATACATATATATATTTACAACAGGTATATACAAAGGCACTCGACATCACTAAACATCAGGGAAATGCAAACCAAAACCACAATGAAATACCACCTCACACCTGTTAGAATAGCTATTATATTTGTAAAATAAAAAAAAAGATAAGTGTTGGTGAGAATGTGGAGAAATTAGTGATTTTGTACACTATTGGTGGAAATGTAAAATGATGTGGCACTGTAGAAAACATTCTGGACATTCTCAAAAAAAAATTAAAAGCAAAATTACCATATGATCCAGCATTCTCACTTGTAAGTATGTATTTAAAAGTAGTATTTGTTTTTAACTTAGATATTATTAAGAGAGAATTCCAATGAAATCCCAAACCCCAAGCCCTGCTATCTTACATACAGTCAAATTGCGCCCTGGCCAGGTTGCCCCGTTAGTTGGAGCATTGTCACAAAAGGTTGTGGGTTTGATCCCTGGTCAGAGTACATGCCTAGGTTGCAGGTTTGATCCCTGGTTGGGTTGTGTACAGGAGGCAACCAATTGATGTTTCTCTCTCCCATCAATGTTTCTTTCTCCCTTCCTCTCTCTAAAATCAATAATTTACACACAAAAAAGAACTTCCTTGGGTGAGGATTAAAAAGGGTAAAAAATAAATACAATAGTGTCTGTGCTATTGTGATCTGTGGTCTGATTAGACGAGTTACTTGGAATTTTTAGTTTGTTCCAGCTCAGTACCTGATTCACTAGGTTTTCTTTCCTTTTTTATTGTTGTTCAAATACAGTCATCTCCATTTTCCCCCTACCACACCCCACCCCAACTATCCCCGCCTCCCATCCTCAATCCTAACCCCCTTTGGTTTTGTCTATATGTCCTTTATGCATATTCCTGAAAACCCCTACCCCTTTTCCCCACTTTCTGCCCTCTAAACTCCCCTCTGGTTACTGTCAGTTTGTTTGGTCTCTTGTTATATTTTGCTTGCTTGTTTTGTTGATTAAGTTCCACTTATAGGTGAGATCATATGGTATTTGTTTTCTTAGGGAGTCTTTAGGTATGACTACAAATCAATTGCTATTCCAACATTTCCTAACTTCATCCTCAAAATGCATTTTAGAGACTAGCTACTTATTTCCTTGCTCAGAGTGTTTTTGGAGCGCTCATTTTTGGAATTACCTTCAGAACTATTTTTATAAGCCCCTGGAGGAATTGATTATTCACTTCATCATTCATTCAATAAGTATTTGAGTCATGCACAGTTTGAGGCACTGTATCAGGTACAGAGACAGATGACATGGGCATAAAGGGCACTGAAGGGGAGGAGTGTGAACAGATGTATGCATGCAAGAAAGTCAGTAGAAAGCAATGAGGGACTCAGCTTTCCTAGAGAAGAGACTATGCAAGGGAACTAAGACTAGAAATGTGAGCTGTGAATACTAGACCTATGAGTTTAGAATTTGTGCTGTGAACAGTAGGGAGCCATTGAAGGGTTTTGTGCTTTTAGAGTTTTAACCTGCCTGCTAATGATAGTAGACTATGAATTATAAATCAGCTTTGTAATTTATTTTCCCAGCTTATTACTGATTAAAACTGGTTTTACACATCTCAACTGCATTCACATGAATGGACTTTTAGTAACATTTGATTGTTTCCAAAAATTAAATTCACTCTCAAGGGAAAAAAATGGCTTCCATTAACCATATCAAAGAAATATGATATGCCAAGGTAACAAGGAAAAAATTCAAACAAAACAACGTTGAGTATTTTGAGAAATTACATTGTTCGAAAACATTTGCTGCCTCGGTGTCTCTTTGAAATCATAATCAGATTTGTGAAGTGTGTGTGTGTGTGTGTGTGTGTGTGTAATTACTTCATAGTTACATGTGTATAATTAATCTTTTGAGTTGGTATCTGACCTGTCTTTACTGGAGTATACTGAAGGGTAACACTGGTATAAATAAAAAGGTTGGGGATTATAACTAAAAGAATAGGGATTCTAATAGCAATGCTGAATTCTCTTCCGGTGAGATTTTAGGGGTGTGGGACATGTTACTCTAACATTCTGATTAACTAGCTAACTTCTGATTACAGGTGCCACTCACCTGTCCTCTGAGGAGGTACCTACAACTGCCTTGGCATCAGGTAGGATGAGAAACTTGCAGAGTGACATTAGCTATCTGTATGGCTGCTGTTACAGTTTTCCTCTTTGAAATCAGGTGTTTGACTCCCTCCTGTGACCTTACCATTAGATAGAGTGTTCTCTCAGTGGAGCCCAGCAGTACTGCCTGCTTTGGAGAATTACTCAATCTCTAAAGTGATTCAGTGTAGTAGGACTGAGGTGTGTGATGAAATTTCCATTCTATAGTTAAAAAATGACCTCTAAATTCTATCAGCTAACTATTGCCATATATTTTAGCCGCTTCAAAAGTGGCTCAAAATAATAATTACTTATTGGTTATTATTCTGCAAATTGACCATTTGGACTAGGTTTAGCTGAGTGGTTCTGCTGTTCTTAGCTGGTCTCCCTTATTGCCTATGGCCATCTACAGGTCAGCAGAGAGCTCTGCTTTTGAAGTTGACTGGCTGTCAGCTGGGGCAATGGTAAGGAGTAGGAGCACTGGGCTATCCATCTCATACCCTGCAGCAGACTAGCCCAGGCTTTTTTTTATGGTAGCTGTGCAGGTTTCTAAGACTGAGTAGAAGTAGCAAGGCCCCTTGAGTCCTAGGCTCAGAAATGTGTGAATACACCATCACCTCTGCTACATTTTGTTGCCCTAAGCAAGTCACAAAGCCAGTCCAGATTTAAGGAGTGGGAAGGAGCTTCAACATCACCTTGAAAGGGCATGAAGAAAGGGTGAAGAATTAGGGTCATTTTTACTGTCTATCATACTAGACAGATTACTCTTCTTAAAGGCTTTGGTTACTCCTTTAACATTTAAAAACGCATGTGTTCTGTAGGTTCAGAGTTAAAGACTGATCAGAAACAAATAGGAAGGTACTAAAATTGTTCATAAGTCAGGGCCTTGATATCATTTCTTTTGTGAAGCTGAATTTCTTTGGAACTGGTATACTCTGATAGTTGAATGTGCTTCACATTTTAAATCAACTAGTAATTCCAGATCCTTGCTACTAAATGATGTGAAGCATGTAAATGGAAGTTTAACATGTAGCTGTAGATTCTTTTACACTATTTTCATCAGGAGGTAGGGTGCATGTCTCCTTCCAGTTAAATCTGGGTGGGCTTGTGACTACATCAACCAATGCAATAGAAACGTGACTTCTGAGGCTAAGTCATAAAAGGCAATGCAGCATCTGTGTTGCTCATTAGAACATTCATGCTGGAGCCCCTGAGCTGTTATGTAAGAAGTCTGACTACCCTGAGGCCTCCTGGGCTAAAGAGGCCTCATGTGGGCCCTCCAGAGATGGTCTCTGCTAAGCCAGGTCATCCCTGTCAAAGGTGCCAGATAAATGAAGAAGCCTCCAGATAATTCCAGCTGTTCTTTCCAGCTGAGGTCCCAGATATCTGGGAGTAAAAAACAACCAACGCTTGTCATGCTTTATCTGAATTCCTGTCCCAAAGAATCTGTGAGATGATAAAAAATGGTGGTTGATTTATGCCACTATGTTTTACAGTGGTTTGTTATATGACAGTTGATATCTGGAACAGCTTAAATTAATACACATGGCTATATTCCAATAAAACTATGGACAAATAAGAATTTTACATAATTATACATGTGAAAAAAATTATTCTTTTGATTTTTTCAATCACTTAAAAATGTAAAAGCCATTCTTAGCTCATGAGCTGTACCAAAAACAAGCAGTGATGTACATTTGGCTTAGGGGCCATAGTTTGTTGACCTCTGATGTAAAAGAGTGTATAGTACTTGTAAAATTTAAACCTAAAGGCTTCTCGCTACGACCAGACAAAAAAAAAAAGGCTCAAATGGGAGAACAAATCAAAGCCCCAGAGCCAATTCATCTAACTGACCAAGAGATAGCCAACCTATCAGATGCACAGTTCAAAGCCCTGGTGATCAGGATGCTCACAGAATTGGTTAATTTTGCTCACAAATTAGATGAAAAAGTAAAGGCTACAATAAGTGAAATGAAGAAAAATGCACAGGGAACCAATAGAGATGGGAGGAAAACTGGGACTCAAATCAATGGAGTGGACCAGAAGGAAGAAAGAAAGAAACAAACAGAAAACAAGAAAGAAACAAGAATTCAAAAAAATGAGGAGAGGTTTAGGAACCTCCAGGACATCTTTAAACATCCCAACATCCAAATTATAGGGGTACCAGAAGAGGAAGAAGAAGAGCAACAAGTGGAAAACTTATTTGAACAAATAATAAAGGAGAACTCTCCCGATCTGGCAAAGGAAATAGACTTCCAGGAAGTCCAGGAAGCTCAGAGAGTCTCAAAGAAGTTGTACCCAAGGAGAAACACACCAAGGCACATCAGAATTACATTAGCCAAAATTAAAATGAAGGAGAGAATTCTAGAAGCAGCAAGGGATAAGGGGACAGTCACCTACAAAGGAGTTCCAATCAGACTGTCAGCTGATTTCTCAAAAGAGACCTTACAGGCAAGAAGGGGCTGGAAAGAAGTATTCCAAGTCATGAAAGTCAAGGACCTACATCCAAGATTGTTCTATTCAGCAAAGCTGTCATTTAGAATGGAAAGGAAGATAAAGTACTTCTCAGATAAGATCAAGTTAAAGGAGTTCATCATCACCAAGCCCTTATTATATGAAATGTTAAAGGGACTTATCTAAGAAAAAGAAGATAAAAAATATGAACAGTAAAAAGACAGCAAACTCACAGATATTAACAACCACACCTAAAACAAAAGCAAGCTAAGCAAATATCTAGAACAGGAGCAGACACACAGAAATGGAGATCACATGGAGGGTTATCAACAGGGGAGTGGGAGGAGGAGAGAGGGGGACAAGGTACAGAGAACAAGTAGCATAGATGGTAGGTAGAAAATAGACAGGGGGAGGGCAAGAATAGTGTGGGAAAAGTAGAAGCTAAAGAACTTATGACTCATGGACATGAACTAAAGGGGGAGGATGTGGGTAGGAGGGGGTGTGCAGGGTGAGGGGAATGATGAGGAAAAATGGACAAGTATAATAGCATAATCAATAAAATATGTATTAAAAAAATAAACCTAAAGGCTTCTAAGTCAAGATGGCTCTAATTTCATACTTTAAACTTATATCTCCTTTCTAAACAAAGTGATAATTCATAAAATTAAAAATTAGACATATCTGTGATCAAGAAAAACAAATCTCTGAACCAGAAACAGATCAAACAGTAAGCAGAGATTTTTAGTCATGGGCCTCTAGTTACTGATGTGCTGGGATCTACAGCCAGAAAAAGGTAGGAATGGCTGGGAATTATGTTTCTGTAGATAATTGGTATCAAAACACTCAGTAAATGGAGGAAATGATCCCTGACAGTGTGAAGTCAAGGATTGCCCGTGAACAGGGACAGAAAAAGATATTACTCCTATTCAGAATGGCAAGCAGGAGAGTGGACAGAGAGACTTAGGGCCAGAGACAAAGGTATTATCGGTTTACTGTATAAATCTAAACTTTTCTGCCTATTGGTGGGATGAGACTGAGAATCCTGAGAGGGAGCAGCTCTCAATAGAGAGGGTGAATGAAGAAGGAAGGAAATTAATTTTCTCCAAGGTTACCCTGCAGACAAAAATTTCAAAGTGATGACAGTTGTCCAAATTAACAACCAGAAAATTAATTCGCCTCCAATAAGAATCATTTTACAATGATCTTAAAGCTTAAAGATTCAAACAGTAAGAATAACATCCATTAGAATTTTTTTTTAAATCTAGAGCATATCTGATAGGAACTCATATTTGTGGGCATAAGAGACTACTACACACTGATGTTTCCCTCTCTTCTCCCTCCCTTCCCATTTCTCTAAAAATAAATAAATAAAATCTTTAAAAACAAAAAGGGTTTTTTCCGGATTTTGTGACTGCATAGAGAGTGCCAACTGAGTAGTAGAAGGGAGGAAGAACCAGTGGAGAAGAGAAGATAATGGCCTTGGTGTTGATCATCCTCCAAGTTAATGTATCTGGTTGACTGGGGGTGGGGGAGGTGGATATTTTCCTTTTATTTTTCTCTCCCCTATCCCTCCCCCCTCACTTTCTATGTCCCTCAATTCTGGGAGCCATAAACCTGTGTAGTGTAGTAAGGCACTTTGAGGAAATACCATCCCTTATAAGATGATTAGAGGAAGAAAAGGGTATTAGGGAGCAAAACAGGAAATCCAGAAAAAGCCTTTGAAAACCCAGGCAGTTTGAAGAGGGATGGTGGGAGGGAGTGATAAGCATATCATATGCAGCATAGAGGTATTTAGAGATGAGAGTTGGGAAATATGCACAGACTGGTGACTTTTTCCATAATTCTGGTGTGATAGAAGTCAGTTGAGCCACTGAGAACAAGAAAAGGAAGATAGACTATAGACTTTTTCTTGAGTTGAAAAAAGAACGGAAAGAAACAGATTAGGTATTAAATAGAAAATAATAATGTAGAGTCAAGAGAGAGTTTGTGGATAAAGGTAGGGAGAGATTTGAACATGTTAATAGGTACAAATCTAGTATACAGGCAGAATTTAGGAAGTTAGAAGGCAGATTTTTTCTTTTCATAGAAAATTATTTATTCAAACCCAAAACACTGATTAAAAAGAATATATACACCCCTATGTTTATTGCAACATTATTTGCAATGGCCAAGATAGGGAAGCAACCCAAGTGCCTATCAACTGATGAGTCAATAAGCAAGCTGTCGTACATATATACAGTGGAATATTACTCAACCATAAAACGAAATTTTACCATTTGCAACAACGTGGATGGGCCTAGAGGATATTATGCTAAGTGAAATAGGGCAGAGAAAGAAAAATACTATATTATTTCACTTACATGTGTAATCTGAAGAACAATATAAATAAAACCGAAACAGATTCATAGATACAGAGAACAGACTAGAGTGATGGTTGTCAGAGGGGAACAGGGTTGGGGGCTGGGTGAAAAAGGTGAAGGGTTTGAGAAGTACAGATATGTAGTTACAATATAGTCATGGGGATATAAAATACAGCATAGGCCACATAGTCAATAATACTGTATTAACTATGTATGGTGCCACTTGGGTACTGGAAATATCAGGGGGAACACTTTGTAAAGTATGTGATTATCTAACGAATATGCCATAAACTTGAAACTAATGCAAAATAATATTCAATGTAAACTGCAATTGAAAAAAATTTTAAATTGTAAAAAACAATTGGAAAAATACATGTCAATAAAAAAGGAAGAAAGAAAAATGAAGATAGCACAAAAAGTATTTTTGAAAAAGAAAAAGAACAATTATTTCTACATTTAGAGCTGTCTAAAAAATGGAATGGAATGCCTTGTTAGATAATGAGTTCCCTGTCACTGTCAAGTGGAGTTTAGCTGTTTTCTGGTCAGTTGTGTAGAAAGATATATTGGTGAGTGTCTGGGTGTGTTAGTCTCTGTTCAGTTCTCAACAGTTTGCCCACTGTTGTTTTAAGCATTATAAATGAATGGTATTCTGTGGAACTGACCTGCCTTGCCTGGCAGCTCTGTAGTTTCATCAAATCAGTGGGTCAAGTTAATTTATGTCTTTGATCTTGAAGGCTGAATTTAAACTGCAGGTTCTCAAATAAGAAAATACTGAGGCTTAGTGTCCAGGAAATGTTCATCGCTATGACAGTCAACCATGATCTGGGCTCACAGGTATTTTTGACAAGGTAGTCACATGCCACACAAAGCAACAAGTATTTCAGATTTTAGAGAGTTTTATCTTTATCTGTCCATCACTTTTGTAAAACACTGTTTCTTGGAATAATTAAAATAGCACTAAGATGATAGGAGAAAGAGATAGAGAAGAAAAATCTGTTTTCTTTACTCTGATTCATATTCCTATAGGAATGCTTTTAGTTGACATAGAAGTTTGGTCTCATGCCAAGAGAAGATAATTAGTTTCCATCTATGCCCTCTAGTCCTCATCCTAGATCTTCTAGTGATCCCTTTGGTTAACATTTAAAACAATTCAGGGGTAACCTTTTGTTGTTTTGTCTCAAATGACTACTTGTCTGTATCCAAGTCTGGCTTCCCTGGGTTACTAATGCATGAACAGTACAAGTGACTGAACTCAACTAATTCTGAGAAAACTACATTTTAGTCAGTACTTTCCAACTTTCTTACCCTCGTTTCTTTTACAGAACTGACAAGTGGCATAACTAATTAATTAGTTTTATTCCTACTCAAGTTATACATTTTAAATTCTCTCTGTTAACCTTTTGAAAATGCTAATAAATAGTAAAATAGCTAAAGTTGAGACAGGGAAAGTGGAAGTATACAGGAAAAACAGCTACGCACTCAAAGAAAAAGCAGAAGCACCAGGTATCATAATACTTATCTTTTAAGGAAAAATAGATACATCCTTGTGACCAACTGACTTTCCTTCTGATGACCCACAGGTAGAGGGGGGTCAGCCTCCCAGTTACCCCCAGACCTGTAAGTTTTACCTATTTCTTAGCCTATTTGTTTCCTTAATCTGGGATAGTGCAGTAAGTGAACATCTCACAAGTCTACAGGTTGATCCTTTTCCTTTCTCAATTTAATACTTTCCAGATATGTTAGGAATATGAATCTAATGTTCTTTTTTTATCATATGCTTACTTTTTAACAGTTAATTATTTTAAGATAATTTTTTTATTTTGAAATAAGAGATTTTGAGGTTATATATATATATAAATTTAGAGAGGAATTGCAAAAATAAAGCAAACTTCCTGTTCCAGACAAGATGTAGTAGACAAATTTCTGATGTAATAAAAGTAAATGGGTGGGAAAAGGTATACCATGCAAATGTCAAAAGAAAGCTGAGTGGATATACTAATATGAGATAAATTAGACATCAGAGCAAAGAAAATTATGCAGAAGATACAACAATCTCAAATGTGTATGCACTAAATAACAGCTTCAGAGTACCTAAGGTAAAACTCGACATAACTGAATTGAGAGATAGACAAGCCTACAATTAGAGTTGGAGACTTTAATGCCCCTCTTTCAGTAATTGATAGAAGCAGTAGACAGAAAATTGGCAAGGATATAGAAGAAGTACCACCACTAGCCAACTGATCTAATTGACATATAGAATGCTCCACTTAACATTATAATATATTTACTTTTCAAGTACACATGTAACATTAACAAGGATAGACCATATCCCAGGCCATAAAAAGAAGCCTCAACAAATATAAAAGAATTGAAAGCATACAGTGTATATTCTCTGATCGTAATGGAATCAAAAATCAAAAACAGACTACAGGAAAGTCTCCAAACACTTGGATAACACACTTCGCATTAGTCCATGGATCAAGGAGAAAGTCTTAAGGGAAATAAAAAAGAAATATGTTGACCTGAATGAAAATGAAAATACAGCATATCAAAACTTGTAGGATGTAGCTAAATCAGTGTTGAGTGGAAAATTTATAGCACTAAATGATTATATGAGGAATAAATGAAAGGTCTCAAATGAATAATCTAAGCTTTTACTTCAAGAAAATAGGAAAAAAAAGAGTAAAACTCAAGGCCAGCTGGAAGAAGGAAATAATAAAGAAAAGACAAGTTAATGTAATTGAAAACAAAAACAATAGAGAAAACAATAAGTTCAAAAGCTGGTTCTTTGAAAAGAGAAATTCTAACTTAATTAGTAATGAGTGCAGTTTGGGCATTGGGATTTTCACAAGCTTCTAGATGATTCCAGTGTGTAATGGTGATTGAGAACCACCATTCTCTGCTGGAGTAACTAGATACATTTTTGAGGGTTTAACCTGCAGTGGCCTAGCCCTTTTCTTTTTTCCCCAGGAAAATTTGTAGCCATTTCATTTTCTCTCTTTTTGTTGTCCTCAAAGTCAGTACTATTTCCCTTTGTATGTTAGCTTTCATGTCTGACTGTTCCTTTGCCATAGGCATTGCTCTGACTAGAGGTGAGCCTTTAACAGCAATCCTCCACTTTGCATCCACACCACCTTGATTGATTTTGGAATTAACTCTGAAACTCCCCTCTATTGGTTTGCAACACATCATTGGTTACCAGTTTTAGGCTGTGATCACCCAAGCCATAGAGACAACGTGTCTAGTACACCTGGTCCTGTGACCCTGGCTCTGTGGGAGGGAGCCAAAGGAAGGACTTGATTTCTCAGTTCTGGTGGCCAGTGTAGTGCCTGCTCTCTGTTAGCACAGTATTAACAGTTGGTGTGCAGTGGATTTGAACATGCTCAGTAAGTTTGGGATTGTTTCTGTTTGTTTGACCTTATATGTCAGGCTTACATGCCTGTTATTGTTCCTAAAACCTGGGGTGAAGGTTATTTTTTCTCCTAATAAACTGATGATTATTTTAAATCAAGTAGACATGTGAGTAAATATTTCACTGTGGAAGCAACTCATAGCAACAGATAAATATGTTTCTATTGTGGAAAGAATTATATGTTTTATAGTAAAAGCTATTCCTGTTGATTTACTTTCTTCTTAAGAGGTCTTATTTGCAAATGATATTTTATCTTAAAAGCATTAATGTTTTATACATGTCTCTTTTTATTCTTAACACACCAAGCCTACTTATATATCTGGATAGTTGAAATTGTTGACTATATGTACATAAACTAAAAAGAATATGTACTGCCAATTTTTATACCTTTTTAGTTTCAATATGTGTATTTTATTTTTTATTTTTCAATTACAGTTTCCTTTCAATATTATTTTGTATTAGTTTCAGATGTATGTTTCACAAAGTGTTCCTGGTGATATTTTCAGTACCCACCTAGCACCATACATAGTTATTGCAATATTATTGACTATATTCCCTAGACTGTACTTTTACATCCCAGTGACTATTCTGTAACTATCAATCAGTACTTATTAATCCCTTCACCTCTTTCACCCACTCTCCCAATCCTCCTCCCCTCTGGCAACCACCAGTCTGCTCTCTGTGTCTATGAGTATGAATTTTGTTCCTTTATTTTGTTCTTTAGATTCCACATGTAAGTTAAATCATCTGGTACTTGTGTTTCCCTGACTGACTTATTTCACTTACGTACTGCTATTTTTTTTAAAGCTATTGGAACTGGGGTCTTTTTCCTTAAAAGGCATAGAACAGATATTAATTTAGAAGGGGCTAAGACTACTAAAATCTATCAAGATAACATCTCTGAGTAGGCTGCCCAGACTGAAACATTCTAGTGGGGTCTGTATGAGCCAAACAGTGGGCCCAGAGACTGGGAAGGAGGAGGTGGTGTTAGGAGAGTGGTAATTCAATTGTATGCTCTTCTTTTTTTTTCATTATAAGAAAGGTTTCTTATAGTTTAGACCAGAGGTTTACAAGCTATGGCCTGTGAACCAAATCTAACCTGCCACTTGTTTGTGTATGGCCTTCAAACTAAGAATGGTTTTACATTTTTAAATGGTTGGTAAATGAAGAGTAATATTTTATGACATGTAAAAATTACATGAAATTCAAATTTCAGTTTAATAAAGTTTTATTGGAACAGAACCATGCTAATTCATTTGTTTATGTACTGTTTATGGCTGTTTTTGTGCTACAACAGCAGATTTGAATAATTGCAACAGAGGCTTTTTGGCCCTCAAAGCCAAAAATATTTGTTATCTGGTCTTTTGCAGAAAAGTTTACCAAACCCTGATTTAAAATCATTTCCCAGCGTGGCCTTCTCATGTAAGGTGATTTCTCCTCAAAGGGTTTAAAATTCCCAAATAATTTGTTAACAAGTCTGTATATTAAAGGGGGTAAACCTACTTCCCTGGCAACAGGCATAACTGTGGTTGACAGAAATACTTGTCTGAGTATCAGGAACCTACCTAGCTAAATTCTTATTTTCTTCTTTTTTCTTAAATGCTCCTTAAGGGCTTTTAGAGAAGAGTTGATCTCCATACTCATTTTTTGTCACAGAGAGCTGATGAGTCATATAATATGTTTTAATTTTTAAAAACAAACTTTAAAATGACTGAGGTGAAGGTATTCTTTTAGAAAGTACAGAAAAGTGTATCTACTCCAACTTCTGGTATCTCTTCTTTGTTTAAGACAAATATTGGTTGGGAGTGAAGAAAAGCAGTAAAATATGTATGATATTTTCTTTTTCTTCTGATTACTTTTTGTTTACTCGGTCTCTAGGTAAATATTTATGACTTTAGTCACTGAGCTACTGAAATATGGTAGCAATGAAAGATATCCAAGGCCAACAGGCTTGAAGAGAAGTTATATTTCTATAATATTAAAGCAGTGATAAATTGAATTGTTTTGTAGAGAGAGGTGAATTCTGAATTAAAGTATAGGCAGTGGACTCAAATGTTCTCAGTGTGGAAAGGGTTAGTATTGTTTACCCCAAAGCAGAGGTAATTAGTTCAAGAAACTTTTATAGTATTCATGATTTCTGGGAGGTTTTTTGTTGTTGTTGTCCACATGGTGAAAATTGACCTTTAAGGATATAAGAAGTGGCTTATATCTCTGGTCTGACAAGTGGACAACATCTGTCTCAATGGCTCTGAAGGATATTTTCCTGAAAGCCTAAGGGAGCTGGACTTCAAGATACTAACTTACTTAAGGATTATTTCCAAATACCTTCATGGACTTATCCTCCCTGATTTTATCTTAGTCCTTCAAAAACCTGTTTACATTTTCATTCTGTTCCACTTCTTGAGCTGATGAGTTCTCTAAGGTCCCTAGGCATTGCTCAAAGTCCTGCTTTCTTTTTGATAAAATTGCCTTTAGGTTTCAGGAAGTGCCCCTTTGTTACTTTAACACTAATTGGATGACTAAACTCAAGTTAGTCATTTCTGTACTCTTGATTCCTATCAGTTTCTGCTTCATTCTTTTAGAACAAGATTTCTCAACCTTGGCAGTAATAACATTTTGGGCCACATAAGTCTGTGTGTAGTAGGGACCGTCTTGTGCCTTGTAGGATGTTTATCAGCCTCCCTGGCCTCTACCCCTTAGATGCCAGTAACAGGCCCCTTTCCAGTCATGAGAACAAAAAATGACTCCAGATAGTGCCACATGTCTCCTTGGGGACAAAGTTGCCTTCAGTAGAGAACCACTGTTTCAGATTTTTGTCTTTTCCTAACTGCAAATTTTGTGCCTTTTTGGACTATCTTTATAAATATGAAGTCTTCTCTATCCAATTGATTGTATTGCACTTCTCTGGATTTTTTTTCAGCTCTCATGAATGCCCATCTTGAATAACAGTGACAGCTACTCTTACAGTTTCAAATTTTGGGGTCAACTGCATCATTTGTGGGTGCTAAGGGGGACAGATACCTCAAAACCTTAAGAAGTATTTTTTCTAATTATAAATGCCCTATATGTGTACTGTAAAAATGTGGAGGATGGAAAAAATTGGAGAATGTTTTCATCACCCATGCATCTATCACTTCAGTGTTAGTAATATAACTGATGTTAATAAATTGATTTATGGCCTTCTTCTATTTTCTATATATTTTATTTCATAGATGTAATCATGCTATAAAATCAGTTTTTATACTGTTTTTTCCACTTAATATTTTAACATAAATGTTTTCCTCTATACCACATTTAAATGATTGAATGAAATACTATAATATTAATATATACTTTAATCTTCTTTTGTTTGATAGCTAGGTTTCATTTATTATTTTTATTATGGAGTTCTAATGGACATTTTTGTTAATAAATCATTTTCTAAGTTTTGGATTTATTCTCAAAGATGAATGTTGGAAGTAGAATTCCTGGGCCAAAGGATATAAATATGTTTAAAATAGAGCCTTAAATTATTTGTAAGCTTCTGCATGGCCCCATAGAGAACAGTGAATAGGGGCTCTTGCACTGACCATGCATTTCAGAAGTATGTCTCATGCGCATATAGAAGGAAAGGAAAGAGCCATGTTGGAATTAATCACTTTTCCTTGCCTGCCTGTTCTTCTGTGGGAATATTAATGGAAAGTCAAGTAGCCACCAAAGCACAGACTTAGATTCCACTCCCAAATAATCTCATTAGGTTGACTTCCAGACAGTACTCCTTTAAATGGGAGTTTCAGCCAAGAAGGAACTCAATTTATACATTTGTATTTTGCCTGGCTTACAGTCACTGTTAAAATTAATCAACCTGCTGTTAATCATTTTGGTTGAGATTATAGTAGGAATAAAATATGAAAACTGCCATCAAATTACTGTTCCCAAGAGAGCAAGGTGAGGGCTGATGCACATTTCATTTCTGCCAAAACAAAGAATTACTCATTGTGGGAGGTAAGGAAGAAAACAATGCCTTTATAAAGTTTGTACGCTGAATAGAGAACTAGAAAATAAATATCTGAATAATATTGTATATCCAGATGTAAGACATCAAGGCACATTATGAAGTTACTCCAAGTTTACACTGTAATTATTTATGATTTTACTTAAAAATTTTATTCTAAAGTACTTTTTTAAATGTACCACTTAATGAAGATTCACACGTTGTATTAAGTAAGAGTGCCTAGAAGGAGAACTTAAGACAGTATTTGAAGGTACATGATATATTGAGGAAGTGCTCTCAGGAGAAACCTATAAGGAAGTGAGTACAAGAGGGTAGGAAAGAGGAAGGAGCTAAAGTAAGGATATGGTCTTAGGAAAGTTTAACCTTAGCCTGTTTGGTTTGGGTGGGAGGTGTAGAACAATTAACTGGCTTCTGGCTGCCCCTAGGAAGGAGGCAGGGAGAGTATAATCTCCCTGGCAGGACTCCAGCTCCTAGGGATAGAGAGAGCTGTGAGCCATTAGCATCCAACAAGTAGTAGCTGGGAGATGGGTGTGCAACCCAGATAAATGAGACTTAGATGGGGCACCACTGCATCTATTACTCTTTTGTCACTTAGTCTATGCAGGACACTGTGCTATGACCTGGAGGTAAGAGATGAATGTAACATAGTCCCTGCTTTCAAGAAGTTTGTGGTCTAGTGACATGGCTGACCACATAAAGAATATTTACAGTGAAAGTCAGGTGCTTTTTACAAGGACAGAGACTTGGGTAGAAAGCAAAAGAGTGAATGATTGTGTGAGAGGGGTATCTAGGAGCTTCATTGAGGAGACCCTGCAAATTGGTAGGACCAAGTTGGGCAGAAATAGACTGGCCAGAATAAACAGGGAGGGAACTGTAGACAGGGAAGAGCCCTGTGCCAAGGCCAGCAAGCATGAAACAAGATGATGTGTTCATGGAATCACATAGGGCAGACCATGTGCAGGAAGCAGGGGAGTAGCAGCTGATGAAGCATGACAAATTGGAGCCGGAATAATCTGTTCCTGGAAGGACATGCAGGGGAAGCTGGGCTTAGAAGAGGCAACATTCCTGCTATCATCCCTCCAGTCTGCCTCAGGGCTCAGGGTCAACTTGGAGTGCCCATTCCCCGTATACCTGCCAGCTCTGCCCTCTGGTGTACCATGTGGCTCTAAGTATGCCACTTAAACATTTCTGAGCCCCAATTTCCTCATTTGTAAAATGGCTGGTGATGATGACATTTATAGGGCTGTTGTAGTGATTAGAAATAATAGTCTGAAGATTTACTATCATACAATCATTCTGCTCATATTTACTGTTCTTTGTCATTTTCCCACAGTAAATAAAACAGTAGTGCTATCACAGAAAAGACAGATCAATGGACTGTAACAGCCCAAACTGAAAAATTTCCTTGCTTTGTTTTCTTTCCTAAAAATCATTAGCAACCCAGTTTCTTATTTTCCAGGGCTGGTGTTACTGGTGTTATATAATGTGTTTCCTAAGCTCTTTACTGATAATACAGTATTTCTTGTTGCCATGTATAATAAAAAATGATTGTTACTATAATAGTTTTAAAAACACCAAATTTCACAGATTCTTAAAAATCTGCACTAAAGATGAAAATACAATATTATAGAAAATGGAGATACTTTTAGCCACAGTTCACAAGACCAGAACTTCAGATAAGAAGGAGTACCTACCTATTCACCAGGAGTCTTGGGTCTCCTAAAACTTTTTTTTATCTTCACCTGAGGAATTTTTTTTCCACCACTTTTTTTTAGAGAGAGGGGGACAGAGAGAGAAACATTGATTGGTTGCCTCCCATACACACCCTGACCTGGGATCATGCACACTCTCACCTGGGATCATACATACCTGGACCAGGGACTGAACCTGCAACCTAGGGATGTGCCCTGAATGGGAATCAAACCCTCAACCTTTGGGTTACAGGACAATGCTCCAACCAGCTGAGCCACACTGTCCAGGGCACGGTCTCTTAAAACTTCAAAGAATTGAGGAGAGAGGGTCCATGTTCAGTTCACTTTCTAAACTGAGAGTTTTTAGAGGATAAAAGTATTTCTTCTATGGCATTTGCTGCCTTTGATCCCAGTATGTTATTCATATGGAGGTTATATTCAGTAGGCACAGAATTTTTCTGTTGCTACTCTTCTTAACTTTGCCATAAAATTACTCATTGGTAAAATGTTACAATAATTTAAAAGGTTTTTAAGCTTTGTTGAGATATAATTTACAATACTATAAATACACAGTTCAGTGGGTTTAAGTATATTTACAGGGTTTTGCACCCATCACTACTATCCAATTATAGCACATTTGTCACCCCAAAAGAAGTTTTATGCCCATTTGCAAGTCAGTTTGCATTCCTATTCCCAACCATAGGCAACCACTAATCTACTTTCTGTCTCAATAGATATGCCTACTCTGGACAGTGCATATAAATGGAATCATAAAAAAGTGATCTTGTGTTTATGACTTCTTTCACTAAGCATATTTTTTTGCTAAGTTTTTTACATATTTTATATTTGTTTTGCATGTTGTAATATATATCAGTACTTTGTTCCTTTTTATTGCACAGAAGTAGTCCATGGTATAGATATACCACAGGTAGTTCAGCCATTCACCTGTTGAAAGACTTTTGTGTTGTTTTCAGTTTTTGGCTATTATGAATAAAGATGCTATAAACATTTATATACAGGCTTTTGTATGGACATAAATTTTCATTTCATTGAGATAAATACCCAAGAGTACAATTGTAGTTGCATGTTTAATTTTTAAAGAAATAGCCAAATAGTTTTCTACAATAGCTATACCATTTACATTTCCACCTGCCATGTATGAGTGACATAGTTTCTTCACATCTCCATCATTTGAATTTTCACGATCATTTCAGCCATTATGGTTTTATTTTGCATTTTCCCAATGGCGAATGATATCAAACATTTTTTTCATGTGCTTATTTACCTTGGTATTGCTTTTTGATGAAACATCTGTTCAAGTCTTTTTCCTACTTTTAATTGAATTATCTGCTTCCTTACTGTTGAGTTTTGTAGTTCTTTACATATTCTGGATACAAATCTGTTGTTGGATATGTGATTTGTAAATGCAGGGTGGAGCAAAAATAGGATTATCCTTGTTAGTATGTAAAGTAATACAATAATTAATAAATAATGTGAGAATAAACTGTTCTGTGTGCTCACAATTGTAACCCTACTTTTGCCAAACCTGTATTTTGTCTCATTCTGTAGGGTTTTTTTAATCTTTTTAAAAATTTTCTATTGTTGACACTATTACAGATGTACCCTATCCCCCTCCTTTTTTTCCTCTTAAGTATGGTGTTTACTTATTTATTTTTATTGTTGTTCAAGTACAGTTGTCTACATTCCCCCCCACCCCAGCCAACCCTACCTCCCTCCCCTGATCCCACCCCACCTTGGTTTTGTCCATGTGTCCTTTATCGTTGTTCCTGAAAACCCTTCTCCCTTACCCACTCATTATCCCCTCCCACTTCCCCTCTGGTTGCTGTCAGTTTGTTCTTAATTTCAATGCCTCTGGTTATATTTTGCTTGCTTGTTTGTTTTGTTGATTAGGTTCCACTTAAAGGTAAGATCATATGGTATTTGTCTTTCACTGCCTGACTTATTTCACTTAGCATAATGCTCTCCAGTTCCATCCATGCTGTCGTGAAGGGTAGGAGCACCTTCTTTCTTTCTGCTGCATAGTACTCCATTGTGTAAATCTACCACAGTTTTTTGACCCATTCATTTACTGATGGGCATTTAGGGTGCTTCCAGCACTTGGCTACTGTAAATTGTGCTGCCGTGAACACTGGGGTGCATAGGTTCTTTTGAATTGGTGTTTCAAGGTTCTTAGGATATAATCCCAGCAGTGGAATTGTTGGGTCAAAAAGCAGTTCCGTTTTTAGTTTTCTGAGGAAATTCCATTCTGTTCTCCCCAGTATCTGCACCAGTCTGTGTTCCTACCAACAGTGCACTAGGGTTCCCTTTTCTCCACATCCTCTCCAACACTTGTTTGTTGATTTGTTTATGATGGTCATTCTCACTGGTGTGAAGTGGTATGACATTGTGGTTTTAACTTACATCTCTCTGATGGCTAGTGATGTTGAGCATCTTTTCATATGTCTCTGAGCCCTGTGTATGCCCTCCTTGATAAAGTGTCTGTTCAGCTCTTTTGCCCATGTTTTAATTGGGTTCTTTGTCTTCCTGGAGTGGAGTTGTGTGAGCTTTGTATATATTTTGGAGAGCAAACCCTTGTCTGAGGTATCATTGGCAAATATGTTTTCCCTGCAGCTGGTTCTTTTTTCATTTTAATGCTGTTTTCTTTAGCCATGCAGAAGCTTTTTATTTTGATTAGATCCCATTTGTTTATTCTTTCCTTTATGTCCCTTGTTCTAGGGGACATATTGGTGAAAATATTGCTGTGTGAACTATCTGAGGTTTTCTTGCCCATGTTTTCCTCTAGGATGTTTATGGTGTCATGACTTACATTTAACTCTTTTATCCACCTTGAATTTATTTCTGTGTATAGTGTAAGTTGCTGATCAAGTTTCATTTTTTTCCATGTAGCTATCTAGATCTCCCAACACCATTTGTTGAGAAGACTATTTTTACTACATTTTATGCTTCTTCCCCCTTTGTTAAATATTAATTGATGATAGAGACTGGGCTCTCTAATCTGTTCCATTGATCTATGTGTCTATTCTTTTTTAAATATATTTTATTGATTATGCTATCACAGTCATCCCATTCTCCCCTATCACTCCCCTCCACCCTGCACACCCCCTCCCACCCACATACCCCCCTTTAGTTAATGTCCACATGTCATAAGTTCTTTAGCTTCTATATTTCCCACACTATTCTTGCCCTCCCCCTGTCTATTTTCTACCCACCGTCTATGCAACTTGTTCTCTGTACCTTTTCCCCCTCTCTCCTCCTCCCACTCCCCTGTTGCTAACCCTCCATGTGATCTCCATTTCTGTGGTTCTGTTCCTGTTCTATTGTTTGCTTGGTTTGCTTTTCTTTTAGGTGTTGTTGTTAATATCTGTGAGTTTGCTGTCTTTTTACTGTTCATATTTTTTATCTTCTTTTTCTTAGGTAAGTCCCTTTAACATTTCATATAATAAGGGCTTGGTGATGATGAACTCCTTTAACTTGATCTTATCTGAGAAGCACTTTATCTGCCCTTCCATTCTAAATGAAAGCTTTGCTGGATAGAGCAATCTTGGATGTAGGTCCTTGACTTTCAAGACTTCAAATACTTCCTTCCAGCCCCTTCTTGACCATCAGGTCTCTTTTGAGAAATCAGCTGACAGTCTGATGGGAACTCCTTTGTAGGTGACTGTCCCCTTATCCCTTGCTGCTTCTAGAATTCTCTCCTTCATTTTAATCTTGGCTAATGTAATTATGATGTGCCTTGGTGTGTTCCTCCTTGAGTCCAACTTCTTTGAGACTCTCTGAGCTTCCTGGACTTCCTGGTAGTCTATTTCATTTGCCAGATTGGGGAAGTTCTCCTTTATTGTTTGTTCAGATAAGTTTTCCACTTGTTGCTCTTCCTCTTCCCCTTCTGGTACCCCTATAATTCGGATGTTGGGACGTTTAAAGATGTCCTGGAGGTTCCTAAGCCTCTCCTCATTTTTTTGAATTCTTGTTTCTTCATTCTGTTCTGTTTGGTTATTTCCTTCTTCCTTCTGGTCCACTCCATTGATTTGAGTCCCAGTTTTCCTCCCATCTCTATTGGTTCCCTGTGTGTTTTCCTTCATCTCACTTATTGTAGCCTTCATTTTTTCATCTAATTTGTGAGCAAAATTAACCAATTCTGTGAGCATCCTAATCACCAGGGCTTTGAACTGTGCATCTGATAGGTTGGCTATCTCTTGGTCACTTAGATGAATTGGCTCTGGAGCTTTGATTTGTTCTTCGGTTTGAGCCATTTTTTTTTTTTTAATATTTGGTCTGGTCGCAGCTGTTACACAGTGAGCAGTGCAGCCTTAGGTGTTCCCCAGGGTGGGGCAGCCCAGTCACTGGGTTGCGATGCTATATGTGGGGGCAGGGTCCGAGAGGGAACAATGGTGCTTGCTCCGCTCTCTCTCGGATTCCAGTCCCTTCCACCACTTCCCCTTCACCTGGATTATCTGAGTGCGAATGTGGGACCACCTGGTCAGCCAGCCACCTGCGTGGCCTCACTGGGTCTGCCGGTTGCCACCCCATGCCCAGTGTCCACTAGCCACCGCCTGCACACCTGGGATCTGCCAGCCGCTGCTGCCTGCATGCCCGAGTCCGCACCTCCACTTTTTCCTGCCGCAACTCCACCCCTCTTACCATTCTGGATGAATGGTTGTTGGACTTCCGTACAGTTCAATTTTCCATCAGTTCTGGCTGTTTTCTTGTTTCTAAATCTTTGTTTTCCTTAATTTTGGTTGTGAGAGGAGGCACAGTGTGTCCACCTACACCTCCATCTTGGCCAGAAGTCTATGTGTCTGTTCTTATGCCAGTACCAGGCTGTTTTGATTGCAGTGGCCTTATAATACAGTTTGGAATCAGGTATTGTGATCCTCCTACTTTGTTCTTCTTTCTCAAAATTTCTGCAGCTCTTCTGGGTTATTTATGGTTCCAAATACATTTCTGAAATATTTGTTCTATATCTGTGAAATATGTCATGAGTACTTTATAGGGATTGCACTGAATCTATAAATTGCTTTGGGTAGTATGGACATTTTGATGATGTTAATTCTTCCAATCCATGAACATGGTACATGCTTCCATTTGTTTGTGTCTTCCTTAATTTTTTTGTTCAGTGTTGTGTAGTTTTCTGCATATAGGTCTTTTAACTCCTTGGTTAGGTTTATTCCTAGGTACTTTATTTTTCTTGTTGCTATATCTTATGGGATTTTTTTTCCTGATTTCTGTTTCTGATATTTCGTTGTTGGTGTACAAAAATACCTTTGATTTCTGAATATTGACTTTGTATCCTGCTGTTTTGCCAAATTCACTTATTAGGTCAAGTAGTTTTTTGGTGGAGTCTGTAGGATTTTCTATGTTCATTATCATGTCATCTGCAGACAATGACAGTTTTGCTTCCTCCTTTCCAATTTGGATGCCTTTTACTTCTTTTTCTTGTCTGATTGATGTGGCTAGGACTTCTAATACTTTGTTGAATAGGAGTGGTGAAAGCGGACATCCATGTCCTTGATCTTAGTGGGTATGCTTTTAGTTTTTGCCTGTTGAGTATGATGTTGGCTATAGGTCTCTCATATATGGCCTTTATTATGTTGAGGAATGCTCCCTCTATTCCCACTTTGCTGAGTGTTTTATCATAAACTGGTGCTGTACCTTATCAAATGTTCTTCTGCATCTATTGATAGGATCATGTGATTTTTGTCTTTGCTTTTGTTTATGTGATGTATTACATTTATTGATTTTTTAATATTGTACCATACTTTCATCCCCATCCCCCTCCTTTACTCTCTTCCACCTAGCCACCCCACCCTGGCCTTCACCACAGAAAACATATCTTCATAACAGAACCTTTTGCAGAGCATGTTTTTCATTTTGATGAAGGTGAATTTTTCTTCAACAGGTCATGCTTTTGGTATCAAGTTTAAGAAGTCTTTGCTTAGCCCTAGATCCTAAAATTTTTTTCTTTATTTTTTAACAGTATTACAGTTTTACATTTATGTACATGATCCATTTTGCGTTAACTTTTGTATAAGGTATGAAACTTGGGTTGAAGTTTATTTTTTTTACTATTGCTCCAGTACCATTTGCTGAAAAAGATATCTTTCCTCCATTGAATTACTTTTCTACCATTGTCCAAAATCTGTTGGGGATATTTGTATAGGAGAATACTCATTTTTAATTATGCAAAAATGTATTATGTTGTGGCAGAGAGAATAATGGGCCTCCAAATATGTCTATACCCTAATTTCTGGAACCTGTGAATATGTTAGGTTACATGGCAAAGGAGAATTAGGATTTCTAATCAGCTGACTTTAAAATAGGGTCTACAGCCATACCACCTTGAATGTGCCAGATCTCATCTAAAATAGGGGTATTAGTCTGGATTATCCAGGTGAGTATGATGTAATCACAAGGGTCCTTAAAAGTGGAAGAGGGGAGACAGAAGTATCAGATAATGAGATGTGATGATAGAAGCAGGGTCAGACAGGTATAGTGTTGCTGCCTTTGAAGGTTGAGGATGATGGTCAGGATCCAAAGAATGTGAGTAGCCTCTACAAAATGGACAGGCAAGAAAATGAATCCTCTTCTTAGATTTAGCCCAGTAATACCTGTATCAGAATTCTGACCCACTGAAATGTAACATAATAAATTTGTGTAGTTTTAAGCCACTGAGTTTGTGGTAATTTGTTACCACAACAGTACTAATAAATAGATATTTTAGGAAAGTTCCCATTGATAATAGGATTTTAGATATTTGGACACACCATGTGTCTGAAAAGTTTACATATATGAAATTTTCCAACAATATCAGACAAACAAAGCTCTACTCTAGGTAGATTTGTGCATTCAACAGGAAATAATTAGGAAATAAATAGTACTTTTATTTTTGCAGACCAGGTCCCCAGTTGGAGGCATGCAGGCAGCAACTGATCAGTGTTTCTCTCTCACCTTGATGTTTCTCTCCATGTCGTTCTCCCTCCCTTCCCCTCTCTAAAAATAAATAAATAAAATCTTTAAAAAAATAAAAAATAAATTACACATTACTTTTTGATAAGAAATCTTTTGTTATTGTTGTTTTTGTTTGCGCTTCAGAAGTGTGAATGTCTTAAGTTTTGCACCAAGGAGCCAAATGTAGCCCCCCAAATTTATATGATGGGAGGTTAACATTTTATTGAAAGAAATATACTTCATTTTGCAGTATATACAAGTACTAAATTGTTATGTTGTATACCTGAAACTGATACAGTGTCATATGTGAATTATATCTCAGTTTCCCATTTCAGTTCTTTTTTTATTAAATTTATCAAGGTGACAATGGTTAATAAAATTACATAGGTTTCAAGTGTACAGTTCTGTATATTGTATGTTTACTACCCAGTGTCAAATGTCCTTCTCTTCACCATATATTTAACCCCTTTACTCCCCCCATATTTGATTGACTTCAATAGTAGGACAAATAGACCTTCTATTAATATTTTTGATACTTGTGCTAATTCTGTTAGTTTTTTAAATATATTTTATTGATTATGCCATTACAGATGTCCCATTTCCCTCCTTTTATTCCCCTCTGCCCAGCACCCCATTCCCACCAACATTCCCCCACCCTCAGTTCATGTCCATATAAGGTAAACATATAAGTTCTTTGGCTTCTCCATTTCCTATACTGTTCTTAACTTCCGCCTGTCTATTTTGTACCTATCATTTATGCTTCTTACTACCTATACATTTTCTCCCATTCTCCCTCCTCCCCCTCCCCACTGGTAACCCTCCATGTGATCTTCTGTGATTCTGTTCCCATTCTATTGTTTGCTTAGTTTGTTTTCATTTTTGTTTTTTAGGTTCCATTGTTGATAGTTTGGGGATTGTTCATTTTACTGTTTTTTTGATCATCTTCTTTTTCTTAGATAAGTCCCTTTAATATTTTATATAATAAGGGCTTGGTGATGATGAACTCCTTTAACTTGACCTTATCTGGGAATCACTTTATCTGTTCTCCATTCTAAACTATAGCTTTGCTGGATAGAGTAATCTTGGAATACTTCTTTCCAGCCCCTTCTTGCTTGTAGGGTTTCTTTTGAGAAATAAGCTGCTAGTCTTATGGGAACTCCTTTGTAAGTAACTGTCTCCTTTTCTCTTACTACTTTTAAGATTCTCTCCTTCTCTTTAATCTTGGGTAATGCAATTATGATGTGCCTTGGTGTGTGCTTTCTTGGGTCCAACCTCTTTGGGACTCTCTGAGCATCCTGGACTTCCTAGAAGTCTGTTTCCTTTGCCAGATTGGGGAAGTTCTCCTTCATTATGTTTTCAAATAAGTTTTCAATTTCTTGCTCTTTTTCTTCTCCTTCTGGCACCCCTATGATTCAGATGTTGGAATGTTTAAAGTTGTCTTGGAGGTTCCTAAGCCTCTCGTCATTTTTTTTTTTTGAATTCTTGTTTTTTCATTCTGTTCTGGTTGACTGTTTAGTTCTTCCTTCTGCTCCAAACTGTTGATTTGAGTCCCAGTTTCCTTTCCTTCATTCTTGGTTCCCTGTACATTTTCCTTTATTTTACTTTGCATAGCGTTCACTTTTTCCTCTATCTTGCGAACATACCCAACCATTTTGTGAGTATCCTGATTACCAGTGTTTTGAACTCTCCATCTGATAGTTTGGCTATCTCTTCATTGCTTATTTGTATTTTTTTCTGGAGCTTTGATCTGTTCTTTCATTTCAGCCTTTTTTTTTTTTTTTGTCTTGGCATGCCTGTAAGGTATGGAACCTTAGGTATTCCCCAGGGCGGAGCAACCCAAGTTTCTGCGTTGTGGCGCTATCTATCAGGAACAGGTCTGAGAGGGAATGTTGCTTGCTTGGCTCTCTGTTGACTTTCAGTCACTTCCTCCACTACCCACAAGCAAATTGGGCCCTTTTGGTACTGATTACCAGGTGGATGGGTTTGTGTACGTACTAGGTCCCTGTAAGTCTCTCCAACAATCTCTCCTGTGAGGCTGAGAATTTCTCCTGCCACCATAACCTCCAAAGGTTTTTTCAGTCTGAGGTTTTGAGGCTGCATTTCCCTGCTCAGGAACCCTGGGTTGTGCAGACTGTCTCACTCCCCATTTGTTCCTCCCAGTTTATCAGCATGCAAATGTGAAGTCACCTGGTCCACCAGCCATTACCAGTCCTCCAGCTGCTGCCTTGCTGTGAGTCCTCTCCACCTGAGCTGCTGGTCTCCACCCCTCCTACCAGTCTGGGTGAATGTTTTTTCTTTAACTCCTTGGTTGTCGGACTTCCATACAGTTCAATTTTCTGGCAGTTCTGGTTGTTTTTTGTTTTTAAATTTGTTGCCATCCTTCTTTTGGTTGTGTGAGGAGGCACAGTGTATCTACCTATGCCTTCATCTTGGCTGGAAGTCTCCTGTGAGTTTTTTAAATAACTTTATTGAGATATAATGTACATACCATATATTTTACCCATTGAAAGCATACAAGTCCATGTTTCTTAATATATTTACTATGTGCAAACATTACTACAGAGCACTTTGAATATCTTATCTCATTGCCTCTGACTTCCATTGTTTCTAATGAGAAGTTAGCTGTTAATCTTATAGGGGTTCCATTTTAAATAAGGAGTAATTTTTCCCTTGCTTCTTTCAAGATTTTCTCCTTGTCTGGCTTTCAGCAATTTTACCATAATGTATCTGTGGATCTCCTTGCAGGTGGTGGTGGTGGTAGTAGTAGTAGTAGTACTATAAACTACTTGGAGTTTGTCAACCTTCCTGGATATGCAAATTAATGTTTTTCAGTGAGTTTGGGAATCCTTCAGCCATTATTTTTTCTGCTTTTTTTTCTCCTTTCCGTCTGGTGTTCCCATTACGTATATGTTGGAGCACTTAATGGTGTCCCACATTTCTGTAAAGCTTTATCTTTTTTTTAATTAGCTGAAGTTTTACCAGTGTTCTTACATTACAAATAATGAACTTAAGCTTTGTTTATCTTCATCTTTTTCCTCTGTTTTTTGCTTCCATAATTTATATTGATCTATTTCAAGTTCACTAATTCTTTCTTCTGCCAGTTCAAATCTACTGTTGAACCCCTTTAGTAAAGTTTTTATTTTAGTTTATTGTACTTTTCAATGCCAGGGTTACCATTTGGTTCTTTTTCAGTTGAATTATTTAGTTCTTTTTAATACTTTCTCTTTATTGATATTCTTACCTCCCTTTCCTTTTTTTTTTCTTTTGAGAGAGAGAGACATCAGTTGGTTATTCCACTTTTTTATACATTCATTGGTTGATTTCTTCTGTGTGCTCTGACCAGGGATCAAACCCACAACCTTGGCATATAGGGATGGCACTCTAGACAACTGGCTAGGCACTTGGCTAGGGCCTCCTTTGCTTCTTTAACCATGGTTTTCTTTAGTTCTGTAACATATTTTCATGGCTAACTTGAAATATTTGCCCATTAAATCTGAAATCTGGTTGTTCTCTTAAGCAGTTTCTGTCACTTGCTTTTTGGCTAGTGTATAGGTCATACTTTCCTATTTGCATGTCTCATACTTTTTGTTGGAAACTGGGCATTTTAGGTAATATAATGCAGTAACTCTGGGTATTGACATCCCCACCTCAGGCTCTTTACTGTTATTTCCTTTAACTTAGTGACTGTCTGGATTATTTTATTGAAGTCTATTTATTTACTCCCTGCTTTTGCCCCTGTAGTGTGAAGTCTTGATGTTGCTTCTTAGGGGTTCAGCCTTTGGTGTGCCTGCAGTCACCCTGGGGTGATGGTGGTTTTGTCAAGTTTCCATGAATTGCTGGTTGATTGCTCTGTTGTTTTTAATAATGCCCTGGGGGCATAAATTGCTCAACAGACTGTTCCTATCAAATTAGGGCTCCTTTGAAGGGATAGTTCCTAAGATTGGTATTTGAGATTTCTGAACCCAGAATGATTTCTCCCAGCTATCTATTTCCCTGATTCTCTTTAGCATGTTAGCCAACCTAGGCATGAATAACTTTTCCACATTCTGTTGCAAATGGAATCATTTCCACTGGGGAAAGATTTGGAGCCTTCTATTCTATAGCCTGCTTATCCCACTAGGCTAAATTTCTGAGCCACAGCTCTAGTACACGGGGTAGGGACATTGATGTGCTTCTTTCTGAGTACTCTCCATCTCTCCTAGGTTTACGTCTGCTGATGTAGAACCCCCATTCTAAGTGCTGAAGTCAGGGCATTTGGGACCTCAGTGTTCTTGGTATCACCACACCCAAGGCATAGCCTCTATCCCAGGAGTGGGCCCCACCTCTCAGCTACACTTTTCTGGAACTTAGCCTTAGCAACAGCTAGCTGCGGACAGGATAAGAAATGCTGTTTCCTGACCCTCTCAGGGAGAAAGCTGTGCAGCTGGGAGCTGACATTTATGCTGGGAATGGGATACAGGGAGTGAGTCTAGGCCCAAATACTACAGACTCTTACTTTATTTACTGAGTTTTAGTAGAATTCCTTTAATAAATGCTTCTTTGTTTGCTATAAGCCCTTCAGACCATTCTCAGAGATTTTAAATGAGTAGTTTTTGTTTCTTTTTAAAATAATTTTCACCAGATTCACTGGGGAGTGGTCCATATAGCTCTTCACATTATCATGGCAGGAATGGAACTCTATTAGCTTTTTAAGATGCAGTTTTGTTTCTGTTACTCCTAATTGCTCACAACGGCCTTGTACTTGGAATTCTATCTCTTTAGTAGATAATGAGTGGCTTGAAGACAGTAGCCATGACCTTTATCCCCTGTGGAATCATGATTGTTTAAAGTAGCATTTTGTATACTGTTGCACATAACAGAATGTCAGTTACTGACTGTGCCACTGTCTTTTCTAGCTTATACTTTGAGCACTTCCATTGTGAGTTGAGGTATCTGTCTTCCTTTTTCCCTTCACTCTGGTGCTGGAGTGTTCCCAGAAAGGTGGGGCCTTTTTTTATCAGTCATTGGCTACACACACACAAGGAAGGACTCTTGAACCATTTGAAGTTTTAGTCAAAAGCATTACGTATTTTGGCAATATAGGAGCTTTCTGTAACATCCCTTGTACTGTATATATAGATGTAATTTTAAATTTGGCTAGTTGTTCTGGGGATGGAGACAGATAAAGTGAGAAATGCAAGTAGAAAAGCAGTGTGGTTGTGCTCTTCAAGGTGGGACATGCCTCACTTGTTCTTTCTTCAGCCAACCATGTCTCATGCCTTTCAACCTTGGCCTTTGACAGCTCTGCCTTTGCTACTGCTTTTTCCTTTCCTGTTCCTCTCTGGCTGGTGAGGTCCCCATGGCTGCCCTCTTCGTTTGGGTGGACATCGGTCATGTGGCCACATCTGAAGCTCCAGCCATTACTCTACTATTCATCCTCTCCTGTGTGGACTTATATGTAGCCTCACCCAGTCTATGACAAAATATTGGAGAATTTGGTAGTAGTCTTTTCCTATCACTCTAGATCATTTGAGAAGATTCTTGACAGAAATCATTTGATTTGTGTGATTGGCCTGCTGTTGCTTCTTGGGATCTGTAGGAAAGTATTGACTATCCTCTGGGATGGGTGGGTGTGTGTGTGTGTGTGTGTGTGTGTGTGTGTGTGTGTTGACTGTTTCATTCAGTGTTGTTCTCTTTCCCAGGATGCTCCACAATGAAACGCCATAGAACTCTCAGCAGCAGTGACAGTTCAGATGAGAGTGAGTAGAACCAGCCAACAGCTGGTAACCTCTGTATCCATACTCCTTGAGGATTTCTTCTTTGACTTGATGACAAGCTATTTCATGCTTCCTTCCAGGTTAAAAATAATGTTTTCAGGAAAGAAAGCTTGGGGTGCCATTTTTCTTATTCATTTAAATTTCATTAGAAATTAGTAAGTTAGGTGGAAAAATTGGTTTTATATGGCATATAGCAGTTGGTTTTCACTTTTCACTTGTTGTCTAAACAACAAATGCCAAATCTAATAATGATTTAACAGTGCTTTTCTAGAAACAGGAAAAGTGTATGAGCTACAATTCAGGGCCTAAACTGTAGGCCCTACAATTCTAATTGTAGCTCAGGTACTAAATGTTTCACTGGATGAGTCGTCATTTGTAAAAGGCAACAATCTTATTAACAACAGCATTTGGGGAAGTGCTGAAGGATGTATACAGATTACTCGTTGAACATTTTTAGCTTTTCAGTTGCTTTTGCAGATACTTTTTCTCCAGGTGGCACATGAATCATGTTATTCCAAAATGTTATGAGATGTGATTACATCAAATCAAATCTCCTCAGTGTTAGCTTTGTTGATGCTTCTGCATGTAAAAAGCCTACCTATAAATGTTTTTAAACTCCATTATGAGGCTTTCTTGGTTGTAATTTAACTTTCTTCAGTGTTGTGTATGAGATCACTGTGTTCTTCTCCATCATATCTTTCATATCTTGGATGGCATTTAGTTATATGACATTTAGTTATAATAGCAGGTTAATAAGTCTCAGTATTTTTTTCTAATTATCTTTTGCAGGTCCTTCCACTTCTCTTACTTGTGGCTCAATGTATAGGAACAAGTCAAAAATTCCAAATGAACACAAGAAATCTGCTGAGGTGAGATCAGATATTCTAATTTTTAGACTTTAAAAAATAGACAGCTGCCTTCTGCCTACTACCTACAATATTCAGATCTTGGAGATGCAAGGAGTAACTCCATGTGCCAATGGACAGGCTTGCTTTCTGATGAGTTTTTGTTTTGTTTTTCAAGGAAGATTCTATTTTCTTTTCCCTTTGGGAAAACAGTAATCTTCACACTGTGATTTCATTTTAGCGATTATTCTTAAATGTCTGGCTTTAGATTATAAAGCCTCTCCTTAGCCAAAAAAGTCCAAGGGAGCCAGACTTGGGGAATTGGGAAGGACCCAAAGATCTGGCCTATGATCATTAAAAGCTAAGTTGGTACACAGGAGGCAGTGCAGGAAGGGGTAGATGAGGAGGTTGTGGATGGAGAAGGGAAGGACCAGGTTGGAAGATCTGGGCGTGATGGGCCCTCGTAGCCTTCAGAGCACTGACAGCCCAAGAAGAATGTGTCACTCCTGGTGAGGCTAGCCATTATTTCTTCAACTATTTTTTCAGCTCCATCTTGTTTCTTCTCCTTTTCTTAGGACTTAAATTCCATGAATGTTAGTTCTTTTGTTGTTTTCCCACAGGTCCTTCAGACTGTTCAGTTGTGTGTGTGTGTGTGTGTGTGTGTGTGTGTGTGTATGTGTATCCTTTCTGTTGATCAGATTGGGGAATTTTTCTTGTTCCCTTATTTATTATTCTGTTAATTCCATTTTTCTGTTGAGCCTATCCCCTGAGTTTATTTCAGCTATTATATTATTCCATTTCAAGTTTTTCATTTTGTTATTCTTTATATCCTCTATATCTTTGCTGAAACTTTCAATTTACTCATTTCAAAAAAAGTGTTCATAATTTCTTGTTGAAGCATTTTTATGATGGATTCTTTGAAATCCTTGCCAGATAATTCTAACATCTGTATTATCTTGGTGTTAGTGTCTATTGTCTCTTCTCATTCCCAGTTCTTAGTATGATGAGTGATTTTCTATTGTATCCTAGACATTTTCGGTGTTGTGTTATCAGACACTAAGTCTTACTTAAATCTGTTTTATCAGGCCTCCATAATAACCAGGCCAGTGGGGAAGAGGTGCACTGACTCTTTACCACCAGTTGCAGAATTCTTAGGTTTCCTGTTGTAGTTCTGTTGCCTCTCCAGGAAGATAGTTTTGTTATCTCCCTGGGAAGGAGGAGGGGTTACTTATTACCTTTCTTACTACTTGTTGCAGTGGAAATACTCACCTTGTTACCTCCCTGATAGCAGGGGGAGTGTTGGCAGTAAAGGATACCAAATTACAGATGGGCTATAGCAGGGGTGCCAAACTCATTTTCACCGGGGGCCACATCACCCTCAAAGTTGCCTTCAAAGGGCCGAATGTAATTTTAGGACTGTATAAATGTAACTACTTCTTAACTAGGGGCAAGGAGCTCTACATTTGGCCCTTTGAAGGTAACCACGAGGCTGATATGGCCGAGGCTGATGTGGCCCCTGGTGGAAATGAGTTTGACACCCCTGTGTTATAGTGACAGTCCAGGCTCTCTATCCAGTCCCTGCTGGTACTGCATTGAACAGGAGGGATACCTTGTTATTACTGAGTGGAAGTGGATGTCAAAGCCTTTCAGGTGATATACACTGATACCACAACAGTCATTCTTTTTAAATAAAACATTTTAAACATCTTTTTCGAAATACAATTCCCACATCATACAATTTATCCATTTGAAGTATATAATTCAGTGGGTTTTAGTATATTCACAGGGTTGCATAACCATTACCACAATCTAAATGTAGAACCTTTTCATGTCCCCAGAAAGAAATTCCCTTACCCCATTAGCCATTATTCCCCAATCCTCCTACTTCCAGCCCCTGCCAACCACTAATCTAATTTCTGTCTCTATGGATTTGCTAATTCTGGATAGTTCATATTAATGGAATCACAATATACAGCCTTTTGAGTCTGGCTTCTTTCACTTAGCATAACATTTTCAAGATTCATTCATGTTTTAGCATTTATCAATACCTCATCTTTTTATGACTGAATGATATTCCATTGTATGGAAATATCACATTTTGTCTATCTAGTCATTAGTTATGAATAATTGGGTTACCTCTATTTTTATAGTATTATAAATAATGCTGCTTTGGATTCATAGCAACAGCTATGAACATTCATGTACAAAATTTTATGTAGGCATGTTTTCAGTCGTCTTGAGTATACACCTAAGTGTGGAATATGGTAACTTTATTTAACCATTTGAAGGAATGCCAGATTTTTTCCAGGGAGGCCTCATCAGTTTACACTCCCACCAGCAGTGTATGAGGATGTTTGAAATTTGTTATTGCTTTGGGCACCAGAGACTTTGAATTCCTCTGGTGATCTTGGCTTAGAGTCTTCCCTTTGTGCTTGTTCTCAGAAAGATTGTCTTTTGCAGCTCTTCTGGCTGTAAACCACTCTTATTATCACTGGAGGCATTAGCATGGTGGTGTAGGGCATGGAGAAAGGACAGTGTTCTCTAATATTCTGATTACATCTTAGTCTGTGGATGGTATAGTGGTCCTGAGTCAGGGGGAGGGGGTGTGGATGGTGGACTTAAAGGGTAGAGTTTTTTTGCTCCTGCCCCATTTTCCCCTGTCCACCTGCAGTATGTATTTTCTGGTGTCCTCAGTCTGTGTCCTTGAAGTTCTTCCTGTAGATTAAGTCATTCTTCCCCCTTAGATAACACAGGGAGGCTAAGATTGGGTACTCTTCCTTTCCCCTCGCACTAATGAAATTATACCAGTGCACTCATTTGATATCCTTCCCCTGAAGATGAAGCCTTTTGTTCAGTAAAGGAGGAATAACAATGAACACTGGGGGCCCAGACAGCACAACTGGGGGATCTTTTCTCCAGGTTTTCTCCATCTTCTCTATGAGAGCTGAGTTGGATAGCTAGAGAAGAAGCTTACAAGAAAGTGGGAACCCCCTATGAGTACAGCCCTCAGGAACTTCATACTCTCATAGTAGTCCCCACTTGGCCCCAGCAAGTCATCAAAATTTCTAGTTTAATGTTCCTACTGTGGCTTCTGCCCCAGGTAAGCAAATGCTTCTGTCCTGTGTCTCTCTGCAGGCATGCCTGTCTCTCTTTGAGTTGGCCATTTGTCCTATGACTCATTTCTCTAAAGGTTCACGAAAAAATTGTTAATTTGCTGCCTGCCCTGCCTTTTTCTTCTTGTAAGGATGGGAGTTTATTCTTTCTGACCCTCTACAGGTCCAAAATGAAACCTTATCATTTTACTGGGAGTTAGTCACTGAAATGCAATATAAATGATCTTTTATTTTTTTTTTGCTGGGCCTTAATTGGCTGCATTAATAGATACATATTGTCTTTGATGTTTAGTGCTTTGTGTGAGATTCCTCTACATGCCTCCCCCTGATTTATCTTCTAGAGAAGAGTTTCCTAGGGGTCTGTGAAGCCTGTGTAAGGTTCAGGAACTTCTGAAAATTGTATGCAGACTTTTAAGGGTACATTTTTATCTGTATTTTTAACCAGTAGACTTCATCTGATTCTCAGAAAGGTCCATGCTCTTAAAGATGTTTTTAAAAAGCCATTTGCCCTTTAAAAAGCATGTAGTACTAGATGAGCAATTTGAATTTATTAAAAAGTCTTTCATTCTTTCTCAGAAGCCAGGATATTTTCACCTATTAGTCTGACTGGTCTATAAAACATATCAACCTATCTTAAAGGATTGAATGCATATATCATCTGTGGGCCTGGAGTCTCATTTATTATACCCAAGACTTTCATAGCAACAGAGCGAAAGCTCATATATCTTAACTCAGCAGAGAACACTTCAATACCCTCAGATAGAGCCTGTTTACATCACTTTTATCTGCATTTCTAACAAGCTTGATTATTTTTGTTTTCTGGCCCACAGTAGATAAAAAGAACTAAGCTTGCAAATGCACACTTATTGCGCAAAAAAAAAGGGACATTGAAGGATAAGAGAAAAACTTGCAAAGCAAGCGTCATGTGTCAGCTCTTGTGTGAAAACTGCCCAGATCTTCAAGTCAGACTCAAATGCTGCTGCTTCTCCATTACCAGGCTTCATACACCTCTGTTTGGTATGGGATAAGAGGACTAATCAAACCTACCTAAGCAACCCCAAAGTACATTGCTTTATAGCAATTAATGTTCCATTTAATGGCAGCCCATAGCCATTAAAAATGTCCCATTTATTTTTTATAAGAAACTTAAGAATTATTTTAAACTATTTGAAAATTATTTCCATGAAAAATATTTGTGTGATTTTTAAAGTTTTAAACTTAGAAATTACATAAGCTTTGCTTCATTGGAGAAATCGAGGTGTGACACAGTGTCTTGACAATACTGCGCACCTTTCTTATCATATAAGATCAAGCTTGTATTCTTTTCTAGGTTCTCTCTGCTCTAAGTAGGTGCTTCTTCTAGATAACCCAAAAATCTTATCTTGCCTTAGGATTGTATAATTCTAAGAAAATCGATTACAGTTAACCCTCTTTAGTTAAATATAGATACCATGTTTGCAGCTGTTTTTTTGTGCTTTGGGGATGATACATCTGTTTGTGGTGAGTTAGGTATAGTTTCAGATTTAAGTGACTATGAATCAAAACTGAGCAATCTCTTTCTGCTTCATTCACATGAACCAGACAGTGTTCCCCTTTGTGTCATACAGGAAGTAAATGTTTGGCTGTTCCTCTTAAAAATGTCACAGAAATGTTCAGACTAGCTATGCTTTAAGAAACTGCCCACTGAGAGAAAGATGTTAATGACAGCAGTAAAAGCCAGAACTGTCCATGAAGGGCATTTTCATTTTGTGGCTCTAACAGGTTAAGCATTGATATTCTAATTAAATTCATAGTGAGGCCTCCTTTGTTTCTGTAAGCATCTGAGAGGCTAAGATGTGCATGCACTGTTGGACTTGGCATAGCTTCTGGGCTGTATGTTAGCCTGTGAATCCCCTCTTTGACCATAAATGAGCAGATCTCTGGTAAGTATAAAGTCTTTTTGTTTCAGGAACTTTTGGGGAAACTACCAGTGCATATAAAATAGGCACACAATTGAGAGTATGTAAAACTTCTCAACTTCATTACCTAGGTCAGTGTCGATATCCAGATCCATCATTCATAATCTTTAATTTAGTAATAAGTGGCCATGCTTTATTTTGTGAAGTTTCTACGTTACTTCATGGCCTATAAAATATTGGTTAAATTTCTTGATGGAGCTCTTGCTTGGAATACCTGTCTTCAGGTTCCAAGCCACACACGTGTTAGTGAGCCATAAACTCACATCTTCTTTCCTCCATCAACATTTACTTTATGGACTAGACAGGAGAACTCAGCTAAATACTCTTTTCTGCTTTTAGTTGTAAAGCTGAGACTATGATGATGGTAAAGTTAACTGTAGTTAGAATTTATTTAGCACTTACCATGAGCCCAGTACCATGCTAAGCCATTTACATAAATTCACACATTTAATCCTTAACAACAACCCCTCTGACATCAGTGTAATCATTATCCCCATTTTACAGATGAATAAACAGAGAATTTAGATAACTTGCCCCAAACCATTAATTGGTGAAACCAATAGACAATCAAGGTAGTCTGTCCCAGACCTATTTTCCATTCTTTAATAAAGATTTTTAATTTCATTTTTAGTTATATTAAATAAAACATCTGCCTGGTTCAAACATCAAACAGTGGAACAAAATACATTCAGAGAGATCAGCTTTTGTCTCTCTCTCTCCCCTATTTTCCTTCTCCCCAAAATTACCTGTTTTAAAAAAAGTTTTAAGTTTATCCTTTTATAGTTTCTTTATGAAAATAACACACAAATATGTGTGTATATGTGCGCCACTGTATGTATATAAAACTCACATCTCTACCCAGGATACACTATAGCTATTTTATTTGTCTATATTTATTTTATAAACCTAAAAAAATGTCTTTTCTTATCAGAAGCTGATTCATGAGACCAGTGTGGCAAATACAGAGTGTGACAAAAGTAGGTTTACAGTTGTGAGTATGCAAAACACAGAGTTTGTTCTTGTATTATTATTATTCATTAATTGTTATATTATTTTCCATATGAGCAACTGTGAATCTACTTTCCCCCACCCTGTATATTTCATATTGCTTTGCAGATGTCTGCCTGAGTACTGAACTTACATTCCTGTCCCCTGTTTAACATTTTATGTTCTGCATCATGCTTGAGATGTTTGCCTTCTGTAGCAAGATAAGGCAGACGCCTGCATTCTGCCTTGAGTAAAAATGCTTCTCTTAGAAACATTACATCTGATGCTATTTAATCTGGCTAGCTTTTAAAATTGAAATCAGGCTTATTATATAAATCTGCTTTTTTTCTCTAAATGCAGAAGGGAAGATTATAATAATCATTGTATTTAGTCTTCATTTGCCTAAGAAAAATAGATTTGAGTTGATTGGTGTTCTTACAGTCCAGGGTTTCTCAGACTTCACAGAATTGCCTGTTCTGGAGGTTTGGTATTTCTGGAGCCATGGACAGGGGCCAGATTTCATTGGCTTCTGCTTTTACATCTTTTTGTCTAGAGTCTTCAAGTTACTCTTCTGTTTGGTAATTTTGTGTATTAGTTTCCTAGGACTACTGTAATAAATTACCACAAACTGGGGGACTTAAAACAAGAAGAAATAATTTTTCACAGTACAGGAGGCCAGAAGTCCAAAATCACCCAGGCTGCACTCCCTCCAGAGATCTTAGGAGAAATTCTGTTTTTTTGCCTCTTCCAGGTTCTGGTAACTCAGCATTTATTGACTTGTAGATCAGTGAGTCACTCCAATCTCTGCTCCATGATCACACAGCATCCTCTCTTCTGCCTTAACTCTTTCTCTGCCTTTCTCTTGCAAAGATACCTGTCATTGGATTTGGGGCCCATCCAGATATCCCAGGATGATCTCTCTATCTCAGAAATCCTTAAATTATTTACATCTGTAAAGATCCATTTGCAGGTTCCATAAATTAGAATGTAGACATATCTTTTGGGGGGCCACCATTCAACTCACTACAATATATTTCCAGATTATTTAGGAAACTATACAGGACAGATTTTTGCAAGCAGTTATATCAAATATGAAGACATGGCTTGTACTGTGTGATTAGATGCTGTGGCATTATTAACCCCAAAGCATGATTTTGCAATCAATTTATATTATGAAGTATATCACATAGAAAATAATGAAATATTTTAGGAGATTGAAAAACAGTTGGCTATTTTTTACAGATCTAAGGTAGAATTTCTCACACTGTCTTTCCCAAAGACAACAGTTTAGTACAATTGTAAATTGCCACAGCCACTTAACCACTGACTCATTAAAGGTACTCAAGTAATTTATAGAAATGAATCACAGTGTTCAGCAAAATGGCAATTCCATTTCTTGGACTAGCCACCCAGAACACTGAGCTCTGTGCAAAATATATTAAATGCATATGTCTATGATCCTCTCTTACCCCATTATACAAAGTATTATAGTAGATAAATAAATGAGGGGGAGAAAGGACAGATCTTTATTACAGAGGAATTCAAATTAATAAATGCAGGGCTGATATCTACCAGTGGATACTAAAATTAGCCCATGACAGTTTGAGAAGAAATAGGATGTTTTTATAATCTCAAAGTATCTCTTCTAAGCTATTTATTAACTACCAAGGGAAATATAGTAACCTAACAGTGGAAAAAAACAGCAAGACCTTACGTTAACCAAGTGATCAAGTTTAAAATCACCACTAATAAGACATTGGCATCATATATCCCTGATATAATGGAATGAGAAGGGCATAGCATCATTTCTGTGTATTCTTGCCAAAAAAAATTAGTAGCATTAATCATGAGAAAATATCATACAAACCCAACTTGTAAGGACATTCTTTCAAATGCATGACCAGTATTCTTCAGAAGTATCAAGGTCTGGAAAGACTGAGAAACTGTCACAAATTAGAGGATACTGAGGATACATGACAACTAATTGCAATGTGGGATCCTGGGTTGAATTCTGGAACAAAAGGATATTAGGAGGGAAATTAGTAAAATTTGAATAAGGTCTGAAGATTAATTATTAGTATTGTAGCAATGTTAATTTTCTGGTTTAGGTAATTTTACACTGGTTATGTATGATATTAACATGAGAAGAAACTATGTGAAGGGTATCCGGGAGCTCAGTACTATTTTTGTAACTGAGTAAGTCATCAAAAATAAGATGATGGCTAAATAAACGATTATAAGTTATCAGAGGTTACTTGTTGCTTAATTTGAAGAGTTAAGGATTATTTATTTTATACAAACTGTTTAAGAGTAACCTGTATTGTTTATTTAAATTCAAGAAGCCCAAGAAAATAATTCAAAAGGACCCCTTTACTCTTTATTAAATGTGGAATAATCTGGTTTCTTTGTAGATACTTTAAACCCCTTCCAAATAGGAGTTAATCTGGCCATTTAAGAAGTTAGAAATGTCTCTCTGGTTGAAGTCTAGAGTGGGTGGGAATGGTCTTTTTAAAATAACATTAAATGGTTTTAGTTCCTTCGTGATGTGTGCAATGTCTTCCTAGGTATACCGGAAGGACCTCATCAGTGCCATGAAACTTTCAGATTCTCACCACATTAATCCTGACAGCTATTACCTCTTTACGGATACATGGAAAGAAGAATGGGAAAAGGGAGTTCAGGTACCAGCCAGTCCAGACACTCTTCCACAGCCTTCCCTCAGGTATTTGCATGCTTGCACTTTTGACTTAGGGAATGAATGTTCTTATGGTTATCCATGTGCTGCTTGGGGAGAGACATTGAGTGGTTAACTTTACATTTATAATGCAAAGTCACATACCATGTTCAGTTCACTCAGACCAGTGGCAGAGTATACCAGCTAGGATAGGTTAGTAGTTAAAGTCAAGCTCATTTATTTAGGGATAAAATATATGTCCATTTACAGGATAAAACTGTTTGAGGTCCAATCTGAAATGTGATAAGATTTTAGAGACCAGGATTTCCAAGTCTGACTCAACAATAGTAGCATTTATTAGTCTTTGAAGAGAAACAGAGCATTAATTATATAACCCCACAATAATTGTGTTAATACATAACCCCATGAAAAGTCATTTCATTATAACAGGGAACTTATAGTAATAGCATCTATAAATAGTAAACCAAAATATTTAGAGTTCGTAAAATGCATAAAAACAAATTAAAGGGAATAACTGTAATAATTGGGTTGACTATAAGTGCATAGCCTTCATTTGCAAAGACTTGAGAAGAAAGTTTAAGTAGAAGAGGATTTTGGTTTTGTGGGAAGAGGAGAGAACTTTTCTGCCAGAGGAAGTAGTAAGTCTTAGCTTCTCAAGAGTGATGGCTGATTTGGAAGCCATTTTGTCTTACTGATCTTTGTGTTCCTGGTGCTTTGCACAAAGGCTGACATGAAATAAAATGCTTGGTATAAGTTTGAGTGAGTCAGTGAGTGAGTGAAGGACAGAAGGGAGGGAAGGGGGGAAGGGAAGGGGTAGCAACAGATAAAGGGGGTGGTGGGACCTCTTGGTTACTATGAGAAAGTATACATCTCATTGTACATCTGTGTATTTCTAGTGCATATTAGGTTCTTAAAGGGCAGAGATCACATCCTTGAATTCTCCATCCCTAGCACCAGGTTCATATGTCCTAGTCATTTTCCAGAAGAAATACTTGTTGAATCACTTCTAAGATCCAGAATCTCATAGCATAATACCCAAAATGTTCAAGTTTCAGTGGGGCTGGATGGAGGTAGGCAAAGGGAGAAAAAGTGGGGAAAACTGTAATAGCGTAAACAATAATGATGCATGGACATGGCCAACAATGTGGGGATTGACTGTGGGAGCAGAGGGTAGACTGGGTGGAGGAGGGCAAAGGGAGAAAAATTGGGACATCTGTAGTATAGTAAACAAGAGTAAAAACATGAATGAAAAAAATCACTCATATCAAGATCCAGGAGGGTCTCAACTTGATCAAAGGCAATTAATAAATGCTATTACCAAGATGACAGATATTAGAATTATCTGACAAAGATTTAAAAGCAGCCACTATAAAAAATGTTTCAGTGAGCAATTATGAAACACTTGAAGCAAATGAAATGATAGTCTCCTCTTTTATTCCTGATAATTGGTAATTTTTGTCTCCTTTTTTATTTGCTGCAGGTTGGTCAGTTTTATTGAGCACTTCACAAAAGCATCTTTTTGTTTCATTATTTTTTGTTTTTAATTTATTTTTGCTCTTATCTATTATTTAAGTTCTTCTGCTTGCTTTGGTTTTATTTTGCTGTTCTTTAAGTTGTTTCTTGAATTGGGGGCTTATTAGTTTATTGGTTTGAGACTTTTTCTCTTTTACAATGTAAGCATTTAGTGTTACAAATTTCCTTCTTAACACTGCATTAGCTGCATCCCACAATTTTGATGTGCTGTATTTTCATTTTCATGTTTTTCACCTTAAGACTTCATTTTTCACATCTTTTCCCCCTTAATACTTATTTTTTATAGAAATATGGTTTTTAGTTTCCAACTATGTAGATATTTTCTTGTTATCTTTTTGTTACCAACTTCTGTTTTGATTAAAATGGTTTAATTAGAGAACATACTCTATGTACTTACATTTTTTTAAATTTTTTGAGGTTTATTTCATGGAACAGAATATGTATGGTCTGTCGTGGTACATGTTTATAGGTGCTTGAAAACAATGCATATGGTGCTGCTGTTGAGTAGAGTGTTCTGTACATGTTAATTTGATCCTGTTAGTTGATAGTATTGAGTTCTTCTATACTCTTAATGATTTTCTGTCTGTTCTATCAATTACTGAGAGAGGTTGAAGACTTCAACTGTAATTGGGGAGTTGTTTATTTTTTCTGTCAGTTCAGTCTGTTTTTGTTTCACCTGTTTTGCAGCACTTTTTATTTGGTGCATATACGTTAATGATTGCTATGTTTTCTTGCTAGATTGATCCTTTTATCATATAATGTTCCTCTCTATCTCTGGTCATTTTCTTTGTTATGAAGTCTACTTAATCTGATATTAATATAGTCCCTGTTGCATCTTTTGAGTAATGTTTGCATTATGTAGCCTTCTCCTTTATTTTGCTTTCTACTTAATTATATGCTTACATTTTAAGTGTGATTTTTATAGACAGCATGTATATATTTAGGTCAAGTTTTTTTAATCCACTCTACCAGTCTCTGTTTTTAAGGGGTTTAGGCCATTCACACTTAATGGAGTTATTGATTAGGGCTTAAGTCTGCCCTTTTACTTATTTTATTTTATTATTTTGTGTGTTTTGTTTTTTTCTCATTTTTCTTTTTTCTGCCTTCCTGAGGGTTACCTAAACAAATTACCACAATTACCCACTGTGAAATAGATCATTTGAATGAATAGTCTATAACTATTAATGAAATTGAATTTTCAATTAACAGCCTTCCCTAAAAATACCTCTAGACCCAGAGGTTTTACTGGAGAATCCCACCAAACAGTTAAAGAAATAAAAAGTGATCATACTAGAAGAGAAATTTGAATTAAACTAGATGTAGTTATAGAATAAATAGCAGACTGTGGGAATGTGGATACACTGTTGTTGAGAGGCTCTATGTATATGGCCAGAGGAACTTAGTGAAGGTGAACTTATGGACATAAAGTGGTTGTGGTGAAAAGAATGAAGATGTCCCAGAGAAAATGGTGCCAGCAAAAATCTGCACATTAAAGAAACTCTTAGAATTATTTTAAACATTGAAAGCACAAAGAGCCAAATGTTGGAAACTCATCTAAATTTAGAAGGGAGTATGGCAATTTGTCAATGCATAGAAAAGGTACTTGCTCTGTATTATGAGTTATGTGATGAAAAGGAGTCAAGCACTGTACTCTTAAATTTTTTATTAAAAAGTTTAAATTCTCAGTGTCTCAAATTAAATACATTCTTTTATTAAATACATGTTTTACTGTTTTTTTATTCCCCTATATATTTATAGCCAACAGTATTTTCTGATGTTTTGACAAAATTTTAAGGGTCACTGAACAATCATAATTTCCCCATTGATTATTAAGATTGCTTTTCACAGTTTCAGCTTGCACAGTAATTTTTATAATACCATACTGCTGTGCAAAGCAAGGACTACCTGTAATCTTTTTTTTAAGATTTTATTTACTTATTTTTAGAGAGGGGTTTAGGGAGGGAGAAAGGGAAGGAGGAAAACATCAACGTGTGGTTGCTCCTCATGCGCCCCCTTACTGGGGACCTGGCCTGCAACCCAGGCATGTGCCCTGACTGGGAACTGAACCATCAACCCTTTGGTTTGCAGGCCAGTGCTCAATCCACTGAGCCACACCAGCCAGGGCTACCTGTAATCTTTAGTGACAGAATATCAGTAGTTTTTCAGAAGGGGACAGTGGAGCAGGAGGGCACAAAGAAACTTTTGGAGATGATGGATATATTCATTATCATGGTTGCAGAGATGTATACATGTGTGTCAGAACTTACTAATTTTTACATTTAAAATATATGCAGTTTGCCTGGCCACTGTGGCTCAGTTGGTTGGAGCGTTGTCCAGTAACCAAAAGGTTGTGGGTTCAATTCCTAGTTAGAGCATGTACCTAGATTGTGCGTTTGATCCTCAGTCAGGCACAGGTGCATGCGACCCCTGGGCCAGATGTGTACAATCCCTGGTCCAGCACCAATCACCAGTCTGGGTACATATGGAGGCAACCAATCGATGCTTCTCTCTTCTATCAATGTTTCTCTCTCCCCCTTCCTTTCTCTCTAAAAGCAATGAAAAAAAATGACCGTGGGTGAGGATAAAAAAATAAGTAAATATAATATATGCAGTTTAACGTGTGTCACTTATACTCCAAAAATGTTTATAGAAGTGTGATTTGTATACATATATACACACACTCATAGGTATATACAGGAATCACAAATAGAGGAGTATATGGATGGGTAAGAAAACATGATAGTGGGCACATAAAGAAAGACACAATGGTGTGTGATTAGAAAAGAAAAGGAAGATGACAAAATGTGGCTATAGGTTACCTAACAGCAGAACCCCTACTGTCAAATAATAGATTTTCAACACACATTTATTATTGTAAGGAGAATAAGACAAAGGAAGCAAAGAGGAAAATGGGTGGATGTTGGGAAAGAAAATTAGTGAAGAACCAAAAGATACTATTGTAAGATAAACAAAGATGAGGGTAGGAAGGGAAGGGCACAAATAGAAAGAAGATTAAGGAATAATACCAAATAAGGGCTGATCCTTCCATTTTCATGACCTGCCTTTCCTATATTAAAAGTGAAAAGATTTTTTCACTTTCTCAAGCACTTGATTGAAAAAGTTTGATGTAAGTAAACATGCATTACAACTAACAAATGACACTGTAAATCAAAATAGAAAAGTAAGAGGCAGGAGGATTTCACTAAGTTTCTCAGTCAGGTCAAGTTTCAAGTTTGTCACATGACCACCATAGGCTTTTATAAATGTGCTGCACTTTTTTTAAAGATTTCTCAAAATTGAGATATAATTTATATATTTTTATCGAGATAGAATTCATATACCATAAAATTCTCCCTTTTAAATTATGTTGTGGTTTTTAGTATATTCACAGCGTTATGAAACTATCACCACTATGTAATTGCAGTTTGAAGGCAAGAAGTCAAAAATCAAGTTGCCATCAGGGTTGGTGTCCAGTGAAACTTCACTTCCTGCTGTTAGACAACTGCCTTCTCTCTGTCTCTTCAAATGGCTTTTCTTCTGTGTGCACACAGAAAAAGAGGGGGAGAGAGAAAGAGAGAGATTCCTGGTACCTCTTCCTCTTCTTTTTTTTTCTTCCTCTTCTTACAAGGACAAAACCCTATCAGATTAGGACCCCACCCTTGTGACCTCACTTAACCTTTATCTCCTTGTAGGCCCCATCTCCAAATTTAAGTCACACTGGGAGTTAGGGCTATAATACATCAGTTTGGGGAAGGCACAATTCAGTCCATAACAACTTGTACTCTACTTTCTGTCTCTATGAATTTGCCTGTTCTGGACATCTCATAAAAACTGAATGATGTAATATGTGGCCTTTTGAGTGTGACTTCTTTTGCTCAGCATAATGTTTTCAAGGTTCTTCCATGATATAATACAGGTCAGTATTTTGTTACTTTTTATGGCCAAATAATATTGCATTTATAAATGTACCATATTTTGTTAATCTGTTCATCAGTTGATAGCAATTTGGGTTGCTTCCATGTTTTGGCTACTATGAAAAATGCTGCTATGAACATTCTTGTACAAGTTTTTGAGTGGACATATGTCTTCATTTCTCTTGGGTATACAACATCTGTCCAGAAAAATTCCAGCCCTTGTTAATATAATGAGAATGGTTTATGTAACATTGATATAACCTGGCAGCCAAGGTAAATAACCTGGAATGTGAATGCGTGAACAATGATGACTTCACTATACTAGTCACTGGAGGCAGTAGATGCCATTGAGTGGGCATGTATACTGTGTGGCCACTGCATTCAAAATAACTGAGTGAGTAGAGCAACAAATCTCCCTCACATTTTGTGTTAAGCTTGAACATTTCCTCCGTGGAAACTATTTGGATGATTCAGAAGGCTGCAGCTACAGGCAACTGGTGATTGACAGCTTCATCACAATAACACACCCACTCATGCATCATGTCTCATGCAGAGCTTTTCAGTGAAACGTCATATCACCCGGGTGACTCAGTCCCCCTACAGCCCAGATGTGGTGCCCTGTGACTTCTGGCTTTACCCAAAACTAAAATCACCTTTGAAAGGGAAGAGATTTCAGAATGTTGATAAGATTCAGGCAAATAGGGTGGGACAGCTGATGTTTATTCCAACAAAGGATTTCGCAGAGTATTTTGAATAGTGAAAGAGATGCTGGGAGAATTGTGTGAGGTCCCAAGGGTACTTACTTTGAAGGGGACTGACACATCATTGTCCTATGTACAATGTTTCTTGTATCTTCTTCAAGAAATGTATCTTTTTCATATTGCCTGGCTGGATACTTTCTGGACAGACCCCAGCCTAGTAGAAGTACCACTGGATCATATGATAACTGTATCCTTACCATTTTGAGGAACTGTCAAACTGTTTTACACAGTATCTGCAATGTTTTACATTCCTGCCAGCCATGTATGAGGGTTCCATTTTCTTCATGTCCTCATCAACACTTGTTATTGTCTATCTTTTATTAATGCCATCCTGAGAGTATTAAGTGTATTCTCAGTGCAATTTTTATTTTAATTTGCCTGATAGCTAATGATATTGAGCATCAGTTCTTCATATGCTTGTTAGTCATTTGCATATTCTTTTTGGAAGAGAGGTTTTATACTTTATTACAAAAAGAAATCATATATATGGTCCAGAAATAAAAGATCATCCTTTTTTTTTTCTCTTCCTGTGAAACACTACTGTTCAAACAACCACAGTGAATCATCTCAGTTCGAATTTTCATGTTCTATCACATTTACTTTGGGATGGATGCCCTTGGCTGCTGAAAATCTGACCCTTTAGTGAACAAGGAGACAAAGTCCCTAGATCAGCAGTTCCAGAATGTCTCCCCCTTTTTGAGAGAGAGAGAGAGAGAGAGAGAGAGAGAGAGAGAGAAAGAGAGAGAGAGAGAGAGAGAGAGAGAGATACAGGGAGAGAGAGAAACATCAGCCTCTCATACATGCCTCAACCAGGATCAAACCCACAACTTAGGTATGTGTCCTGACTGGGAATTGAACCCTCAATCTTTTGGTGTACAGGATGACACTCCAACCAACTGAACCAAGGATCCAGGGCCAGAATGTCCCATTTTTATACAGTGCATTCCTGCATGCTTATACGCAGGGTGGGACAAAAATAGGTTTACAGTTGTTCATATGGAAAATAATAAATAATACAAGAATGAACTTTCATATACTCACAACTGGAAAACCACTTTTGCTCCACCCTGTATACCTTTGGACAAATTATTCAGATCTTTTTCCCATTTTAAAATGTGGGCTATTTGTCTTTTTATTATTGAGTTATAAATTTTCTTTACATATTCTGGGTACAATTTTCGTATTTGTAATTATTTTCTTCCACTCTGTGCATTGTCTTTTAACTTTCTTGGTGGTGTCCTTTGAGGCACAAGTTTTTAATTTTGATGTTCAGTTTATCTATTTTTTTTCTTTGGTTACTTGTCTTTTTGGTGTCAGATATAAGAAATCATTGTCTGTCCCTGGCCAGTATTGCTCAGCTGGTTGGAACATTGTCCTGTAACCAAAAGGTTGCTGATTTGATTCCTGGTCAGAGCACATACCCAGGTTGTGGGTTCAGTCTCCAGTCTGGGCGTGTAGGAGAAGGCAAACTAGTCGCTGTTCTCTCTCACATCGATGTTTCTCTCTCTCTCTTCCCCCCACCTTCTCCCTCACTCCCTCTCTCTTCCTCTTTCCCTTCCTTTCTCTCTAAAAGCAATGAAAAAATGTCCTCAGAAGATTAACAAATGTAACTTTAAAAAGAAGAATTTTATAGTTGTATCTCTTGCATTTGGATCTTTGATCCATTTGAGTTAATTTTTGTGTATAGTATTAGGGGTGCAACTTCATTCTTTTGCATGTGGATATCAGGTATCCCATCTTCACTTGCTGAGCAGCTTACTTTTTGAAAGTTGATAGACACTATATACCCCAACCCCACTCACCACTTGGTTCCATGAGTTCCTTATAAACCAGGCTGCTATGGAAGAAAACATAGATCTTGAATCAAGAAATCCTAGTTGCTTTTTTTTTTAACCTCTTCTTTCTACTTAGGTAACTTTTTAAAGTTTTTCTGATTTCAAACTGAGATGCTAATTTCTCTACTTTGTTTCACTTTGTCCAAATATGTCACTTTCCCCCCCACTATATGAAAAAGAACACCATTTACATTCCTTTTTATTGGTTAAATTTTTTAACTTTTTATGTCAGTGGGGTTTTTTTATTGTTGCTCAGGTACAGTTTTCTGCTTTTTCCCCCCACCCCAGCCCAACCCCCCAGCCCTCCCCACTTCCCTCCCATTCCCCCCCCATTATTGTCCATGTGTCCTTTATAATTGTTCCTGCCCTTTGCAACAGCATGGATGAAACCAGAAAGCATTATGCTAAGCACAGTAAGTGGGGTATTTTTTTTGTATGTCTTTGTTCTTGTTTTTATAGATTATAAATCTCCTAGAAATTAAGAAACTGTCTGGTAACCATTTGGTTATTTATACTATTGAGAAAATATTTAAAAGGTTTTTTTTTTTAATGAAAAGATAGAAATTTAAAAACTAAATGCTTTGGGGCATTTGAGAGCTTTCTCCCTGGCCTATGTCATCAGTTTGGCTCAAATGAACTCTTATCTTTAAAAAAATAAAATTAAAAATTAAAAAAAGGATAGTTTACCCTGACTGGTGTGGTTCAGTGCGTGGGACATCATCCTGCAAACCGAAAGGTCAGTGTCTCAATTCCAGGTCAGGGCACATGCTTGGGTTGCCGACCAGGTTCCCAGTTGGCATGCAAGAGGCAGTCAGTGTTTCTCTTGCACGTGGATGTTTCTCTCCCTCCCTCCCCCTCTATCTAAAAATAAACAAATAAAAATTTTAAAAAGATAGCTTTATTCTCAAAGCCACAAATTAAAGTGTTTTCTTCTAACATAACTGCCAGATCTAAACAAATGTAAATATTTTATAATAAACCCGTGCAATGATTGTTTTTAGATTTAAAACCAATATCTTCACTGATCATGCATTACTATTATATAAAGAAGAAATGTTAGTTAATAATTATTCAGTTAGCTCTGAGTGGTACGGCTAAATGGGTTGAGTGTTGTCCTGCAAACGAAAAGGTCACCGGCTAGATTCCAGGTCAGGGCACATGCCTGGGTTGTCGACCAGTTCCCTGGTTGGGGGTGTGCAGGAGGCAACTAATCAATGTTTTGCTCACACATTGATGTTTATCTCCCTCTCTTTCTCCCTTCTGTTTCCTTCTCTCTAAAAATAAATAAAGTCTTTTTAAAAATCATGACTCAATTTTAAAATTCTTCCTGCCTTCCAAATTTTAAAAAAAAATATGAATCAGTGTGCATTGAAAGCATGAAGACATTTCTTAATTCTGTGCTAAAGGTTATTAAAAACCTTTCTGTATTAAAACAGAATGTTATGGCAGTTTACAATAGCATGTGAAAACTGTCAGAATGTAAAAACAAAAATCTTTTAATCCATTATTTTGGGTTGGTTCCTCCAGGTCAGTTTGTTAAAATCAAAACCTAATTAGTTAGTTATTTTCTACTGATGGAAATCTCACTTCACTGGAGTAAGTATTCTAAGTATAAATCTGTTAGAGAAATTTAAGAATGAATCTAATATAATACAATAGTTAAAATACATGTGAAAATATTGGGAAATAATTATTTACCATTATGTATTAGTCAAAATAGGCCATTGCTATAACAAGCATCCCCAATGGTCTCAGCATCTTAACACAATGAAGATTTTATTTCTTGCACGTGTCTCCACCCAATGTGGGTTTGGGATGTGGGTCACCACTACCCCCATGTAGTTGTTCAGGGACTTGGGCTTTTGTTATGAGTGGCTCCTCTATCTGCTAGGTACTTTTCCACTCCTTTTTCCACCCCTAAACTTCTAAATCCAGTCTTCAGGAAAAGAAAAGACAGTGTGGAGGGTTATGCAGATAGATTTGGGGGAGGACGGGTCTAAGCTTTGAAGTGACTTATCCACCCATATGCCATAAGCCAGAACTCACTTCACATGGCCTGCAAAGGAGGCCGAAGAATGCAGTCTTGCTGTGTGCCTAGATGAAAAAGGAAATGGGGTTCGGTACACACATAGCATTTCTCTGCTACACTTTGATAGTGGAATTATAAACTCAAAGCTATATGAGCATAGGAACCCTGTTGATTTTATTTACCACTATAACAGTGATGGTAGTTGATGCTATGATCTGCACTCCCCAGATTCCCATATTGTCTTAGGAACTCTTCATGTGGTCTCTCAGCTGGTTAGTCTGACTTGTTACATGGCAGCTCTGGGCTCCAAGAGTGAGCCCATTAATCAGTCAACCAGAGAAACTTAAATATTACTTAATCCACAAGATTGTCAAAATACTTCAGAATATTATTTCCTAATTGGCTTGCAGAAGTAATTTTGGACATATGTAAATTAATTGACCTTATCCTTGGGCGCTAGAATTACTCCATTGGTGCTATAATAACTGAAAAAGGAGTGGGAAAGATGCAATGTAGCAGGTGGAGCAAATCCTTTCAGAATCTTTGTCTTGTCTTTAAGACTACATTTTTGTTTTTGTTTTTTAATTCTGTTCTAGTGTTCTTTCTGCAGGTCTCTTGTCTGATAGTGTAGTGTAGTATACGTATGTAGTGACTGAGATGATAGAGTACGGAGAATTACAGAGCCACCTTGCCTTGTAAGTTACTACTTAGGTAAGTTTGTTCACACCACAAGGGATTTTTTAAAAATAAGTTCAACAAATAAAAATGGTGTTGACCCCATTACATGTTTTTAGGTGGGCTGGATGATTTTGATGCTAGTCAGTAACAAACAAACTTCAGACAGATTTTTTTAAGGTTTTCATTTGTTTATTTAAATTAGTTTCTATTGCCATAAGGTTCTAATGCAAGGAAAACAGTGCTTTAGGTTTGGTTGAAAGGAAGTATGCATTATAAGTTCTATGACACACAAGTAGCTAATGATATATTTACCAAGTACATGTTTGTATGTTTTTAAAATTATAGATGAATTATTGCCTTATAGTAAAAAGAAAAATAATCAGAATACAAAACATCAGCTGTATAGTATACATGCTTATACACACATATATAAATGGAACATTCTTGACTTTTTTCACTTAACAATAATATGTCATCATATACTTCTGAGTCATTAACAATACCAAAAGAAGAATGATTAGATTTTTCAGACAAGCCACTATTTCTCCTTGGGATGTAAAAGTGCAATTGTCTGGGCTGTGGACGGCAGCGCTTCCTTCACTAAACTCCAGACTCAAATATATAACCACCAGTTCAACGTTTCCACGTGGGATGTGCAGTAGACATCTCAGACTTGAAATGCCCCCAACTGAAGGGCTGATCTTCTTCCCCAAACTAGTTCCACCTGTAGTTTTCCACATTTAACCTATGGTAGATCCATTCTTTGTGTTGTAACTCTGCTTTTCCAGTCTTTCAGGTCAAAATTCTTAGAGTCATCTTTGATTCTTCATTGCCTAATACCCCATATTCAACATTAAAAGATATCCTCTTGGTTTCACTTCCAAAAGATAATTTGGGTTTTATATAGTAAGTCAAAGGAAGAACAACCCCTTAGTGATAAATGGAGCACAAGCCTGCCTGCCTCCCACTGCACTGCTGTAGTTCGTCGTCAAGCCTCTCTCACCTCCCCCTACTCTTCTTGCCCCACTCTTCCCACAGCTCCTTTTCTCATTCCATTTTAGGCAGCAGTCTACTATTCTTGCTTTCAATTATGAGAATCAGTACATAGCACAGTGTACAGAGCAGTTTCATACACACATTTACCTTATTTAAAGTTTAAAGCAGTCCTTTGGCAGTTTTTTCCAGTACTATCACTGTATAAATTGTTTTTCCATTTACTGTTCCCCTAGACTTAGCAGCATCAAGCAGCTATGTTGTCATATTCATGGATTCTCAGACAGGGCACAATGGGAATGGCTTATCTCTGCTCTATAATATCTGTGACCTCATCTTAGGAAGATTTGAAGTTTGGGGGTAACTCAGCAGCTGGGGGCTAGAATCATCTGCGGGCTTATTCACTAACATATCTGTCACCTGGGCTAGGATGACGGAAAGATTGCATGTGGCCTCTCCATGTGGTTTGGCTTCCTCACAGCGTGACAACCTCGGCATAGGCAAATTTTTACAGGCCTCAGGCACAGGGCTCTACATGCATGTGTCCTAGAAAGCAAGGTAAAAGCTGTATTCCCTTTTATGACCCAGCCTTGCAATTCTCATAGCATCACTTCTACCATTTTCTGTTGGTGAAAACAGTCACGAGCCCTCTCCAATTCAAGAGGGGTGGCAAATAGAATTTACCACTTGATGCAGGAGTGGCAAAGTCACATTGTAGGAGAGCATGTGGGATTTTGAAAATATGATCTGTCACAGAGGTTATAATTGTCCTGTTTTATAGATGAGGCATGAAGTCTGGTAGAAAAGCAGTCAGCCCACAGTAGCAAGATTAACAAGGGGCATCTTGGGAAACTAATCCTAGAGGTACTACTGCAAGGGGATCCTATTTAGTTAGCTTTTAAGACATTTATTTCCAGCCTTTTAAAAACTGATGGTGTTATGGTATTTGTGCAATATCTGTGCTGTTCACAAATGATTCTAATTTGCTCATTTGGAAATGAAGCATAGTCTCTTAAGTACCAAATATTTACATCAACTAAAGCCACACTGAGGTCTCACTGCATAAGACACCCACCAGAAGATGTCATACATTGGGTTAAAGTGAACTCAGCTTTCTTTTATTTCCTTCTCAGTATCACAGCAGTGTTCATGCAGGCCTAAGGTAGCAGGTAGCTGCTCTATCCTGAGGAGCAGCAGGTGGATAGACCTTCTTTTTATGAAGCTAAGCATGTGTGGTTGCATGTCCTTTCACCAAAGTTCAGTCATCCAGAAATTTACTAAGCATCCAAATTGAAAGCTGCACTTACTACATCATTCTGACAGAATTGCTCATACCTCTAGGTTTGCGAAATTTTGTTGATTTGCAGTGGTCTGGTGACCATTCAAAGAGTGTCTCTAGAACCTAATGTATAGAGAGAAGAAAATCAACCAGAGATAATTTTCAGATTTCCTCCAACTGTAGCAATGTTGTATGTACTTGATATTAAAGCTCCATTTTTGAAACTCCAAAGTAATGTTTTTTATAAATTCTTACAGACCTTCTTCTCTATAATTATAAATACAAGAATTTCTCCTTGAAACTGTATATTAACTTTACCTTTTACCCGTGCATTTCCTTGCCTTAGGTGTTCCTGTTTTAGTCTCTGATCTTTTTATTGTCATAGACTCAGTCCTGAGATTCAGACCTTTTTAGTTACATATGAAAATACACATTTAAAAAAATAAGTGAGATAACATCATTGTTGTTATTACTATACATTTTCATTGAAGTATAATATATAAACAAAAGTAACCAAAATGTAACTGTATAACTCAGTGGATTTTTTTAATTAAATATACTCATTTAACTGCCACCCAGATCAAGAAATAGAACATTACCAATACCCTAGAATCCCTCCCTCTGTTCCTGCCCACTAATGGACCTCTGTCACCATAGGTGATTGTTTTGCCAGTTTTTTAACTTCATATTGTTCATCATTGTGGCTGTGAGATTCATCCATGCAATTGCATGTAGTAGATCATTGATTTTCATTTCTGTGTCATACTCCATTGTGTGAATATACCATATTTTATTTATCTATTCTCATGATGGATATGTAAGTTGCTTCCAGTTTTCAGCTATTATGAACAATGGTAATATGGACATTTTTACTCATCTTTTAGTAGATATATGTGTACTTTTTGTTTAGTACATTTCTAGGAACAGGTTTGCTAGCTCATAAGGTGTGTGTATGTTCATCTATAATATCAGCTGCCAAATAGTTTGCTAAAGTGGTTGTCCCAATTCACTCACACTCCCACCAGTGTATGAGGGGTCTGCTCCACTTCCTTATGAATACTTAGTATTGTTAATATTTGCTCAGTCTTCAAGTTCAGTCATTCTGATGGATAATGGTGATTGAACTTCAATGTGCATTTCTGTGATAACTAATGAGGTTGAGAACCTTCTAAAAGTTTTCTTACCATCTGGATAGCTTTATTTGTCAAGTGTCTATTCAGGTTTTTTGCTCAGTTTCTAATGGGGTTGTCTCTCTCTTACTAATTAATTTGTAGGAGTTTGTTATATACAGGGAGAGGCAAAAGTAGGTTTACAGTTGTTTTTTAAAGATTTTATTTATTTACTTTTAGAGAGGGGATGGGAGGGAGAGAGGGAGAGAAACATCAATGCATGGTTGCCTTTCATGCTCCCCTTACTGAGGACGTGGCCTGCAACCCAGGCATGTGCCCTGACTGGGAATCAAGCCAGCAACCCTTTGGTTCTCAGGCTGGCACTCTATCCACTGAGCCACACCAGCCAGGACTTATTCTTGTATTATTATTATTTATTAATTATTGTATTATTTTCCATACAAACAGCTGTAAACCTATTTTTTCCCACCCTGTATAGTTGATAAACAGAAGTTTTTCACTCTCTTCTTTATGGCTAATGGCTTTTTGTCTTATTTAAAGTATCTTTGCCTATCCCAAGGGTATAAAGATATTCCTCTTTGTTTTCTTCTAGAAACTTAATAAACATACTAGTTTAATTTAAAAACATTTATAATCTATCTTGTTCCACATAGAATGCGAGGCAATTGAGATGAATACTTATCAAATATTCTCCCTTTCAGAAAAAGATGAATCTTGAAATAATTAGATATTCTATAATTACCTCATGCCATGCACCTGAAAAGCATGAGCAAGTCTCGTGGTCTGTGGGTAATTCATACACATTTTGTTTTTTCATTTGGGATCATTTCAGTTGGAAGCAAGCCTCTGACAGCAGTTCCCAAAGTTGTAGCTTTAGTTAATATTTTAGGGTTCTGCTTTTTCCTCAAGTATTTGTTGCCTTTGGTTTTAAAAACTCCATATGGTAGAAAAATGAACATACACAAATGTGTATAGTTACTAACTTTGTTCGGCATATATAAGTGGAATCATATGCTTTTAAAAGCATATGGTTAGGAGGAAATATTTACTCTATAAACTTATTTACAGAGCAGATTTGGTCTATGTACGAGGGAGGACCCAAAAATCAGAATTAACTTCTGGACAGTGGGCCCCTTATAGTACAGTCTTGCCCTGCTAAGTGAGTGTTCTAGGAACCCACCTGTATCAGTGCACCAGCTAGAATTGTTGTGAGAGGCTGCATTCAGCTTCAGTGAATTTTTTTTGAAGATTCAACGTGTTTGCCCATTTCATGATGGGTGGTTTACAAGTGCACCAGGCCATACTGCACTGAGTTGTCAGCAGTTTTTGACCAAAAATGGCACAACCCCCCACAAGCCCTATCCTCCATATTCACCCAGTCTCTTCCCAAGCAATTTTTTTTTTTGTTTCCCTGGATGAAAATCATCCTAAAAGGGAAACGTTTTGCCAGTGTGGAAGAGATGAAACAAAAAACATCAGAAGCACTAAAAGGCAATGAAATTGGTAAGTTCAAAAACTGTTTAAACATGTAAGAATAAATACATAATTTTTTATAAATAAATTCTGGTTTGGGGGGACCCCCCCTCGTATTATTTATATGTATTCATATGAATATATTATTTACGTTTATGAATACTTCTACTTGTATAGCAGCTCTAGAGTAGCCATTTTCAACATTTTTCATCTCATGACACACATAAACAAATTACTAATTAATATTCTCTGGACATACCAAAAAAATATATTTTTTGCTGATCTGAAAAAATCTTTTTTTTTTCGTTCACACCAGATGGCTATTGTTGTGTTGGCCATTGTCATTTTTTTATTTGACAGTTACAGAAAAAAGAGTTCATGTCCCTGACTAGTCAGGTACCGCATGTTTTAAAAATTTTTTGTGGCACCAGTGTGCTGCACCACACTGACTGAAAATCACTACTCTAGTAAAGAAATTGGCTTTAGAAGCCATCCAGAGAAACAATTTTCATTATTTTATGATGGGATATATATTTTCTCTCTTTTTTTAGATGGCCCACCCTGTTCTTTAAAATTGCCAGGGAATAATAATCCAGATTTTCTCTTGGTTATATTTTCTGATGCATAACACAATGCCTGAAACATGAGAAACTTCTATTTCTTCCCTTGCTTGATTTCCTTGCCTTGGGCTCTTAAGTGTCTAAAAAGTTAAAGAGAAATAGGGGTTTTCTCTGGCCTACTGGAGAAGTTGATGGAAGAACAGGCATCTTTCCTCCCATCATGTAGCCCTGGCCCAGACTTACAATTGCTATCATTTATGATTGGGAAATGCCTTAAGTTTGTGTAAGTCCGTGGACTCTTGGCTTTCACTCATCTACATAAATAGTGAAAACAATAAGAAATACAACAATGACATTATTTTTATTGAACTTACTGGGGTGACATTGGTTAATAAAATTATATGCATTTCAATTCTATAATGCATCACCTGGAGAGCATTATGCTAAGTGAAATAAGCCAGTCAGAGAAAGACAGCTATCTTATGATTTCACTCATAATGTGGAATCTAATGAACAAAATATAAACAGACTTATAGATGCAAAGGACAGACTGACAGCTGCCCAAGGGGAAGGGGTTGCAGGACTGGGTGAAAAAGGTAAAGGGATTAAGCACAAAACAAACAAACAAACAAAAAACCTTATCAGTAGTCAGCGTTCAGAGGACATAACAAAACTGAATTTGTAGAACCATTTGCTTTCTGGAAAGAGATCTGCCATACTTCCCAGTTTGCAGAGCAGGAGGTTTCCACAGGATAGAAAGAGCATTTAACTCCATTGTATGGCCTGAGTGTCATTGGGTCCATTCAGTCAATATCTACAATCTGTCATTTGTTGATTATTATTTAGTGTCTTTCTTTTGCTTTTCTAGGATTGTAGCTGAGAAGGTAAAGGAAGTTCTATTTACCCGGCCCCGGAAGTATATCCAGTCCTATGTCCCAGAGACCACAGAGCCTGGCTATGTCAACATCAAGGAGCAGGCGGCATCTGTGTGCCGCTATGACCTAGATGACATGGACATCTTCTGGCTCCAGGAACTCAATGAAGACCTTGCAGAAATGGGTAAGTTGTTTTCTCACAAGTAAGTTGTTCCTTGACTTGACGTGTGATTTTTTTTTTCTTTTAAGTCATCCAACCATTGAACTTGCTTTCATCTTGTGGCTTCCTTTCTTTTCTGGACTTTTTATTTATTTAATTATTTGATTTTATTTTAATAAGGCATATATTGAAATGCATAAATATATTGAAATAGAGCAGTACCATATAAATTGGACTTTTTCTTCCCTTGTTCATGGTGAATAGCACAGATCAGGGATGGCATATAGGTTTCACATGGCTGTTTCCCAGTTCTGAACGTGAGTGATTATGGCTGGTTGGATTTCTGATTGGGAAGAATTCGGAAACTAATTCCTCAGTCAGCCCTGAAAAGCACTCTTGGCTTTCATCAGTGAACAGAGCCAAGGGTAGTGGCACCTCTACCATCTCATTCTAATGGAGAGAAGTTCCAACTTTAGCATTAGACAGCACTACAGCTGACAGGTTGGTGTGACCAGGACACCTTATACAGAACTTAAATTTTGCTGCTCAGAATAAGAATGGCATGCTAGGGCAAAAAATTCCGAAAGCAGTTGTCACCTACCTCCATTGAATTCCAGAGTTGTCTTGCAATTGTCAAAAATAAAATAAAATGAAGTAAAAGTAAGCAAATAACTTAGGAATAAGGATAAAAATAATTTTTAAAGAGAATGTGTGCTATACAGTACCATAAAATCCTAGGCTGAAAGGAAACTAACTTTATAATTTTTTTAAAGATTTTATTTATCTTTAGAGAGAGGGAGAGAAACATCAGTGTATGGTTACCTCTCATGCGTCCCCCACCAGGAACTGTCCTGCAACCCAGGCATGTGCCCTGACTGGGAATCGAACCGCAATCTTTTCGTTCGCAGGCCCATGCTCAATCCACTGAGCTACACCAGCCAGGGCTAACTTTATAATATTTATACAAAACTCTTTTTGACTTGTCTTCAATCTGAGCAGTGTTTAGGTCCAAGTGGTCCTGTGTAACAGTGGGTGGTTTTTAATATGAGATACAGCAAAGGATACATTTAATTTCATTTTCATTTGAATCACATTTGTTCATTGTTAGTACAACAAGAATCAGTGTTATACTTTTCTCCTCTTCTCTCTCTTTCTTTCTTTCTTTTTTTCTTTCTTTCTTTGTATCAAATGCATGTGAACAAAAAATTAAAATTGTATTAAATCCTGTTTGGCATAATAGTAGTACTTATTCTGCCAGTAACCTTGCTTCTTGAAACTTTTTGTTTTATGTCTTCTCTTGCTCTGCCCTCTAAGAGGATGGGGTGTTAATTTAGGGTGGGAACCACAAAGATAGGAGAATACAAGACTGGCAGAGAGGAAAAATCAGTGTGGGAGCATAATCAAGTAGATTGATGGCTCAACATGTGGTATTTGTGAACCATATAACATCCATATACATTACAGTCATTACATTGCTGCCTTATAACTATGCCCCTTTGGTATTTTGCAGCTAATTCCCTTTGGATGAGTTTTTTTAATAAATTTTTTATTTAGAAATAGTTTCAGATTTACAGAAAAGTTGCATATTTAATACAGTAACCATATACCCCTCACACAGTTTGTTTCCCCTAACGTTAATATCTCACTTTACCATGGTACATTTGTCAAAGCTAAGAAACCAACACAGGTACATTACTATTAACAAAAGTCCAGGCTTTGTTGGGATTCCATCAGAGTTTTGTTTGTTCTTGTTTTTTTTTTTTACTAATGGCTTTTTTCTGTTCCAGGATTCCATCCAGGATACCACACTGCATTTAGGCATGGATGAGTTTTAAAAGAGGATTGCCTTATCTCAAGCATTCCTTTAGGATGAATGATACTGTAGTGAGGTTTCTCAGAGCTTAAAATAAACTTTTAAAAAACAACAGTAAATTAAGCACATTTTTTACTCGGATTAAGGAACTTTAAAAATTGAGGACTTGCTATATGCCAGGCACTACACTAAGCAATGTGTAAAAATTACCTCATCTCTGCCTCACAAGAAATCAGTGAGTTTAGTATTATCCTGTTTTACAGATAAGAAAACTAAGCCCTAAAGAGGATAAATAACTTGTCAAAGTTTACATGACCAATATGAGGTCAAGTTGGAATTTGAATTCAACTACTTTTATAATCAGACACTAATACTCCTTCATTCCAGAAAAAAATGTGTAGTTTGTAAGTGGAAAAATGAAACATACTGCCTGGGTAGTTTTTTTTTTTTTTTTACTTATAAATAGCTACAACATTAAACATGTAGTTTATGTGGAATTTTATATTACTTGGGTAAATTTGTTTTGGATTATTGTGAGAATTGCTTCTGAATTTGCAAGCTGTTTGAAAAAAATATACATAATATTTCCAAGCAGAAAAATGTTTGGTTTTTATCAGTATCCACCAAGCAGAAAAATATTTAGTTTTTATCAGTATCCACCATATGAATCTTTATGTTGGGTTATTAAATATGGAAGACTAAGAAAAATTAAAAGTACAGAAGGAAAAGGAATCAAGAGGCAAAAAAAAGTAACTTCAGAATTTGCAGTTAGACCTATGTAAATGCTGATAGGTTTATTTCATGTTAGAGTTTGACACTGAAAAATACTATTGGATTTTTTTAAAAGTCAAGTTTGAAAAGCAAAATATTTTGTATGTATAATTACATGTATAATACCTAGTATTTTCTTTTATGACTCAATACCTTTTTGTATGAAAATGCCCTTGTATAACCATTAGATGTGCTCATTGGAACTAATTTGCTAAAACTGTATTATTATTTGTATCCACATAGTTATGTTATTCTAATTATTTTATTATACTATAAGTTGAAGTGTTCAAAATTACAAACCTCACTAAAAGTTCTCCCTCAGTGGAAATAAGAGAAAACACAGAGAGATTTAGGAGGAGACTGGCTAGGATTTAGACAGAAAATTTAAAGGGTCAGTAATATATCTTACAAGAAATATGGTGAAATATATTTTTACTTCATGTATGAAACACTAACACGTGATGCTACGTAAATATTAGAATAGCTCTAGTGAGGAGACTTCCAGCCAAGATGGAGGCATAGGTGGACACACTGTGCCTACTCTCACAACCAAAATAAGGACAACAAAAATTTAGAACCAAAAAACAACCAGAACAGATAGAAAACTGAATTGTACTGAAGTCTGACAACGATTCACCCAGACCGGTAAGAGGGGTGGAGTCGGCAGCCAGCAGAGAGGGATCGTGGCAGGAATAAGCAGTGGCTAGCGGTCCCCGACATGCAGGCAGTGATTACCGGGCGCGGGGAGGCAACGAGCAGACCCAGTGAGGCACACAAGGCGGCTGACCATGGTCACACATTCACGCGCAGATAAACCAGGTGAAAAAGGGCAGAGAGACAGACTGCGCAACCCAGGGCCCCAGCGCCAGGAAATAAAGCCTAAAAGCACCGATTGAAAACACTTGTTGGGGTTGACAACGTGCTGGGAGAGACTCCCAGCCTCACAGAGGGTACTGAAATCCGAGAGAGTCTGGAGCAAGCGCCATCGTTCCCTCTCTGACCCTGCCCCCACATACAGCATCACAACTCTGCAACTGGGTTGCCCTGCCCTAGTGAACACCTAAGGCTCCACCCCTTACTACGTAACAGGTGCAATCAGACAAAAAAACAAATGGCTCAAACAAAAGAACAAATCAAAGCACCAGAGCCAATACTTTTAAGTGACCAAAAGATAGCCAACCTATCAGATGCACTGTTCAAAGCACTGGTGATCAGGATGCTCACAGAATTGGTTGAATTTGGTCATAAATTAGATGAACAAATGAAGGCTACGCTAAGTGAAATGAAGGAAAATGCACAGGGAACCAATAGTGATGGGAGGAAAACTGGGACTGAAATCAATGGTGTGCACCAGAAGGAAGAAAGAAAACTGAACAGACAAGAATGAAGAAACAAGAATTCAAAAAAATGAGAGGCTTAGGAACCTCTAGGACATCTTTAAACATTCCAACATCCGAATTATGGGGGTACCAGAAGGGGAAGAGAAAGAGCCACAAGTGGAAAACTTATTTGAACAAATAATAAAGGAGAACTTCACCAATCTGGCAAAGGAAATAAACTTCAGGAAGTCCAGGGAGCTCAGAGAGTCCCAAAGAAGTTGGACCCAAGGAGGAACACACCAAGGCACCTCATAATTACATTAGCCAAGATTAAAATGAAGGAGAGAATTCTAGAAGCAGCAAGGGATAAAGGCAGAGTCACCTACAAAGGAGTTCCCATCAGACTGTCAGCTGATTTCTCAAAAGACACCTTACAGGCAAGAAGGGGCTGGAAAGAAGTATTGCAAGTCATGAAAGTCAAGGACCTACATCCAAGATTGCTCTATCCAGCAAAGCTTTCATTTAGAATGGAAGGGCAGATAAAGCACTTCTCAGATAAGGTCAAGTTAAAGGAGTTCATCATCACCAAGCCCTTATTATATGAAATGTTAAAGGGACTTACTAAGAAAAAGAAGATAAAAAATATGAACAGTAAAAAGACAGCAAACTCACAGTTATTAACAACCACACCTAAGACAAAAGCAAACTAAGCAAACAAGTAGAACAGGAACAGAACCACAGAAATGGAGATCACATGGAGGGTTTGCAACAGGGGAGTGGGAGGAGGAAAGAGGGGGAAGGTACAGAGAATAAGTTGCATAGACGGTGGGTAGAAAATAGGGGGAGGGCAAGAATAGTATGGGAAATGTAGGAGCTAAAGAACTTACAACACATGGACATGAACTAAAGGGGGGGAATGTGGGTGGGAGGGGGTGTGCATGATGGAGGGGAATGAAAGGGGGGAAATGGGACAACTGTAATAACATAATCAATAAAACATATTTTAAAAGAAAAGAATAGCTCTAGTAACTGATTCTTTGAAATCTCCTCACCCCTGCACCAGGCTCACAGTAAGTAATTTGGGAATGACAGCTGACTGACGGGTTGATTGATTGTTTGTATTTCTGTGCAGGTTGTGAGCCAGTTGATGAGAATCTTATGGAAAAGACAGTAGAAGTCCTGGAACGTCAATGCCATGAAAATATGAACCATGCTATTGAGACAGAGGAAGGGCTAGGCATAGAGTATGATGAAGATGTTATCTGTGATGTGTGCCGGTCTCCAGACAGTGAAGAAGGGAATGATATGGTATTCTGTGATAAGTGTAACATCTGTGTGCATCAGGTTAGTGAAAGTGGAGACCATCACCTCCTCACATTCAGCCTTGCTGAAGCTCAGTGATGATCTCCAGCACCCATATCAGGGTAGCAACTTGCGTTTAAGGAGGAAAATAAAGATTTGGTCTGGCTTTTCTTCAGTATTCCTTCGGAAACAATACTTACGATCCCCAAGGCGACTTACAAAATTTACCCAAGGGGGCTAAACCCAGGTCTTTATTGTCACTTCATCCCCAGACCATTGAAATTGCCTTGTTAGATACTTTTACAGTTCCCTAGGGAGTCTTCTTGCTGCCTGCATGGGAGTCTCTCCTCTGCCTCAAATCCATACTATATCATCAGGTTACACCCATGGTCAGTAACCTTGGTGAGTTTACACTTCCTATAGCTGGAAATCTAGTCTTCTTATCCTGGCACCCAGAGCCCTTCCCCATCTCCCAAATATGCCATTCCCAGGAGGCTAGGTCCACCCCACTTTTAAAGATCATAGAATCTTAGGACTGTGAAGTCTGTCCCACTCCTCAAATTTACAGGTAATACTGGAAGAAGGAAGTGACTTTACCCAAGCTTTTATAGCCAATTATTTGTCATTCTTTCTACCACACTGCCTTTTTAATTAATGATGATGATGATATCAATATTCTGTTCAGTTTTCCCTTTTCTTCACCCATAAGCCCAGAGCACCATATTCCTGTCACTGTGCTGTCTCCATGTTTTGGCCACCCCAACCCCACAATTTAAAGTGCCTTCTCCCACTTTCAGCTGTCAAAAAAATCTATATATCTTCCAAGATCTAGTTCAAATCTGTTCTTGAACTCCCTTATCCTAAGTGATTTTTCAGTCTTAGGAACTTGTGTGGTTCATTAATTTATCTAGCAAATCAGTATGCAATACCATCCATGCACCTGGACTGTGCTGCATACTAAAGACACAAGGAGTGATGAAGAGGTGGATGTGGTCTTTGCCCCCAGAGAGACCAGAGTCTGCTGTAGTAACTACAAGGAAATTGCCCATTTAGCATAGTATGCCAAGTGTTTTTGTACGTAGAAGTCTGTGCTGTTGTGGAAGTGCATGGGAGGAATGGGTGTCAGGGAGCACTTCCAGATGGTGGCATCCAGGCTGAATCTTAATGGCCAAAAGGAAATGCCAGATAAAACAGCAGCACATGTTCAGGCAGAGAAGAGATGTCTTCAGATGAGTTAGTGAGAGTGGGCAAAGCATGTTTGAGGCAGCTATGAGCAGTTCAGAACTGTGGAGTGTGATGGATGGAGCAGAAAAGGCATGAAGAGTGATGGTAGATAGGGATACAAGGGACACATGTGAAGGGCCTTCTCTCACAAAATAAACAACTTCGGTTTTGTCCTATCAACCCTGAAGAATAGGATTTGTGTTTTAGATGATTCTGGCTACAGAATGACAAAAATGATTACGTAACAGGCAATACAGTGAAATCAGGGCTGAAGAGTTTATTTTAATTACCTGGGTCACCTAACCTAACCTTCTGTGTAAGAAGGTACTCAGAATTATTCTGTGACCAATTGTGTCTTTTTCTTCACTTTACTTGTATTTTGAAAGACTAAATTTCAAAAATTTACCTTCACTTTACCGGTTACTATTATTTATATTACACCCTAAGATAGAAAATCTTTACCATAAAAGTATGAACTTAAGTATGTTACCATTCCAGTCCACAGCCCCTTCTCTGTGATGCCAAAATTTTAAAGCTCTGAAAAACTGCAAATGTTTGCTTAAGTTTGGCACCAAAACAAATTTGGTGGCAATAGTAGAAGTCACCCCATATGAGGCTATTTATAGTCTTTATCCCATTTTGTATAGTCATATATTTTTAGAGAAATGTTACTGTATTTGATTATATGGTACTGCCCTTGGTGCTGTTGGGGAGTTAGTTAATATATCATGTATGTACTATATTACTTTCCTAAGATCTGAACAATCCTGAATTTCCTGATTTTCTCACCCTAGGGTTTTCAGATAAATGATTGTGGATCTATAGTATGCTTGAAGGGAATAATACAAAAGTCATCTGTATTTAGTTTCTGTATTTGTCCTTCACAGTTGGGACAAAATATTAAGGAATTATTTTCAGGTTCTTTGACTGACAAAATGAAATGTGGCATAATAATTCTCCTCAAGGGTATTTTATTGTTTTGAAAACATATCCAGTAATGACTACAAATGATGCCCTTTCATCACATAGAAAAAGGTGGCAGTAGCACCTGACCAGGTGTTACAGAATGTAAAGGGGTATGTATTAATGCTGGGTGCTGTGCCATGTAAAGTTTCATATAAAAAGTATTCTTCCAAAGTGAAGATACTCACTTGAGTTGTAAAGAGCTACTTAGGTTAGAGTGCCCTCTGTTGACTGAAAAGTGACTTAAAATGATTTGGAAGATTTAGTTTACTCCTTAACAGAATCAAGAACATGTTGATATTTGTATATAGTAAACATAATTTTTTTCTTTACTGCCATCATATTATGTCAAATGTTTGTTCTTCTGTACCTATAGCATACTTTGGTAGAGAAGTACTTTGGAAGAGAAGTTTACATCAATAGACTTCAGATTTTAACAGTGAACTTAAAACTTTTTCATTAAAAAATATGAAAATTTAAATCATTCCAAGCCCTTTTATATGTTCCATTGTCTGATTCTTACTCCAGGTATTCAACACTCAAACCAATACCTAAATCAATTTAACTGAAGGTATATGTTCATCATTTTTATGCCTATCATGTATATAATGTTTGGCACTGAGTTTATGACCCTGAAATTATATGCAAAACATATGTTCATGCAAGCGTGCGATTTTCTCAGGAGAGTCCACAGCCTTCATCATTTGTGGTCTAGAAAAAGTTGAGAACCACTGCTATTAAATAAAAGCTGCTGTGATCTTATGACCATGAGTAAATCTATACAAGACTCAATACGTGATTTTCCAACCTAGGAAATAAAGGGTATTCCTAGAACTAGCCATTGGTTTTTCTTCTGCTGCTCTGTAAAAGGCTCTGCTTAAGGAAGGGAGCTTACTCTTGTTTCCTAACAATCTTTCTGGACCTCAGAGGGGAAAAATAGCTTTGAAAGTTAAGAACCCTATAAAACAATGCCCTTCTGTGGTGAGAGCATCCTGGTTATAGTCCAACTTCAGTTCTTGAGCTAAATTAAGCTTTGTATAGAGAACATTCCAGATAAATTGATGATAAAGGACCTACCTCCAGTGACCTTAAAATATCATTGAGGATATGAAACATAACAGCTGAAGTAGAGAAGACTATGTGATGCAGACTCTGTACCTGGTAAGGAAAACTATGCTGAGTAGAGGGCAGGGATCAAGAAGTGGAGCAAACACTAGGAGTTACAGTGACCCTGAGAAGTGAAGTGAAGAGCAGCAGGCTTTAGATCAAGGGCCAACAAATGTTTTCCTTGAAGGGCCAGATAGTAAATATTTTAGACTTTGAGGGCCACATGCAGTCCCTATTACATATTTTTTAACATTTCCTTAAAAATATGAAAACTGTTCTCAGCTTGGTGCCCTTACAAAACAGGCCTCGAGTAGTTTGCCAACTCTGGTTTAAATGGGGATGGTGGTAAGAACAGAAGGAATTTCTAGAGGGGTTGTTGCTGTGCAATGGTGAATAATGAAAGCATTATTTTTGTAAGAATATGACAGACAAATAGAGGAAGGATTTAAGGTGTGAGGAGGGAGGAAGAGAATTTAGAAATAAATCAATCTAGCCATGATGTGATGAGGACTTGGATGGAGCGATTGTGATGGGGATAGAGAGGAAGGTCAGAATCCAGAGGTCACTCTGTAGTGAGGCCTAGCAAGACCCAGGAACAGTAGATGAAGGAAAGTGGATAATATGAGTCTAGGAATTTGGATCTGGAAGCTAGGAAGCATGGTGGTGATATGGATAAGAGAGAGTTTGGGAAAGGGGCCAATTTTGCTGGGGTGACATGATGGTAACTGTTGTAACTTGAATCTGAGTTGTGGGTGAACCTTGTGGGTCATGGTAAATCAGTCAGTGGTAGAGGGTGTGCCAGACAGCATGGGAAACCAAGTGGCCCTCAGGTTTGGTCTCTAATGGTGAGAATAGAACAGTTAGTGGGGAACCATGGGCAAAATTAGAAGTAGTGAAATCTAGAATTTCCAAACTAATCTCCCTCTTCCCCTCAGTAATTCATCTATTTCTTAATCCAACTTCATTCCATAAAGGATTTAAAGCAGCTTCCAGAACTCATTACAGAGTATTGTGATTAGTCTAATATATTCAATTCAGGATTCTTTTTCTTCAACCCAAGCAAGTAATTGCTACAATTTGCTGAGTGTTTATGTACTAGGCACTGTTATGTTCTTTAAACATCAGTTCATTTGCTCCTCAGAAGTTTCATTCTATTTATTTTTAATACCTTTTTCTTGATCACAGCATTGTTTGACATGTAGTTTGTTCAATAACTATATGAATAACTAATTATAATAGTCATTGACAAAACTTTAGAAAATGGAGGCAAAAAAAAAAAAACCATGAAATTCCCAAACTCAGATAATAGTTGGGCTAGCTTTTGCATGTATTTCCTTCTAGTCTTATTCTATTGTCCTTAAAGTCAGTTTTCATTGACAAGACATGCTGATCTTAGATGCCAGAAGTTGCTTTTTTTTTCTGAGAGTTTAAAAATTACTGAATCTTGGATATGAGCTTATTTGGCCTTATTTGCCTCTTTTTCCTAAAAATGGAGGGCACTTTTGACTGTATTGGAGAACAGACATAGACCCTGGTGAGAAGGTGCTAAACCATTCTCCTCTCTCCTCCTGTCTCCAGGCCTGCTACGGCATCCTCAAGGTCCCAGAAGGCAGCTGGCTGTGTCGCTCCTGTGTTGTAGGCATTCATCCGCAATGCGTGTTATGTCCAAAGAAAGGTGGAGCCATGAAGTCCACCAAGGCAGGGACTAAATGGGCTCATGTCAGCTGTGCCCTGTGGATTCCAGAGGTAAGAACTCATCTAGGCCTGTGAGGTCATTTGCTCCAGAGTGTTGTGTTTTCCCCAACATTCAGACTAACTCAGGCTTCATGGAGATGTTTCGTGCCTGCCCATGCTTCCAAGGTGATAATGCTTCCACTTGAGCTACCTCATATCCTTGGATGCAGGTGAGCATGTAAGCCCATGATAATTAATTTATAGGCAGTACTACCAGTGGTATTGGATAAATATGTAGGAGAAGAGAGGCATAAAAAGCCAGGGTATGAACAGCAGGTTATTAAAGGTAAAACTTACCTTAAAATACCAAACCTTAAGTGTAGATTTCATGAATTTTTACATGTGTGCATCTGTAACTATAACCCAGACAAAGATGTGGAACACCCCAGAAGGATCCCTCATACTCACTTTCCAGGCCCTCTCTGGGTCCCTATTACCCAAAAATGATTTCTGTTACTATATTAGTTTTGTCTGTTTTCAGACTTCATATAAATAGAATCATACAGTGTGTTCTTTTATTCTGTCTGGCTAACACTCTGTGTTGTAGTATGTGTAAACATTCATTCCTTTCTATTACTGAGTATTATTCCATTGTATGGTTATACCATGATTTTTTTTATTCATTCTCTTTTGATGGACATTTGAGTTGTTTCCAGTTTTAAGCTATCACAAATAAAGTGAGCAAGAGCTCTTCTCACAATTGTGATGGGTACCGTTTGATTTTTGAATTTTTTTTTTCAGAGTTCGGACTCAACATCTGTTTAAGATCTTTATTCACATTCCTTGCCTCCTTGTTTAATCTGGTTTTTCAGTTCCAATGCTATATTGAATAGAAGTGGTGAAAGTGGACATCCTTGTCTTGTTCCTGATCTTAGTGGAAAAGATTTTAGTTTTTGCCCGTTGAGTATGATGTTGGCTGTAGGTCTCTCATATACGGCCTTGATTATGTTGAGGAATGCTCCCTCAATTCCCACTTTGCTGAGTATTTTTGTCATAAACGGTGCTGTACCTTATCAAATGCTTTTTCTTCATCTATTGATATGATCATGTGATTTTTTGTCTTTGCTTTTGTTTATGTGATGTATTACATTTACAGATTTGAGAATGTTGAACCAACCTTGCATCCCTGGGATGAATCCCACTTGGTCATGATGTATGATCTTTGTAATGTATTGTTGGATGCAGTTTGCCAATATTTTCTTGAGGATTTTAGCATCTATGTTCATCAGCAATATTGGCCTGAAGTTTTCTTTCTTTGTTGTGTCTTTATCTGGTTTGGGGATTAGGGTGATGCTGGTTTCATAAAAAGAGTTTGGGAGTCTTCCATCATTTCGGTTTTTTTGGAATAGTCTGTGAAGGATAGGGGTTACCTCTTCCTTAAATGCTTTGTAAAATTCTCCTGTGAAACCATCTGGTCCAGGGCTTTTGTGTGTCGGGAGTTTTTGATTACTGCTTCAATTTCCTCTGCTGTTATTGGTCTGTTCGGGCTTTCTGCTTCTTCTTCATTGAGTTTTGGAAGATTATATTTTTCTAGAAACTTGTCCATTTCACCTAGGTTTTCAAATTTCTTGGCATACAATTCTTCATAGTAATTTCTTACAATCCTTTGTATTTCTGTGGTGTCAGTTGTAATCTCTCCTCTTTCATTTCTGATTGTGTTTATTTGGGTCCTCTCTCTTTTTTTCTTGATGAGCCTGCTTAAAGGCTTGTTGATTTTGTTTTTCTTTTCAAAGAATCAGCTCCTGGATTCATTGATCCTTAGAATTGTGCTTTTAGTCTCTCTGTCATCTAATTCTGCTCTGATCTTGGTTATTTCCTTCCTTCTACTTGTTCTGAGCTGTCTTTGTTGTTCCTCGAGTTCTTGTAGGCATACAGTTAGGTTGTTTGTTTGAAATCTTTTTTAGGTAGGCCTGTATTGCTGTGAACTTCCCTCTGAGAACTGCCTTTCCTGTGTCCCATAAGTTTTGGGTGTTTGTGAGTTCATTTTTGTTTGTTTCCAGAAACTTTTTGATTTCCTTCCTAATTTCATTCTTGACCCATTCATTGTTTAATAGCATGCTATTCAAGCTCCATGATTTTGAGGGTTTTGGGTTTTTCCCCTTGGGGTTGGTTTCTAGTTCCAATCCCTTGTGGTCAGAGAAAATGCTTGGTATGATTTCAATTTTCTTGAATTTGTTGAGGCTTATTTTGTGTCCTATCATGTGGTCTATCTTTGAAAATGTTCCATGTGCATTTGAAAAGAATGTGTATTTAGTTTCTTTGGGATGAAGGGCTCTCTGTCTGTATCAGTTAAGTCCATTTCATCTAGAGAGTTGTTCAGTGCCACAATATCTTTGTTGATATTTTGTTTGGAAGATCTGTCCATTTTTGACAGTGGGGTGTTAAAATCCCCTACTATAATTGTGTTCTGTCAATATCTTTCTTGAAGTCCTCTAAGATTTTCTTGATGTATTTAGGTGCTCCTATGTTGGGTGCATATATATTTAAAATGTTTATGTCTTCTTGGTGGATTCTTCCTTTGAGTATTATGAAGTGACCTTCTGGGTCTCTCCTTATGGCCCTTCTTTTGAAGTCTATTTTGTCTGATATGAGTATTGCTACCCCAGCTTTTTTTTTTCCTGTCCATTTGCTTGGAAAATTTGTTTCCAGCCCTTCACTTGGAGTCTGTGTAGGTCTTTTGTCCTGAGGTGGGTCTCTTGAAGGCAGTGTATGTGTGGGTCATGCTTTCTTATCCATTCAGCTACTCTATGCCTTTTGATTGGAGCATTGAATCCATTTACATTTAAGGTTATTATTAATAGGTACTGATTCATTGCCATTTTCGTACCTGTGTTCCTTCCTCTCTCTCTCTCTCTGTCTCTCTCTCTGTCTCTCTCTCTCTCTCTCTCTGTCTCTGTCTCTTTTCCTTCCTTTCCTTAAAGCAGCCCCTTTAGTATCTCTTGCAGAATTGGTTTTGTAGAGGTGTATTCTTTTAGACTTCTTTTGTCTGGGAAGCTCCTTATTTGGCCTTCTATCTTGATTGAAAGCCTTGCTGGGTAAAGTAGTCTTGGTTGCAGGCCTTTGGTTCTCATTACTTGGAATATTTCTTGCCATTCTCTTCTGGCTTGGAGGGTTTCCATTGAGAAGTCAGCTGCTAACCTTTTTGGGGCTCCCTTGTATGTTACTTCCTTTTTCTCCCTTGCTGCCTTTAAGATTCTCTTTGTCTTGGAATTTTGCCATTTTAATGATGATGTGTCTTCAAGTGGACCTTTTTGGGTTCCTCTTGATTGGGACTCTCTGTGTTTCCTGAATTTGTGTGACTTTTTCTCTCATCAAATTAGTGAAGTTTTTTATCATTACTTTTTCAAGTAGGTTTTCTATCCCTTGCTCCTCTTCTTCTCCTTCTGGAATCCCTATTATACGGATATTATTATGTTTCATATTGTCTTGCATTTCTCTTAATCCCTCTTCATTCTTTCTGAGCCTCTTTTCCTTTTCCTGCTGTTTCTGGATTTTTTTCTACTTTTTCCTATAACTTGCTGATCTCTTCTGCTTCATCAATTCTGCTTTTCATTCCTTCCGCTGTGTTCTTCAGTTCAGAAATTGTGTTCTTCATTTCCTCTTGGCCCTTGTTAATAGTTTCTCTTTCCTTTTTTATGTTGATGTAGTTTGCAGTGAGTTCATTGTAGCTTCCCTGTAGTTTCTGGTAGCTCATTGAGAGCTCATGGAGCTTCCTGACAACCATTGCTTTGAACTCAATATCTGGTAGTTGAGTTGCCTCCATTTCATTTAGCATTCTTTCTGGGGCTTCCTCCTTTCCTTTCATTTGGGGATTGTTTCTTTGTCTTCCCATTGTTTATGAGACTCTTCTTGTTTGCCTCAGCTTCTTAAGTTGATCTGTTCTGGCTCCCTGGGTTTATGGTGTGAACTTCTGTGGTAGAATACCTGTGAGATTCAGTGGTGCAGTCTCCTTCGGGTATCCTGGTGTTCACAGCTTCCACTGTCTCAGCTATTGGGATGCCCCCTCTTTGGATCCAACTCTGGTTTTTTCACAGTTCCAGTTTTGTTTTGTTTTGTTTTGTTTTGTTTTGTCTCACTCATGGGTATTTAAAAAGAGAGAAGAGAAAAAATGAAAAAGGAAGTAAAAAAAGAGGAAGGAAGAATAGATAAAATTGAAATGAAAGAAAGAAGGAATAAAAGAAGAAAGAAGTAAAGAGAAGCAAAAGGAGTTGAGGAGTAAAAAATATAAAAATAATAATAAAACAATTATTTAAAAAAATTAAAATTCTTGCTCTTTTCAAACTTGCCAAGCCGGTTTTTCTGGTCTTGCTGGCTGCAAGGGCTGAGGGGTGATGGTCTTGCTTTTCTCCCTGTTCAGCACTCAGTTATCTTTGGGCTACTCTCCCCAGGGCTAGCTGTGCATTCTCCCCAGAGCTAGGCTGGAGCCTCTCCACGCAGGACTTCGGGCGTATGTTCTGAGCCTCCTGGGGAGCGCACACTTTCCCAGGTTTATGGGTGTGAGCTCAGATCTCCTACGGGGGCATGCGCCGACCCCGAGTTTACAGTTGTGGGTTCCAGATTTCCTGCTTTGCGTGCACTCACCCTAATTTCATGGGAGTGAGCTCCAGGTTTCCCATGGATTGGGTGCACTCCCTGGGTTCACATGCATGGGCTGTGGTTCTCTCACAGATCGCTCACGTTCTCCAGCTTCCCGGCCTGGGCTATATACATTTCCTGGGTACCTCCAGTGGTGCAGCTATATCCGTTCACGTTCAGGCACCTCCAGTCACGCAGCTGTATGCGGTCATGCGCGGGTGCCTCTGGTCACTGGAACTCTCTTGCTGTTTTTAAGATTCTCTCATTAAAAAAAGATTCTCTCATTATCTTTAATCTTTGGCAATTGAATTATGATGTGTCTTGGTGTGTTCCTTTTTGGGTCCAACTTGTTTGGATTGTCTGAGCTTCCTGAACTTATATGTCTGTTTCCTTCACCAGATTGGGGAAGTTTTCTTTCATTATTTTTTTTAAATACATCTTCAGTTTCTTGCTCTTCTCCTTCTGGTCCCCCTATGATTCAAATGTTGGAATGTTTAAAGTTGTCCCAGAGGTTCCTAAGCCTTTCCTCATTTTTTTGAGGTGTGTTCTGGTTGAATGTTTATTTCTTCCTTTTGTTCTAAATCATTGATTTGAGTCCCAGCTTCCTGCCCTTCACTGTTGGTTCCCTGTATGTTTTTCTTTATTTCACTTAGTATAGCCTTTACTTCTTTTATTTTGTGGCCATACTCCATCATTTCTGCGAGCATCCTGATTACCAGTGTTTTGAACTCTGCACCTTATAGATTGGCTATCTCCTTGTCACTTAGTTCTTTTTCTGGAGCCTTAATATGTTCTTTCATTTGGACCATGTTTCTTTGTCTCAGCGCACCTGTTATGTTGTAAGGGGTGGAGCCCTAGGTATTTGCTAGGGTGGGGCAACCCACTTTACTACATTGTGGCTATATGTGGGGGAGGGCTCAGAGAGGGAACAGTGCCACTTGCTTGGTTCTTGCTCTCCTTTCAATCGCTTCCCCCACTTCCCATAAGCAATTGCACCCTTCTGGGTGCTTCCTTGGTGCTGATTCCCAGGTACGTGGGTTTGTGTACATTCTAGGACCCTGTGGGCCCCTCCAAAGGACTCTCCCATGAGACTGACCGTTTCTCCTGTTGCTGCAACCCCCACAGGTTTTTACAGTAGGTTGTGAGGCTTTATTTTGCCCTTGCTGGAAGGAACCTTGGGTTATGCCATCTGTCTTGCTCCCGAGTTATTCTTCCCAGCTTATCTGCACATGAATGTGGGACTGCCCAGTCCCCCAGCCACTGCCTCACTACGGATCCTCTCCGCCCCTCCTACCAGTCTGGATGAATGTTTCTTCTTTAACTCCTTGGTTGTCAGACTTCTATACAGTTTGCTTTCCTGGCTGTTCTGGTTATTTTTTGTTTGTTTGTTTTAAATTGGTTGTTATCCTTCTTTTGGTTGTGTGAGGAGGTGGAGTGTATCTATCTGCACCTCCATCTGGGCCAGAAGTCCCCCTGGCTTTATTCTTATTAATGTAGTTCCAGGGGGAGTTACCCCACAATTGAGCTCACAGAGTTAAACTGAAAGTTGTAGATACATACTGTAGTATTCTTACAGAATAGAAGTTATTTTCAAAAATATTTGAGTAGTGTTTGTTTTTCCTTACTAAGAATATCCCATTTATGGACATGTGAAATGAACTCTTAGGTTTCTGTCTGAGAGTGACTATTTTCCAGCAGCAAACCCCCCAGCTTACCGGCACTCTTGGTATATAAAAGTCTGGAACATGACTGAGGAAGAGTTCTTTAAAGGCAAAAGAAGCCTTCTCACCTGTTGACATTCTGTTTCATTTCTGGTACCTGCTTTCCAGTACCTTTTGGACTATTCAAGATCTCTTTGATCTTTCTACTGTTTCTTGATGTGGCCAGAACTTGCACTGGTTTAACCATTCTTATTCAATAGTCTTTCACTGTTTAAAGTGTGTCTCTCTTAGATACTATGTACATATTTGAACTTTTGAAAAAAAGAGGAGGAAAGAGAAAACACTTTTTACCAGAGTTTTATACTTCACCTCTTATTTTCATATGGAAAAAATTTTCATCTTTTTAAAAACATCCTTTTCCTTTTAGCACTCTCACAAAGACCAATTCCACTTTGAAGCTACTCTTTGACTGAAAGAGTAAAGTAAGCTGATGATAGATATGTGTTTTCAAAGACTTTATTATCTTTATCCTTTCTATTTATGTGCTGCAATCTCTTCATTATACAAATTGCTATTTTGCAACAATATCATGCTTCTTTGTAAACCAAACTTAAAGGCTTGTTGCTGCCTTTGTTTTTTATTCTTAGTTAATTAAACAAAAAAAAAGGCATATGGCACCATCTCTAACATGATAGGTACTAGATTTTGTGAATTTTAATTCCCAAAATTAAAATTTTGAAAGCTTAGTAGCTTTCTTTGTTTTCTTAAGTAAAGTATAGATGTCCTTGATTCATTAAGGTAATCATGCTTAGTCTTAACCCCTACCCTTTCATCCTGTATATGAATCATTTACATTACTGGAAATGATTGAGGATCTGAGCAATAGCTAGAGAGGAGTTTTAGTTATTCTTGGTTCCATAGTAACCTTAAGAGACATGGTTCACCTCATTGTGTTGATGTTCTGAGCTTCATGTAACTTCATTTATGGTTTGTGAAAGGTACTTCAGGAATGGCTTGGTGCCTCTTCCTTATGGTGGTATTTTATTTGTAGGTCAGCATTGGTTGTCCTGAGAGGATGGAACCAATCACAAAGATCTCTCACATCCCACCCAGCCGGTGGGCCTTGGTCTGCTACCTGTGCAAAGTGAAGACAGGGGCTTGCATTCAGGTAAGTTCCCATGAGAAGTGGTGGAGTGGGCTAACACCAAATTGGCTGGACTTGACCTCCCAGGGAGAGCATGCTGTTAACTGAAAGGTTACTCAGGAAGTCTCCCACTCACTCCCAGGGCTCTGCCATTATACAGACCATTTCTGGAACCTTTTTTGTGGGGGAATGTTGCCTCTGAACTTTTCAGCTTATTATTTTTGGTTTCCATAGGGGGGGTTGTTAATTTCCATCCTTTGCTGTCAGATTTGATGAATTAAGTGAGTTCTGAAGCTAAATGACACCGTACTGGGTGAGAACAAGCCATTACTCTAAAACAACCAGACCTGTGTTCTTGTTTAGCTCACCCATTGACTATGGATAGACTCTGCTTCCCAGTTGCTGGATGAAGCGCAGCTTGTTTTGGTAGAGAACTACGCCTGTGAATGCAAAATTTCTGGTGGATAGGTTTAAAAGTGTTCCTCATAGGCACACTTATTGCATATGGTAGTTAGTGCAAGTAAAGTTTTCTGAGACATATAGGGCACAGAAATTCAGCTGCTTAAAGTAAAAGTAGTAGTTCATGCACCTAATAGCAGCATTTGGAGGGTGGTAGGTAGATGGGACTGGGAGAGGCCAGTTATGCAGACCTCCTGCATAGAAGCTACAGGCTGATTGGAGTTAGATTTGTCTGTTGACCTTCTTTTACAGAAAAGGAGCCGTATGATATCATAGCCTACAGAGAGTGGCTGTAGGTCAGGGGTGTCAAACTCATCTTCACCAGAGGCCCCATCAGCCTTGTGGTTGCCTTCAAAGGGCCAAATGTAATTTCAGGCTGTATAAATGTAACTACTCCTTAACTAGGGGCAAGGAACTCAGCGCTGCCGCTGGGTAAAGAAACAAGGTGCCAGGCCAGATAAAACAAGATGGAGGTCCGGATTCGGCCCACAGGCCTTATGTTTGCCACCTGTGTTCTAGGTGTTTCGTGAGGTTCCTTGCTGTGTGGCTCATCTTGTAGATTTCTTGCTTCACATCTGGGATCAGCCACTCCTCCAAGTAATGCTGGTTCTTTTACTTAGAAATGGTATTTAACAACCACAATCTGGACCCCAAAGGCCCTTCTAATTTTTTTAAATTCATTTTTACATCTAACACAATTAGATATTTAGTCTTGCTTTTTTTAACTTTTTCCTACTGATTTCATTTATTTTAACTACAGCACTTTGGCGATTATAAAGGAAAAAATTTAAAGGAAAACTATTCCCACAGGGTCTGCCACTTTAACATATTGCCTGTTTATATTTTTCTAAGTTCTCTCCTGGTTGCTCCCCATATATGAGCCCCTTGAGGGCCAAGGTTGTGTATCATTCTTCTGTGAATTTCCCCTAGCACAAAGAAGAGTACCCACCCATTGTCAATGCTCAATTAATGTTATTGAATAAATGTATTGTATCACAGATTAGTTTATAATATGCATTCTCCACACTAAGAAAATATTTTCCATGTTTTCATGATTATTTAGTCACTTTGTAACAGCACATTGAATTTATATCCATTGATTAATTTATTTTTCTTATTGCAATACCTGCATTTTCCCCCTTATTTTTGCTCTTTTAAAGGATTATTTTTTATAACAATTTAGTAACTGGCAGCATGGCTTTGACCTTAGCAGACCTGGGTTTGCATTACAGCCCTGCATTACCACATTCTACCCTCTTAAAGTTATTTATCTGTGAACTTTATCTTTCCTAGTAGACTCTAAGCTCAGACTGTTTCATCATTAGATCCCCCACACCCATGACATGGCAAACAAACACTAAATATTAGATTAATGGATGGATGAAACATTCCGGAGTAGGTTTTTCATTCTCAGGGCAATGGTTCTTATTTTTATTATACTTGGAGTTTAGATTCTGCATTTTTAAAGATCTTACCAAATTAAGATTCTTAAAATTTTTATTATAATGAATTAAATTTATTCAACAAATATTTGATTGCCTAATTGTATACCAGACACTGTTCTAGGCACTTTGGGTTTGTGAATGAACCAGCACCATGGAACTTACATTTTAGTTGGGAGAAATAGATAATATACAACAGATATTAAACAGTATATTAGAAGGTGGTAAGGGCTATGGAAAGGAAATATATGAAGTATCATAAGCAAACGAGGAGTATAGGGCAGTAAGCATGTGTTGCAAGTTTAAGTAGAGTGGTCAGAATAAGACTTGTTATAGAGTTAACATTTGAGCAGAGACTTGAAGGTGAGAGAAAATTATGCATATATTTGGGCTAAAAATGTTCCAGGTAGAGGGATCAGCCAAAACAAAGCCCTTGAGGTAGGAGTGTCTGTAGCCTGTTTGAGTGACAGGAAAAAAAGCCAATGAGACTGGAATGGAGTATGCGGAAAGAGAAGATCAGAGAGATTACATGGGGACTTGATTGGTTGGGGCAGGAGTTGGCAATTTTTTTCTGTAAATGGCCAGATAGTAAATATTGCAGGTTACACAGTCTCTGTCACAATTACTGTATTTTTCGGAATATAACACACACCCCTCTTTTCCTCCCAAATCAGGGGTGCGTCTTATAGTCCAAAAATACAGTGCTCTGACACAAAGGCTGCCATAGACGGTACTTAAGCAAATGAACATGGCTATGTTCCAATAAAATTTCATCTCTGGACTCTAAATTTCAATGTCATTTTCATGTATCATGAAATAGTATTTCTTTTTATTTTTTCCCTCTAACTATCCTTAGCTCCCATTCTTAGCTCATGGCCACACAAAAACAGGCAACTGGCTGCATTTGGTCTCTGGGCCATAGTTTGCCAGCCCCTGCTGTAGGGCTTTCCAGGGCCCATATAAGATCTTTCAATTTTACTCTGAGTTTAACCCAGGGAAGCAGGGGTGAGGGGGTGGAAATTGACAGGTTTTGAGCAGGCAAGTGACATGATTTGATTTATGTTTCTAAGGGATCATTATGTGGGATGATTTGATGTCTAAGATTTGCTTCAAAATAATCTTGAGGACAAGGTAGTATGGGGGTTACAAATAAAACAAGGTTGATCATACACTAATAGTTATTGAAGCTGGATGATGGTTATATGGGATTTATTATAATATTCTCTGTGCTATTATATAGGTTTTTAAGTTTCCATAGTAAAAGATTAAAGCAAAAAGGGGCACTCTGGCTGCTGTCTTTAGAATAGACTGTGAGAAAAGAAGGTTAGAAATAGGAAAAGCAATTAAGAGACTTTAATAGTTTCAAATAATCCTTGAGACATGGTGGTGACTTTGACCAGAGTGATAGCCCCTAAGGTGGTGAAAAGTGGTTGGATTGTGTATGAATGTTGAAGGTAAAGCCAACAGGAATGACTGTGGATCAGATATGAGGTGTGAGAGAAAGATAAAAATTGGGGGTGCCTCCAGGGTTTTTGGCCCAAACAGTGGGAAGGGTAAGATTGCCATAAATCTGCAGGTTTAGAACAGATTTGCAGAATAAGATAATGAGTTCTGTTTTAGACATTTAAATTTGAGGTGTCTATCACATATCCTAACAGAAATATTGAACCAGCAGTTGCCTATGTGAGTTTGGAGTTTGAGGAGAAGTTTAGGACTGAACACATATACGTGGGGGTCATTGGCATGTAGATAGCTTTTGCCCCAACCCCAGGGATTGAGTGTTGATAGAACAGCACCAAGCACAGGGCCTTGAAGCATTCCAGTATTAAGAAGTCAAGGAGAGAAGAAAGAACTAGAGAAGAGACTGGGAAGAGCTGCCATGGAGAAAAGAGGAAAACCAAGAGTCTGTAGTAACTAACCTAGAAATTAAGGGAAGAAAGCATTTCTAGAAGAAAATTTTAGTGGTGTAAAAATGGTGCTGAAGTAAGAAGAGGACTGACTATAAATTGACTCCTGAATTTAGCAATGTGATTATTGGTAGTCTGGATGAGTAGTTTGGAGGCAGTGGTCATAGCAAAAGCTACATTGCCATGGTCAGGACACAGAAATGGAGTAGGAACAGTCCAACAAAGTGAGGGAAAGAGGTCTTTTCTTTAAGATGGAAGAAATAACAAATATGTATGCATACTCATTAACATAGAACAGTGATTTTCAACTTTTTTCATCTCATGTCACACATAAACCAACTACTAAAATTTTGCAGCACATCAAAAAATGTATCTTTCGCCAATATGACAAAAAATAGATACTGATTTTGATTCATTGACACCAGACAGCTATTGTTGTTTTGGCTATTGTCATTTTTATTTGACAATCTAGAGGAAAAGAGGTCAGTGCCCCTGACTAAATAGTCAGGTGTTGCATGTTCTAAAAAATTCTTGTTGCACACCAGTTGAAAATCACTGACATAGAACATAACAGTTGTGCATGCATGGAAGTGTTCCAGTGAAGAGGAAAAACTACTGGAATGAGGTTTTTCAGTGGGTGAGAGATGGTTGGGGAAAGTGTGCAGTGCAGGGGTAGCTTTAGGCAAAAGCAGAGAGTTCTTCCCAGGTAACAAATTTGAAGGCAGAGTGTGTAGGTACAGTATTAGGTAAATGTGCTGGTGGGAATCTGCAGAAGTGCTCTTGATTGTTTTAATTTCCTCAGTGAAAACAGGTGAAGTGACATCTCTTCTCAGACCTCGAAAACCCTTAGGGATGAGATCAAAAGCACTGGTGGCTACTGTTGGTGCTAGAGTTTAAGTACACAATGGCTGAAGTAGGTTTGTAGGCTGGCTCGAGCCATTTATGACATGGTTTCAGTGACCAAGTTTTGAGAAAATTGCTCTGATATGCCTATTTATCTGTTTATAGATTATTGGGGATTAAGGACAAAAACTTCTGAAGACATATGCACCAGGCCCTTGGTGTTCCAGGCAGGTAGCATCTGTTTTTGAGGAAGACACACTATTTTCTTTTTTGTGGGGGGAGGCAACAAAATATTTCTTTAAAAAGGCAAGAGGCTCCTTAATTCCTAAATCAGTCTCTGGTGTTCTTTTTCAAGATTTTTATTCCAGCCTGTCTGAATATCTCATCTCACAGAAATTTCCCTTACATGTTTCCCTCTAATGAAAGTATTTTAAAAAGTTGTTTCTTTTGTACAATTTCTGAAGAATATGTAGAAAATCATCCCCTTACCCCCTTTAAAAGTATATGAACCACAGTGAGCTACCACTTGATACTCACTAGGGTGGTGATACGCAGGAAGTCAAATAACAATTATTGGCAAGAATGTGGAGAATTAGCCCCAGCTGGTGTGGCTCAGTGGCTTGAGTGTCAGCCTGCAAGCCAAAGGGTCAGCAGTTCTATTACCAGTCAGGGCACATCTGGGTTGTGGGCCAGGTCCCCAGTAGGGGCCACGTGAGAGGCAGCCACACATTGATGTTTCCCTCCCTCTTTCCCTCCCTTCCCATTTTTCTAAAAATAAATGAATAAAATATTTTTTTAAAAAAAGACTGTGGAGAATTAGGACCTTCATGCATTGCTGATAAGAATGTAAAAAGTGTCCTAACTGGTGGGGCTCAGTTAGTTGGGCATTGTTCCACGAGGTGAAATGTCACCAGTTTGATTCCCAGTTAGAACACATTTCTGAGTTACAAGTTCAGTCCCTAGTCAGGGCATGTGTGAGAGGCAACCGATCGGTGTTTCTCCCTCACGTTGATGTTTCTCTCCCTCTCTTCTTCCTTCCCTTGCCCTCTCTCTAAAAATAAATAAATAAAATCTTTTTAGAAATATGTAAAATGTACAGCCACTGTCAAAGAGTCTGGAAGTTTCTTAAAAGGTTAAACATAGACTTACCCTATGGCCCAACAGTTCTACTTATAAGTATACACCTGCAGTTCAAGGTCCCAAGACTACCCTCAGGTTCAGTGATTTACTAGAACTCAGAAAAACCATCACACTCATGGTTACAGTCTATTAGAGTGAAAAGATACAAATTAAAATCAAAGGGAAGAGGTATATAGGGCAGAGTCCTGGAGAGACCAGGCATGGACCTTCCTGCTTTGTCTCCAAGTAAAATCTTATGGACAGTGCTTATTTCTCCTAGCAATGATGTGTGATAGTACACACAGAGTATTGCCAACCAAGGAAGCTTACTTTTGCTGTTCAGAGATTAGGAGTTGGTCAAGTAGACATGGCTGACCACACACATGGTCTCTCCAGAGATCAGGCTGATATCACATGGCCCAATGCCTCCACCATAAATCATGTTGTTAGCTTAGACTGTCTGACATGGCTCAAAGCCCCTAGGTCAACAAAGGCACTATTATCAGGCAGGACACTCCAAGGACTTAGACATCACCTCTCAGGAGCTAGGGCCAAAGGATCAAATCTTTCTTAGGCAAGGTTAATTCTTTACTACATGTTACCAAAGAGAAATGAAAAAGTATGCTCACACAAAAACTTGTGCACAAATGCTCATAACAACATTATTTCAAGATAGCCAAAAAAGTGAAAACAACCCAAATGACCATCAGTTTATGGATTAAAAAACAAATGTGCTATATCCCTACAATAGAATATTATTTGGTCATAGTTTTAAAAGAATAAAACTATGATACATGTTATAACATGGATGAACCTTGAAAACATGCTAAGTGAAAGAAGCCAGATAGGGCTATATATTGTATGACTCTACTTATAAGAAATTTCTCAAAAGAGACCTTACAGGCAAGAAGGGGCTGGAAAGAAGTATTGTAAGTCATGAAAGTCAAGGACCTACATCCAAGATTGCTCTATCCAGCAAAACTTTCATTTAGAATGGAAGGGCAGATAAAGCACTTCTCAGATAAGGTCAAGTTAAAGGAATTCATCATCACCAAGCCCTTATTACATGAAATGTTAAAGGGACTTATCTAAGAAAAAGAAGATAAAAAATATGAACAATAAAAAGACAGCAAACTCACAGTTATTAACAACCACATCTAAAACAAAAGCAAACTAAGCAAACAAGTAGAACAGGAACAAAACCACAGAAATGGAGATCACATGGAGGGTTAGCAACAGGGGAGTGGGAGGAGGAGAGAGGGGGAAAAGGTACAGAGAATAAGTAGCATAGACGGTGGGTAGAAAATAGACAGGGGGAGGACAAGAATAGTGTGGGAAAAGTAGAAGCTAAAGAACTTATGACACATGGACATGAACTAAAGGGTGGAATGTGGGTGGGAGGGGGTGTGCATGGTGGAGGGGAATGAAGAGGGGGAAATGGGACAACTGTAATAGCATAATCAATAATATATATACATAAAGAAATTCCCAGAAGAGACTTGCCTATAAAGACTCAAAGTGGAGAAATGGTTGTGCATGGCTGGGGCTGGGAACAGGGAGTGAATGCATATAGGCACAAGATTTATTTTGGGGGGTTATTGAAAATGTGAAATTACATAGTGGTGATGTTTGTACAAGTCTATAAATATACTGCAAACCATTAAAATGTATACTTAAAATTGGTAAGTTTTATGATATGTAAATTATATCTCCATAAAGCTGGGGTTTTTTTCTCTCACCCAAGGACATCTTTCCATTGCTTTTAGAGAGACAGGAAGGGAGAGAGAGAAACATCGATGCGAGAGAGAAGCATCGATTGGTTTCCTCCTGTACACACCCAGACTGGGGATTGTACGCACCCAGACTGGGGATCGTATGCACCCAGACCAGGATTGAGCCTGCAATGTAGGTATGTGCCCTGACCAGGAATCGAACCTGCCACCTTTCAATTATGGGACGACGCTCCAACCAACTGAGCCACACTGACCAGGGCTAGCTGTTTTTTGTTAATGGGCATAATATTTCTCCTATCACTCTAAATCATTACAGTAGAAAGAAATGAGATGTATATAGAGGCATTTTGTTGAATAGGATGTACCAAATACATGTTTTGGGGGAAAAGTTAAATAGGTTTTTGATTGGCCCCAAAACTTGGTTGTTATTTCTCATTTACCACCAAAATATATAGACCTCCAGCTATATAAATATCATAGAATTGAAACTCCCAGTTCTATGACAGTAGAATGGATTTTATGGCAGTTTCTTAGACATTCCATTTTTACCCTAGTACCCAGTTCTATTTTATTTTATTTTATTTTATTTTATTTTATTTTATTTTATTTTATTTTATTTTATTTTATTTTTTTATTTTATTTTATTTTATTTTATTTTAGTAATTTCTGTTTATGTCTCTACACTCTATAAATTTGACCTGAGGGAGATGATCTGTTTTTAGCTTCCTATTAATAATAGTTTTATGTTACACATTCACCCCTTAAATAAAAGAAAAACAATCTTTTTGCTTTCTCTTTCTGTATTTTATCAGTTATTGAACAGCAAAAGAACATTTTGCCCAATGATTTTAATCTTTAGCTACAGAATGCCTTTTGCTCCTTGTTTTTTAAATGACTAGCTAGTTTCTTAGCCAAGTGATGAGAAAAGGTACCCAGAAAAAAAGTACATTTTGGGCTTTCATCATCCTCATTTTCATGAGGCTTTTCAAATACATGGAAGTTTTAAGGATACAGATTGCAATGTAATGTAACAGACTTTTCCAACAGAGCTACCCCACACTGGGGTGGGTTGTCTTGGAAATGAAGTTAAGTGGCTAAGATTACCACTTAATTGAAAAGTGGAAGGAGTTTGGAGAGGCGGCAGGGAGGTGGGAAATGTGGTACTCCAGAGAGACTACAAGCAATTATAAATGTGATGCTGGATGAGATGATTTTAGAATTATATTCCATCCCTGGGACTCTTTATTCTATGAAATTAGTTTAAATGGAATCTGTCCCAATAAAGCTTTGATGGTTGCCAGTATTCTCTTAGGTGTTGAATTTCTCAGTCTACTGAAGCAGAGGAGTGCAGCAATCATGAGCCAGATTCTCCATGCTCTGTCTGCCTATGAGTCCTCAGTGTCTGTTACACAGTATCACTTAACAAATATGTTGCATCTGGGAATGGCAAAATATAAACTTCATTTCAGATTGTCTAACCATGCTGTCCAATAGCACTTTCTGCAGTGATGGAAATCCGTGCTTTCCAGTATGATTAGAATGTGACTAGCATGACCAAAGAATTGAATTTTTAATTCTGTGTGATTTTAATTAATTTAAATTTAAATAGCTACTTTTGGCTAGTTGGCTACCATGTTGGACAGTACAGCTCTGCAAGAACAGTTTCAGGAAGTTAGGTTACTTAGATATTGGAGCGCCTGTGGCCTTTTTAGAACTAGTAGATGCTCTGGCAATAATAATTGACTTTTTTTTTGGGGGGGGGGTCTTTCATTTGTTCAGAAGCATTTCTTGAATACCTGCTTGTCCAGTAGTTGATGGCAATGCATGATGAATGACACAGCTTCTGTCCTTAAGAGCTATGGCTGGGGATTTGACATTTATTATACTATAGGTACAATGTGAAAAGTACCATTATAGAAGTATACAATGAGGTAATGTGGGAGACATAGAGTAGGCACAGCATGACTCTTTAGAGGGGCCCAAGAAGACTTCTCAGACAGACTTAATGCTTGCTGAAACCTTAAAGAAGAGTTTGAAATTTTTGGTTTTCAGTTTTTTTGCCTCTGTTTTTACTGTTTTCTATAGTAGCAGATTTCCTAGGATATTTATAAAGCCTGTGTTGTGACCAATTTAAGACCAACTTTCTCCCTATCTTCCTTTGCTGCCTATGAGCTCTCATTTTAGGCTCAGAGATGTAGGGCTTCCCCTTTCTCCCCAGTCCTGGTTCTTTAACACATCTTTTCTTCCTGCAGTGCTCGGTGAAAAGCTGCACCATTGCCTTCCATGTCACCTGTGCCTTTGAGCACAGCCTAGAGATGAAGACCATCCTTGATGAAGGGGATGAAGTAAAGTTTAAGTCATTCTGCCTCAAGCACTGCCAAAACAGGCAGAAACTCGGGGAGGCTGAGTACTCCCTACACCGTTCTGCAGAGCAAAGCCAAGCCAAAAGCGAGAAAACCAGCCTGCGGGCACAGAAGCTTCGGGAGCTAGAAGAGGAGTTCTATACCCTGGTCAGTGTGGAAGATGTGGCCATAGAGCTCGGGCTGCCCAAACTAACTGTGGACTTTATCTATAACTACTGGAAACTGAAGCGGAAAAGTAACTTCAATAAGCCATTATTTCCTCCAAAGGAGGATGAAGAAAAAGGCCTAGTGCAGCCAAAAGTAGAAAATATTCATACTCGCATGAGAATGTTTATGCATCTACGGCAAGACCTAGAGCGGGTAAGGTGAACAGCTGTGACTATTGGTGTAGGTCTCAATCTGCATAGAAATGGAGGTCCCACTTCCAGTTTTTTTTAAGGTCAGCTCATTTATAGTGTGGGTTTCTGTGTCCATATATTCTGATTTCATTGTGACCCCAGGCACTGGACTCTAAATTTTAGCAGGTGTATTCAGGGAATTGGAGAGGTCTCACTTACATCCTCTGTGAACTTAAATCTGAAATAATTTTTCATCTGGTCTACTTTATTCACTACTGAGCCTAAATTGGCTCAGTTATATTTTACTAACACACTTGTGAAGACTACAGACTGAAGAAAGAATGAATTTTGTTTAGGAAAGCACTAGGTCAGTTTCTCAAACTCATCATTACTGACATCTGTGCTGAATAGTTCTTTGTTGCAGGAACCTCTCCTTTGTTTTGGAAGACACCGTAAGATGTTTAGTAGCATCCCTGCTCTCTACCCACTAGATGGTAGTAGCATCCCTGCCCCCCATACCCAGTTGTGACAACAAAAAAAGTTTCCAGATTACCAAATGCCCCCTGGGGGTCAAAGTTGTTCTTAGCTAGAGCCGAGGCACCAGATAATTCCATTTAAAAATATAGATATATATTTTATATAATATATTTATAATATATATAATATAATATATATATATATATATATATATCAGCTGTCTACTAAATTGGTAATACAGGGGTTCAACAATGTTAGACTCTGTTTACCCTAGAGAATTTTATAATCAAGTATAATTATAGACATGGTTTGGTTTTTTTTCTCTGCTACCAGAATTTGGAAGGAAACTAATAGAGCTGGCTCACTTTTAAATTTTAACTCACATATATAGCACTTACTATGCAGAAGGACTGTTCTTAGCATTTTATAAATATTAACTCATTCAATCCTAACATGCCTATGAAGAAAGTGCTATCATTATCCCTACTTACGGATGAATAAATCAGGGTGCAGAAAGGTTGAGTAATTTATCCAGGTGGGAGCATGAGAGAATGAGGATTCCACCCTTGTAACTGTGGAGACTTGGCTGAGCTGAAAGAGTGAGCAAAAAGCCACTTTCAGTCTCCCAGCAGACTTTTTATCCTGCAGTTCCAGCACTCATTAAAAAATTATACTGGATCCAGCATTGCCATCATTTACTCCAGGATCTAAAATGAAGGCTGAAATGTTAAATCATCATTCAATCTTCCCAGCCTGGTTGTGCAGATAAATATCGAGCCCAGGACACCACTGGGAGAGTAGGGTTCAGGAGGTGGTTTTGGAGCATTTTGCTTATGCTGCTGATTGACTTGGGAACCACGATCCCATGACTGGCTATGCTGTGTGAATTCCTGTGGAGTGGATATCGTGCAGCTTTTGGGTTCCATCTTTTTCTTACCACCCACCCCCACCCACCTGACTTTATTTGTCTGAATTTTAGCTAAACAATTTTAATTGTCAGATTTGCATAACATGACAAAAACTTCTTTGCTGGGGGTTGGGCTTTCAGGTCCGAAATCTGTGCTACATGATAAGCAGGCGAGAGAAGCTGAAGCTGTCCCAGAACAAACTACAGGAGCAAATCTTTGGTTTGCAAGTCAAGCTTCTTAACCAGGAAATGGCTGAAGGTATTCTAGAAAATATATAGATTCTGGTTACGTCCTGTTTTATCTGTTTAAATTTTATGTCAATTGTTTCACTTAAAATCTTCTAAAATTTTTTTCTAGTGTCTCATTTGCTCTAGTCCAAACTTGATGTAACATGGCCCATTTAAACTATCGACCCATGAGACAAGAAATCCCAGGGTGGGGTTGGCAGAGTTGCAGATCTAGGGCAGGTAATCTAAGTCCCAGACGGGTATTATGGGCCATTAGTTGGAGCCATGAAATTATTCAATAATCATCAGATTCATTTAGAAATCAAGAGGACAGTATCTAATCTTAGTCTTCAGAAAATATCTCATTCCAGAGTTAGTCATCATAACAGTAGTCTGTTAGAACAAATCCTTAGCCAGAGGTTAGGAGATCTGGGTTCTTAGCTCTTTTATTCATTCACTAATACAGGGGTGGCAAAAGTAGGTTAATAATAATAAGTAATACAATAATTAATAAAAATAATACAAGAATAAACTCTTTTGCATATTCACAGCTATAAACCTACTTTTGCCCACCGTGTATTTGTTGAGCATCTACTGTAGACTAAGAACTGAGCTAGAAGGTAAAGTCATCAGCGAGACAGAACCCCTGCCTACAGGAATGCTGCCCATTAGTGAGAGACAGGTGAGCATAATTATGGTGCCTTAAACATGGGGATCTTGGCTAGAATGATGAGTCATGTTCAGTAACATTTGTGATGTCCCTGTGCCTCATTTAACACAGAAGTTGGTGGCAGAGCTTAGGCAACCAAGGGTCACTGAGCAGGGTGTGCAGAATCCAACTTCTGCCCACGGCCAGCCATAGAGCAAAAGAGGCACCCAGAAATGAGGTGTCAGGTAGGCATCACAGGCTCTGGGGTATTTTTTAGTATTGTGGGTCACAGCAGAAGGGTGTAGCAGGAGGCAGCAGGGCTACTTAGCCACAAAATTACCATGATAGATAAGACAAGAAGAACCAAAGATAGCAGGGCGGAGCCCCATCATGCTATTGGTCCCTAGACCACATGGCTTTTGATTGGGGAAGGGCAGCCCCATAACTGCTTGGGGCATCAGCAAGTGGCAGCCTCTGGAAGAGAAGGGCTGTGAGTGTTCAACATGAACCCTTAAGGAACAAATTCTGCCCCCCGAGGCACCTAATAGCTGCCCTCTCTATATGTCATTTTTGTGAGGCTACATTAAGATGGTAATAGGCAAACTTTAAGACCATATGCAAGGAGGAGTTGTTTGGTAGTGCTCCTTTAATTACAGAGTGCTCAAAATCATAGAAAGAGGAATACCTGTTCTAAATATGACTGTAGAGTGACATAGTGAGGTAACTGATTTCCAATACTTCCCAGGCTAAGCTTACTGCAGGCTATTGGCAGGAATTGCATGCTTCCTTTCCGCCAGCCTTGCCATTATAAAACTTGCCGCATACCTCCCTGAAGGTCATTCATGGTAAGGAAATCTTTTTAGGTTAAGGACATAATAGTAATGGGAACTACCCACTACCACTTCTGTTAATGCCAGGTTAAAACCCATACTCACATACTCTTCACTCACCAAAGCCTGTGGTATGTTCCTGAGGGTTTGTGTTTGATTTCCTTCAGGAGAGAGGAGAGAGTAGGTTCTGAAATGTCTACATTTAAGGCACATCCTAAGTGCTATACAGTACCCACAGATCTGCACACACATACAGACACAAATAGGGAGACTCTGTTTGGGTGTCATTGCTAGTGATATTCTTTTCAGAAATGGGGATGTAAGAGGCAGTACACTAGTCTTTGTGATCATTTTACAAATGGGGGGACAGAGGAGAAAAAGTTGGGAGTCACACAGCAAACACTAATTCAGCTCACTCCAGCTGCTATATACTATGATATACATACATATGAAAGATAGGTTCTTGTTAGACATTTGGAAGAGTGGATATGCAAACTCACTCTACCATAAGCACATAAGCTATTATTTAAATCGTTTGTTAAAATGAGTCTTTCTTTTTGATATCAGAACCTCCTTTGTCAAGTGGACCAGATAACTCATCTCAACCACCACCAAGAATTACCTTAAAGTTAAAAATGCCCAGATTAGCCCTGGAAGACTGCGGAAACAGTTCCACAGAGTCCGATCATGGACCCTTTTCTCCTGACAGCAACTCCCCTGCTCCCAATACAGGGAGTATGCAAGTGCCTCAGGAATCATTAGAAATGAGAATGAAATCCTATCCAAGGTATCCATTAGAGAGTAAGAATAACCGTTTGCTGGCAGGTCTGGGCCTTTCTAGGAGTGAACCAAAGGATCCTAGTCCTGCTTGGACAAGTCCACCTCCAGAGTTCTATCAAGGGCAGTTACTGGGAAAACCTCCGGTCCTTCAGGCTGCCATGCATGGACAGTCTTTAATTGGGAATGGGAAAAGTCAGCCTGTCTCCAAGTTTGTCAAATCCAATGGCCTGGAGGGCAGCTGGTCTGGGGATATCAACCCAATAGACAGCTCGAGTGAGATATTATGTGGCCAGGAGTCCATGCTCACCTCCCACTTGGCCAGTCAGGGCAGCTTTAGAAAACCTACCATGGAGCACTTCAGCAGGTCTTTTAAGGAGTCCACCAACAGGTGGGGGAGGATCACAGAGGGCCTCCAGTGCTATGGGAAGCAAACCAAGAATGTTAACCCGAGGGAGCAGCTCTGGGGCAAGCAGCTTGTCAGGCGTTCTGCAGGGAAAGCTCCATATCAGGAAAACGATGGGTATTGCCCAGATTTGGAGCTGAGTGATTCAGAAGCAGAAAGTGAGGGGAATAAAGAGAAAGTCAGGGTAAGGAGAGAGAGCTCAGACAGGGAAAATCCTGCTCATGACTCTAGACGGGATTGCCATGGTAAAAGCAAGACATATCCCCTCTCCCACAGTTCGATGCAAAGGTGATTAACAACTTCCAAGAATATTTGGTTTCCAAGAATATTGCAAGAATAAATGCAATATTTGCCTTTGCCTCATATATTGTGGAAAACCAGAAGGATCCTGGCATAAGTTGGGCAGAAATTTTGGTGAAAAGAATAAAATGTTTCCACAGTGAATTGGCTTGCAGTTTCTAAACCAGTTTCAAGCCTAGTTTTCACAAGCACATTACAAGAATTGCAGATTGTCCCAGAAGTTTGTTTTTTGTTTTTGTTTTTGTTTTTGTTTTTGTTTTTGTTTTTGCCAGAGACTATTGAGAACAGCTGGGCCCAGAGTATTTGTTCAGTAAATACTTCAGGGCAGCTTTCCAGTTATATTAACACAATGATGTGCATATGTATTAAGAATCCTTGGATTATTAATGGATTTGCAAGAGACCATGACTATCAGACACTAAAACTACTTATCTTTTGAACCTACAGCATGTGACTCCTAGAGCTCCATCTGTAGGAAGTTTCTGACTCCACTGGTATCTGGAAACCCTCCTCAGGGAAAGACCAGGGATCAACATCTCAGATACTGTCAAACTCACTACCCTCTTTGTTTGCTGTGCACAAGGTTGAGTTCCTTTCAGAGGATCTTAATTTACCAATTCAATACTACTAACGCTTCTAAGTGTCCAGTGCCTGTTCCTAGACTTGCTTGCTGGGGACGCACTTGTAACTGTTTCACCCAGCTAACAAGCATAAAAGGCTAACTTGTGGATAGTGTTTACAAAAGTACTACTTCCAAGGAAAATGCTCTGATTCTCTCAGTTGTGGATATTTGTGAAGGATCCCAGAGCCTTTCCCAAAGTAAGACCATTTCTGGGGGATTTTTACCAGGTCAGGGTTTTTGTGTTATTGTTTTCAAATAAGTTTGACTTAAATAAGTTTGGCTGACAGTTTTTGTATACCTGCTTTAATGTTTATAAAAATTTTATTGAGGTATAATTAAAATATTATAAAATGCACAGAGGTTAAGTATTCTTACCTGCTTTAATTTTGAAACAGATTTTTATTGTCAAACAGAATTTGAAAGCATGTGTTTAACACATGGATATAATTTAGCTTTGTACCAACTTTGAATCTGAAGCAATTTTCCAAACAAAAAGGCTGGAGCCATTTTTCAGAAGTTGCTTATACACTGTTCCCAAACTATCAGCCTTGATTAATTTCTGGGAGGAAGAGAATGATTACATTTGGGGGTGGGATAAACATGTCTGCTTCCCATTTAAAGAAAGGAAAAACATTACAGTTTTTAAAATGTGAAGCCAACTATAATTCCTGCTCTCTTTTCTTCTTAGCCTTAAGTTAATATTCTCTTTTCTCTAGTTTGGGAAAGTATAGTGGGAATTTTCAGGCAAAAGAGGCCATTTTAGAGTCTTAAAGTTGCTTACTGGTAAAACAGTCCAGCTGCAGTAGATGACAGTTGCCCCTCTATATGGGAAACTCAGCAGTTTCCTCTCCCCATTTTTGTTCTTATAGCCTTGTTAATGGATCTCTTTGCTTTTGTTTTTGCCTCCTGTTCTGAAAATTTCTGTATTTTGCCTATCCTTTGGCCACACCTTCAACATGTTTCCTTTTGCCAGTGTACTGGTATGAACATGCTCTAGCATGTGTAGGAGGTGGCCTGTATTTTCTTTGAATGGGAAAAGCTATGACTTATCCAGAGGAGAAATAGAATTTCTCCTATTTATGCACTAGGTTTCTGTGCTTTTTTTTTTTTGTTGTTGTTGTTCTCTTGGGTAGATATTAATTTGACACTTTCAGGGCAATGAAATGATAATGGAGCTGTGTTATAAACTCCTTCTGTTACAGGCCAGTACAGCAGCCTATGTCCCATAATGCCTTTCAATTATAAGTGAATGGGAAGAAAAGCAAACATTGAAAAAGTGCTTCAGCCAAAATTCTATGTGTAATACCATTGGAAGAGTATTGACTAAAATAATTTCAGTCAGGGAAATATAGTTGTAATATTTTTACAGGATTTTCCTAGGCAAATGAAGCAGCCTTCAGTTGTATAAATTTCAATTGCCCCAAAATGTATTTGCTACATTTTGCTGTTGTTTGAAGTATTACCTCTTAACTTTCTTTGTTAATTTTTTCATTTTGTCTTATATAGTCCGGTTTTCCAAGATAAATTCAGTCTTTTTTCAAATGTCACCTTTTTACCAATACTTTTTCATTAAATTATGAAAACTGCTAACTACTGTCATTGTGGTAATTTTTTATTTTGGCATATGGGTTTTATAAAATCTTACATATGTGCTTTTTATAGTTAAAAAATCTTATTCATGCCTCGGCCAGTGTGGTTTAGTTGGATGGAGCATCATCCCATAAACCAAAAGGGCATGGGTTCAATTCTGATCAGGGCACATACCTATGTTGTGGGTTCCATCTCCAGTTGGGGAGCATGCAAGAGGCAACAATCGATGTTTCTGTGTCATGTAGATGTCTCTTTCCCTCTTGCCCTCCCTCCCCTCCTCTCTCTCTAAAATCAATGAGCATGTCCTCGGTAAGGATGAAAGAAAAAGAAAAATCTTATTCATTAAACAAAACAGATGGTTGGAGGAGAAAGAAGGAGAGGAGGAATTGAATATTTAGAAGCACAAATTCATGATTAATGTCAATACCAGGAACCAAAGACAATTCTGAGGACTTAAACTCTACCAGAAATCATAGGTTCATTGGGCCGATAAGACAAAACCTTAGGATCATCATTTTAAAAATCACAGGAAAATGGATCCTATGTACAGTCGCAAAGTTCAGGAGGCTTGAGTCAGGCAAATACACATCTTTACAATATTCATTCTATTTGGAGTCATGTTAGTATATTAATGTTATAGGGGTCATGTAGTATTATGGGGGGACTTTGAGGACATAAACATTTTCATTATGTTTGAGAAATGTACTTACTAAAGATCATTTGATAAATCAGTAGTGAAAATAGTAAAAACATAAGGTAGTTTCTTTCCCCCTTCCTTCCTCACTCCCTCTGCCTCCCATTTATGTATAACTTTTGATTCAATAAATCATTAGGTAAAATATCAGGCAACTGATACTACAAATATACCCTGATATAGCCAACTACAGCTTTGGTTTTATACTAATGTCTATATTTCCAATGGGAGATGAACGTTTGCCTTTGCCTTGAACAAACTTTTAAACTCGGAGGATGTACAATCCTAGTTTTTTTCCCCTCCAGGACTTTATAGTGCTCAGCATTGTTTTTATTTTTAGTTTCATTTTTTTTTAATTTATTGTTTTTTTTTATTGATGTTCAAGTACAGTTGTCTCCATTTTCTCCCCACCACTCCCCCGCTACCCATCCCTGCCTCCCACCCTTGACCCTACAGTCTTTGGCTTTGTCCATGTGTACTTTATGTATGTTATGGTACATTTACACAACAGAATACTACACAGCAGAAAGAAACAAAGAGTTCCTACCCTTCACAGCAGCATGGATGGATCTGGAGAACATGCTAAGTGAAATAAGCCAGGTGGTGAAAAACAAATACCATATGAGCTCAGCATTGTTTTTAAAAAAGGAAGAACAGGACAAATGGAGTCACTTTTGCTAAGCTACATCACCAAACCAAAAGTTAAGAACTAACCTAATTGCATTTTCAACCTCTCCCAGACTGTAATTCCCTGGTCAGCAGTAGTTAGGTAATCTGTCTGATAAGTCCCCCTGCCTTCCCCTAAGGAAAGGTGTTCTAGCCTGAAACAATCCACTTTTTAAACTTCTTAGTCCCATCCTCCTTCTGCCCATCAAAACCTTCCATTTTGTACAACTCATCTGAGTGCCCTTTAGTTGATAGATGGGATGCTGCCCAATTAATGAGTTGCTTAATTAAACCAAATTAGATTTTCCAATTTTGTTCTTTAACAGCATGATTGCTTACTCCTAAGAATCAGGAAAAAAATACATGATAGGAGTAAAACCTTATTTACCACTGAATAACTTTCATGCAATATTTCCCCCAAAATCTCCTATAACAAATGTTTATTAGATTTTCATAACCTTAATTCAACTATTTTCAACTTTTATAGAGAGTTGTATTATTTTTTAAAACAATTTTTAATTAATAAATACAAGCCTATCCTGAGGCTCTCAGTCTTACACAGGGAACTCTGTAAGGCTCGATTCAGCACTGTTAAAGGAGGCTTCTGTGAATTCAGTTAATTTTACTTCATGGATTGGAACAAATTGCATGACCTGAAGTCAAGAGGACAATTGTCTTTGAAATCAGGCTGGTGGGGGAGACTCCAGCCCTAGGTTGGTGTCCCCTGCTCTCCCTGGCCACTGATGAGCTGAATATGTTAACCATCTTAATAAATTCCCAGAGTGTCCATCATTTCTCATCTTGTTAAGGGGAATTTGGGTGTGAGCATTCTAGCCTCAAGGCATAGAAACCCCAAGCTTTAATTTCCTTCCCTTCCCCTCACAGCTCCTACCCAACCTTATTTTGCTTATTTTTACTGAATGTCAGAAACCATTTGCAGAAACACCTTTTGGTCAGCATTACCTTCTTAAGTGTTGCCACAATGTAATGAAGCTGCTTCTATAAATCACACATGGAAATGGGTCTCATTTTATAATCATTTCTCACAAGATGAAAACAACTTCATGCTAAGAATTGCCAACATTTGGAAAATTGTAATCTTGCTGAATTAATCACCTCAGCCTATAAAAGAAAAAATACTTCAGGTTGGGCACTTACATTTTCAATCTTTCAACTGCTTAGGGAAGCAAACATTACATACTTTGCCTGCTTCAGATAAGCCTTGCACATGTATTGGGTTCTGGTAACAGACTTTCCTTCTTTCCATTCTAACTTTTCCTCTTCACTTTTCCAAGATAGGATCTCTGGTTAATTATGTCCCCCTCCCTCCAGCTCTGCAAACAGGTGGCTATGGGGGTAAAACCAATGATTGTGTTCACAAGGCTGTTTTCACCTGTGTACAGTACTGTGGCCACACATCAGCCTTCTCAGTCATATTTGCCCACAGAGATAACAATAAACAGTATCAAACAGGGCTCTCTGTATCTTTGGGTCAGAATTTGTGCCAATGTCCTTGTCCCCCAGTCCTTGAAGATGGACTACACTAGGAAAGACAGGTGTTCAAGGCCCCACACCTAGTATATGGCAGCATCAGGACTAGAAACTGAGCTTGCTTGACTCCTGCGCCCAAGCCTTCTCTAAATGTTCCTACTCAGCTTCTTTGTGAAGAAAGCAACCAGAGTTGGGGTTTAATCATCTGAGTTATGTACCACTTGATGTTTTCCATCCTGGACAGAGATGACTGGACCAGAATTAGTCATCTGACATGAGCAGTTTGGAGGCTCACATTCAAAAAAACAAGAAAACACAAGTCTGGATAGAACAGGCCTCACAATAAACTAGGACATGGTGGACTTGCCTTCTATATAGCTAGTCTAACTTGCAACTGAGTGTAGTAAGCTAAGTAATCCCCAGCCCCACCTCGAAAAAAGATGTCTGCATCCTAATCATGGGAACCTACAAATATGTTACCTTGTGTGGTAAAAGGGACTTTGCAGATGTAATTACGGTTAAGAAACTGAGATTGGGTATTGTTGGCTATGTTTCAAAAAGCTATGGTACATTTACACAATGGAATTCCATGCAGCAGGAAGAGAGAAGGAGCTCCTACCCTTTTCGACAGCATGGATGCAACTGGAAAGCATTATGCTAAGCGAAATAAGCCAGGCGGTGAAAGACAAATACCATATGATCTCACCTTTAACGGGAACCTAATCAACAAAACAAACAAGCAAAATAAAACCAAAAACACTGAAATTGAGAACAGGCTGACAGTGACCAGAGGGGAGAGGGGAGGGAATTTCGGGGGAAGCGGGGAAGGATTTGAAGGAACTAGTATAAAGGACATATGGACGATAACAAGGTGGGTGGAGACGAGAGGGCTGCGGGGTGGGCTGGGATGGGGGTAAAGGGCAGAAAACTACTTGAACAACAATTAAAAATTTAAAATAATAATAAATAAAGCTGTTCACATTTTAAAAAAAGAAAGAAACTGAGATGGAGAGATTAGCCTTGATTATCCAGGTGGGCCCAACCAATATAATCACAGGTTTACTTAGGGAGGCAGGAGGACAAGTGTCATTAATAGTGTAAGGTATGACAAAGCAAGAGGTTGGAGTGATGCTAAGAAGGGCATGAACCAAGGAATGCAGGAGGCTTCTAGAAACTAAAAAAGTCAAGAAACCTAATTTTCTAAAGTCTCCAGAAGGAACTCAGCCCTGATTACACCATGATTTTACACTTCTGACTTCCAGAACTATAAAGGAATAAATTTGTTGTTTTAAGCCACTAAATTTATGGTAATTTATTACAGGAGAAATAGGAAACTAATATACTAGGCACAGCACAAGTGTTCTTTGCCCTTTAAGAGGAACATTCCTCCTTCCCAAAGGGCCCGCCTGGGCTGCCACTGACCACTAGGATGGTACTGTGCTTTCTGTCTTAGTTGAAACACTTTCTTTTTTCTAAATTATATTTTATTGATTATGCTATTACAGTTGTCCCATTTCTGCCCCATCATTCCCCTCCACCCTACACACCCCCTCCCACCCACATTCCACCCTTTAGTTCATGTCCATGTGTCATAAGTTCTTTAGCTTCTACATTTCCCACACTATTCTTGCCCTCCCCCTGTCTATTTTCTACCCACCATCTATGCTACTTATTCTCTGTACCTTTTCCCCCCTCTCCTCCTCCCACTCCCCTGTTGATAACCCTCCATGTGATCTCCATTTCTGTGTTTCTGCTCCTGTTCTAGCTGTTTGCTTAGTTTGCTTTTGTTTTAGGTATGGTTGCAAATATCTGTGAGTTTGCTGTCTTTTTACTGTCCTATTTTTTATCTTCTTTTTCTTAGATAAGTCCCTTTAACATTTTATATAATAAGGGCTTGGTGATGATGAACTCCTTTAACTTGACCTTATCTGAGAAGCACTTTATCTTCCCTTCCATTCTAAATGACAGCTTTGCTGGGTAGAGCAATCTTGGATGTAGGTCCTTGCCTTTCATGACTTGGAATACTTCTTTCCAGCCCCTTCTTGCCTGGAAGGTCTCTTTTGAGAAATCCGCTGACAGTCTGATGGGAACTCCTTTGTAGGTGACTGTCCCCTTATCCCTTGCTGCTTCTAGAATTCTCTCCATTTTAATCTTGGATAATGTAATGATGATGTGCCTTGGTGTGTTCCTCTTTGGGTCCACCTTCTTTGGAACTCTCTGAGCTCCCTGGATTTCCTGGAAGTCTATTTCCTTTGCCAGATTGGGGAAGTTCTCCTTTATTATTTGTTCAAGTAAGTTTTCCACTTGTTGCTCTTCCTCTTCCCCTTCCGGTACCCCCATAATTCGGATGTTGGGATGTTTAAAGATGTCCTGGAGGTTCCTAAGCCTATCCTCATTTTTTTGAATTCTTGTTTCTTCCTTCTTTTCTGTTTGGTTGTTTCTTTCTTCCTTCTGGTCCACTCCATTGATTTGAGTCCCAGTTTTCTTCCCATCACTATTGATTCCCTGTGCATTTTTCTTCATTTCACTTTTTGTAGCCTCCATTCGTTCATCTAATTTGTGACCAAAATCAACCAGTTCTGTGAGCTTCCTAATCACCAATGCTTTGAACTGTGCATCTGTTGGGTAAGCTACCAGAGCTTTGAGCTGTGCATCTCATAGGTTGGCTACCTCTTGGTCACTTAGGTGAATTAGCTCTGGGGCCCCTATCTGTTCTCCCATTTGTGCCATCCTTGGTTTTGTTTTGTTTTGTCTTGTTTTGTCTTGGTCTGGTCACAGTTATGTAGTGAGGGGCGAAGCCTTAGGCGTTCACCAGGGCGGGGCAACCCAGTCGCTGGGTTGTGATGCTGGATGCGGGGGCGGAGTCCGAGAGGGAACAATGGTGCTTGCTCTGTTGTCTCGTGGACTCCAGTCCCCTCTGCCACATTCCCCAAGCAAATTGGGCCCCACTGGCACTGATTTCCGTGTGGGCAGGCTCGTGCATCTTCTAGGACCCCGTGGTTCTCCAACGAACTGGTGAGGCTGGGATTACCTCCCGGCACCCCATTTCTCACAAGTGTTCTCAATCAGTGCTTTTTAGGCTTTATTCCCGGCCCTGGGGCCCTGCACTGTGCAGTCTGTCTCGCTGCCCGTTTTCGCCTGGTTTATCTGCACGCGAAGGTGTGACCATGGTCAGCTGCTTTGTGCACCTCGCATGGTCTGCTCGTTGCCTCCCTGCACCCAGTAACCACTGCCTGTGCACCCAGGACCACCAGCTACCGCTTCTTCCCACCACAACCCCTCTGGCGGCTGCCAACTCCGCCCCTCTTACCAGTCTGGGTGAATCGTTGTAGGACTTTCGTACAATTCAATCCTCTATCTGTTCTGGTTGGGGTTTTTTTGTTGTTGTTGTTCTGTGTTTTTGTTGTCCTTAACCTTGGTTGTGAGAGGAGGCACAGTGTGTCTGCCCATGCCTCCATCTTGGCCGGGAGTCTGAAACACTTTCTTAAAGTAGAAAATACCTTGCTTCTTGGCCTTTTGGCTAAGATCAAGTGTAAAGTACAAAATAAGTTTTTTTTAATCAATCAATTAAATCCTCCCTTGTAGAAATTAGTTTCTATTTCCTGACCTTCATATTTTTTCCCCAGGTGCCTTTCATACTTCTCAGGTAGCTTTGGGTAATCCTCCATGGGCCTATTTGATCCACTATGGCTGGATCTGGCACTGCCTGAGGAATTGCCATAGTTTTGGATATCCCCATTGTCTGAAAAAAACTGTCCTAGGGAAGTAGAAATAATTCTCATAATGTTAAATCCACTGGGGAAAGGTAATAGAAGACAGGTGGAGCTCACAATGAAGAATGATGCTCTAATTATCAGAGCCTCCTACAAGGAAGTAGGTAGCTTGGACTTAGAGAGTTCTTGAAGATCCCAGCACCTGAGAAGAGCTTGGGGATTAAAGAATGTAATTTTATGCTGCCTATAAGAAACCTACTTTTATTTTTTTTAATACAGTTGCCATTTTTTTTTTCAGAGAACTTTTCTTCAGTCTTTAGGGACTTAGCTCCTTACATGGGCTGTGGTGGAGGTCATTGAGCAGCACCCGCAGGTCTGAATCCAGGTGGAGGTCCTTCTGGGCTTCACAAGAATGGTTCTTGACTACCTTGCTGTGAATGGCACAACTCACACAGTAATGTAGTTTCACATAAAGCTTGGGAAGCACATAGTGAGCAAAGACACTCACTCCACAAATGTCCCTGAGAGCTTTGGCCTCTACTTTGTGTCAGATGATGAACTTCTTAATGGCCTTGTCCTTGGGCACTTAACGGGCGCAGTTGGTACAGCGAATAGTCTGCACATGGTCTCTGCATTTTTAGGCATGACCGTCGTTCCTTCTTTCTTGGTCATCTTGGAAGTGAGAACCAGAGAAAGGAAGAAACCTACTTTTAAATATAAAAACAAAGTTAAAAGGAAGACGATGGAAAAAGATACTATGCTAACACTAAACAAAAGAAACCTGGAGTGGTCGTATTAATATACAAGGGCAGATTCATCAAGAGGACACAAAAGTCCTAAAGGTTTGTGCATCTAAGAACATCAAAATACATTAAGGAAAAACTGATAGAACTGCAAGGAGAAATGGACAAATCTACAGTAATAGTTTGTCTATAATTAACAGAACAAGTACACAAAAAATCAGTAAGGACATAGAAGATTTGAGCAAAATTATCAACCACCTAAATTTTAATTTTTTATTGTTCTTTAATTAGAGTTATCCCCCTTTTCCCCCCATTACTCTCCCCTGCCCTGCCCATAGTCCCTCCCACTTTCAGTCCTCCCCACTGCTGTTGTCCTTGTCCATGGGTCCTTTATACATGTTCCTTGACTTCACCCTTGGCCTTCTTTCCCCCATTATCCCCTTCCTCCTTCCCCTCTGGTCACTGTCAGTTCTTTATTTCCATGTGTCTGGTTCTACTTTGCTCGATTGTTTGTTTTGTTGATTAGGTGCCATGTTATTGGTGAGATCATATGGTATTTCTCTTTCACTTCCTTGTTTATTTCACTTAGCATAATGCTCTCCAGTTCCATCCATGCTGTCTCCAAGGGTAGGAATTCCTTCTTTCTGCTGTGTCATATTCCATTGTGTAAATGAGTGGATTTTGATCCACTCATTTACTGATAGGCACTTAAGCTGTTTTCAGCACTTGGCTATTGTAAATGACACTGCTAAGAACACTGAGGTGCATAGGTTCTTTTGAATTGGTGTTTCAGGATTCTTAGGGTATAATCCCAACAGTGGCATTGCTGGGTCAAAAGGCATTTCCATTTTTAGTTTTTTGAGGAAATTCCATACTGTTTTCCACAGTGGCTGTACAAGTCTGCATTCCTACCAACAGTGCATGAGGGTTCCCTTTTCTCCACAACCTCACCAGCACTTGTTTCCTGATTTGTTTATGATGGTCATTCTGGCCAGTATGAAGTGGTATCTCATTGTGGTTTTCACTTGCATCTCTCCAATGGTTAGTGATGCTGAGCATCCTTTCATATGGCTTTGGGCCCTCTGTATGTCTTCTTGGCAAAGTAGCTGTTCAGGTCTTTTGCCCATTTTTTAATTAGATTGTTTGTCTGCCTGGTGTGGAGTCATGTGAGTTCATTATGTATTTTGGAGATCAAACCCTTGTCCAAGGTATCACTGGCAAATATATTTTCCCATATGGTTGGTTCCATTTCCATTTTGCTAATGTTTTCTTTAGCTGTGCAGAAGCTTTTTAATTTGATGTAGTCCCATTTGTTTATTCTTTCCTTTATATCCCTTGCTCTAGGGGACATATTGGTGAAAATATTGTTGTGTGGAATACCTGAAATTTCCCTGCCTATGTTCGCTTCCAGGACTTTTATGATGTCATAACTTATATTTAACTTTTTTATCCATCCTGAGTTTATTTTTGTGTGTGGTGTAAGTTGGTGATCAAGTTTCATTTTTTTGCACGTACCTGGCCAGATCTTCCAACACCATTTGTTGAAGAGGCTATTTTTACTCCATTTTATGCTTCCACCCCCCCCTTGTCAAATATTAATTCACCATAGGGACATGGGTTTATTTCTTGGCTCTCTATTCTGTTCCATTGATCTATGTGTCTATTCTTATGCCAGTACCAGACTGTTTGGATTACAATGGCCTCATAATATAATTTGATATCAGGTATTGTGATCCCTCCTACTTTGTTCTTTCTCAAAATTGCTGAGGCTTTTTGGGGTCATTCATGGTTCCATATAAATACTTGAAATATTTTTTCTGTATCTGTGAAAGATGTCATTGGTATTTTAATAGGAATTGCATTGACTTTGTAGATTGCTTTGGGTAGTGTGGACATTTTGATGATGTTAATTCTTCTAGTCCATGAACATGGTATATGCTTCCATTTATTTGTGTCTTCCTTGATTTCTTTCTTCAGTGTTCTCTGGTTTTCTGAGTATAGGTCTTTAACCTCCTTGGTTAGGTTTATTCCTAGGTACTTTATTTTTCTTGTTGCTACAGTAAATGGGATTTTCCCCCTAATTTCTCTTTCTGAAGTTTCATTGTTGAAATACAAAAATGCCTTTGATTTCCAAATATTGACTTTGTATCCCTCTGTTTTGCCAAATTCACTTACTAGGTCAAGTAGCTTTTAGGAGTCCATAGGGTTTTTCTATGTATAATATGTCATCTGCAAACAATGACAGTTTTACACTTCCTCCTTTCCAATTTGGATGCCTTTTTATTTCTTTTTCTTATCTGATTGCTGTGGCTAGGACTTCCAATATTATGTTGAATAGAAGTGGTGAAATTGGACACCCTTGTCTTGTTCCTGATCTTACTGAGAAAGCATTTAGTTTTTGCCTATTAAGTATGATGTTAGCTGTAGGTTTCTCATATGTGGCCTTTATTACATTGAGGTATGCTCCCTGTATTCCCACTTTGCTGAATATTTTTATCATAAATGGATGATGTACTTTATCAAATGCTTTTTCGGAGTCTTGATATGATCATGTGATTTTTGTCTTTCCTTTTGTTTATGTGATATATTCCATTTATTGATTTGCAAATACTGTACCATCCTTGTATCCCTGGCATGAATCCCGCTTGATCATGGTGTATGATCTTTTTAATGTATTGCTGGATGCAGTTTGCCAATGTTTTGTTGAGGATTTTAGCGTCTATGCTCAGCAATGATATTGGCCTGTAGTTTTCTTTCTTGGTTGTGTATTTATCTGGTTTGGGGATTATGATGATGCTGACCTCATAAAAAGAGTTTGGGAGTCTTCCTTCTATTTGGGTTGTTTGGAACAGTTTGAGAATGATAGTGGTTAGCTCCTCCTTAAATGTTTTGTAGTATTTTGTGAAACTGTCTGGTCCAGGGCTTTTGTGTGTTGGGAGTTTTTTGATTACTGCTTCAATTTCACTAGCTGTTACCGCTTTGTTCAGGCTTTCTGCTTCTTCTGTTTTGGAAGATTATATGTTTCTAGAAATTTTTCCATTTCACCCAGGTTTTCAAATTTCTTGGCATATGTTTGTAAGAATTTCTTACATTCCTTTATATTTCTGTGGTATCAGTTGTAATTTCTTCTCTTTTGTTTCTGACTTTATTTATTGGAGTCCTCTTTTTTCCTTGATGAGTCTAGTTACAGGCCTGTCAATTTTGTTTTATCTTTTCAAAGAACTAGCTCCTAGATTTATTGATTTTTTGAATTGTTCTTTTAGTCTCTATGTCATTTAATTCTGCTCTGATCTTTATTTCTTCCTTCCTTCTATTCCTTCTAGGCTTTGGTTGTTGTTACTCCAGTTCTTGTAGATGTACAGTTAGGTTGCTTTTTTTGAAATGTTTATATCTTTTTTAGGTAAGCCTTTATTGCTATAAACTTCCCTATCAGGACTGCCTTTGCTGTGTCCCATAGGTTTTAAGGTGTTGTGTTTTCATTTTCATTTGTTTCCAGAAACTTTATGATTTCTTCCTTGATCTCATTATTAACCCATTCATTGTTTAATAACATGTTATTTAGTCTCCATGAATTTGAATGTTTTTGAGTTTTTTCCTTGAGGTTGGTTTCTAGTTTCAAGCCCTTGTGGTCCAAGAAAATGTTTGATATGATTTGAATTTTCTTGAATTTGTTGAGGTTTGTTTTGTATCCTTTCATATGGTCTGTGTTTGAAAATGTTCCATGTGCATTTGAAAAGAAAGTGTATTTTGTTTCTTTGGGATGAAAGGTTCTATATATATCAGTTAAGTCCATTTGATCTAATGTGTCATTCGGTTCCACAATATGCTTGTTGATATTTTGTTTGGAAGATCTATCCATTGTTGACAGGGGGTGTTAAAATCCCCTACTATAAGTGTGTTGCTGTCTATATCTTTCTTGAAGTCCAAGATTTTCCTTATATATCTGGGTGCTTCTACGTTGGGTGCATATGTTTACAATGTTTATGTCTTCTTGATGGATTCTTCCCTTGAGTATTATCAAGTGTCCTCCTGTGCCTCTTTTTATGGCCTTTGTTTTGAAATCTGTTTTGTCTGATATTAGTATTGCTACTCCAATACTAATTTTATTTCCTGTCCATTTGCTTGGGATATTTTTTTCCAGCCCTTTCCTTTCAGTCTGTGTAGGTATTTTTTCTGAGAAGGGTCTCTTGTAGGCAACATATGTGTGGGTTATGTTTTCTTATCCATTCAACTACCCTATGTCTTTTGATTGGAGCATTCAATCCATTTATATTTAAGGTTATTATTGATAGGTACTTATTCATTGACACTTTTCTCCTTTCTACTTGTGTTCCTCTGTCTCTCACTCTTTTTCTTCATCATCTTAAAACAGTCTTTTTAGCATGTCTTGCAGTGCTGGTTTGGTGAGGTGTATTCTTTTAGCATTCTTTTGTGTGAGAATCTCCTTATTTCACATTCCATTTTAACTGAGAACCTTGCTGGATAGAGAGAGTAGTCTCGGTTGCATGCCTTTGTTTTTCATTACTTGGAATATTTCTTGCCATTCCCTTCTGGCTTGTAGTGTTTCTGTTGAGAAGGCAGCTGCTAGCCTTATCGGAGCTCCCTTGTATGTTATTTCCTGTTTCTCCCTCACTGCCTTTAAGATTCTCTCTTTGTCTTTGAATTTTGCCATTTTAATTATGATGTGTATTGGAGTGGGCCTCTTTGGGTTCATCAAGTTAAGGAAGTTTTCCATCATTTCTTTTTCAAACAGATTTTCTATCCCTTGTTCCTCTACTCCTCATGGTATCCCTGTTACATGGATATTATTACATTTCATGTTGTCCTGCAGCTCCCTTAACCCCTATTTATTCTTTTTGAATCTTTTTTTCTTTTCTTGCTCTTGGAATTTTTTTCTACCTTATCTTCCCGCTCACTGATTTAATCCTCAGCTTTATCTAGTCTGCTTTTCATTCCTTCTGCTGTGTTCTTCAATTCAGAAATTGTATTCTTCATTTCCTCCTGGCTCTTATTGATAGTTTCTGTGTCCTTTTTCATGCTGATGTAGTTCACAGTAAATTCCTTGTAGCTTCCCTATAGTTCTTTGTAATTCTCACTAAGGTCATTGAGATTCTTTATAACCATTGTTTTGAACTTAATGTCTGATAGTTTAATGAAATATTTGCTTCTATTTCATTTAGCACTCTTTCTGGGAATTACTCCTTTCAATGGGGGGGTTGTTTCTTTGTCTTCCTATTTTAGGGGAGACTCTTCTTGATTGCTTCTGCTTCTTAAATTGATCTGTTTTGATTCCCTGCCTTTGTGTTGCGAACTTCTATGGTAGGAGACCTGTGTGATTCAGTGTTGTAGTCTTCTTGATCTCCTGAACTTAAAGTTCTTGGGATGCCCTTTATGCCCTTTATGTTAGTTCTCTGGGTGTACTTGGGTTTTGATTATTTGGGGGTTGTTCTTTGGTAGGTCCTTCCCTCCAGCTGGCTGACTGAGAGTCACTCCACCCACTGCATCTAGTTTGCTGCTGTACAGGTGCTGCCAGAGCAAAATCACAAAACCCAGGAAACAAACCCACAAAAATAACTCCCACCCATCATCCCACTATCAACAGCAAATTAATCAATATTAATTAATAAAGGTATAAAGAGAGTAAGACTGTTCCAAGAAATGAGGGCAAATATCAGATTACCTACTGAAAGAAAAATGATTTTGTGAGGGTAGAGGGAGGAGCACTAATAAGAATAGGAAATTGGAGCAATGCGAAGAGAGAAAGTAAAGTTTACATCATAAATAAAAATGGGAATGAAGAAGGCAGAATGAAGTAAGAGAAGGGAGGAGTATAGTATTAGGAGTATTAGGTTTAGACAGAAATGTAAAAAACAAAAAAGATGAGACAAAGAAAAAGGAAAAAAGTAAATAAATAAAATAGGAACAAAATTGGAGAAAAAGATCGACTGCAGCACCATCAACAACAAATGAGCTAAAAATAATATAGGTGGGAGGGAGATAAAAGGGAAAAAAGAAAGAAAAGCTTAAGAGATGTCTGGAGGAAAGGGAAGTGATTTTGAGATGATAGAAGGAGAGGGAATACTAAGAGTGAGGAACTAAAACCAGGCTAAGACAGGGAAAAATTAAAATTTGAGATGAAAAGGATAAAAAAGGGCATGATGAAAGAGGAAAAGAAACAGGTTAAGACAGGGAAAAACAAAAATTTGAGCAAAAAAAATAAAACAGGCTGGATGAAAGCAGAATGGGGTAAGAGAGTGGAATGGTAAAATTTGAGGTTTGAAATACAAAAGTAGGTCCTGGCAGGTGTGGCTCAGTGGATTGAGCACCAGCCTGTGAACCAAACAGTTGCCGGTTCAATTCCCAGTCAGGGCACATGCCTGGGTTGCAAGCCGGGTCCCTAGTTTGGGGTGTGTAAGAGACAACCACACATGGATGTTTCTCTCCCTCTCTTCTTCCCTCCCTTCCCCTCTCTCTAAACATTTCTAGAGAGGGGAAGGGTGGGAGAAAGAGAGGGAAGGAAACATCCATGTGTGGCTACCTCCCACATGTCTCCCTCTGGGGACCCGGCCTGCAACCCAGGCATGTGCCCTGACTGGGAATCGAACTGGGGACCCTCTGGTTCCCAGGCCGGTGCTCAATCCATTGAGCCACACCAGCTGGGGCTACAATCTTTTTAAAAATAACAAAAATAGTGAAGTCCTAGAGATAAAATCAAAAAAATGCAACAACAACTACCCTATCTAAAAGTAATGAGCACAGATTGCCAAAAGTGGAGAGAGAATGCGGTATTTAAGAGCAGGAAAAAGAATGTGAGATGACCATTGACAAGAAAATTGGTTTTGAGAGGCTGTACAGTGGAGAAATAGTAAGAGTGCAGAATGGAAACAAGTTGTAGTGAGAGAAAGCAAAATTTAAAATGAAAATAAGAGGAAAGAAGATAAAATGAGGTAAGAGAAGGGAAGAGCAAAAATATGAGAATTGAAATAAACTATTATATAAAATCTAGTGACTTAATATACACAAACTTGAAGGACAGAAATCAATATTAAAAACCTATGCAGGAAAGAAAATACCAAAAATCATTGAGAAGACTGCAGTGGAATCAGCTCACCGTTTTTTCTTTCTGGATCTACCTCTGGTGGTGTCAGATGGTGACCCTGCCTGGCCTTAGCCTGTTCAAGACTACCAAGGATCTACCATCCGTAGTGGACTCCTTCAGTTGTTAATCTAGTCACTCTGCACTCAGCAGTCAGGCTTAAAGCAACACAGGGTGTGGCAGAATCCCTCCTAGGGGCAGGGCTGTTGCTTCCCTTCAGGCTACTGCCACCTGAAGTGGGATGGTTTGCCTGAGCAGGATGGCTCCTGCAGTGTGGGAGATGACTCAGCACTGGAATCCTGGCAGCTGCTCTCAGTTCTCTCCCCAAAGCCATCATCCCCAGTCTCTCCCCAAGTGTCTGTAGTCCAATCTTCCCCCCGCCTTTTCCAGAACCCAGGCTAAGTGGCTGCAAATGAAGATTTTATGCATTGGCCCTTTAAATAGCTCTTTGTGTCTCCAGCCATCTGTCTCTGGCAGATAGCAACCCTGCCACTTTCCACAGCTGAAGGTTATCTGTGTGCTTTTCAGGCTCTGATGCTCTAGGCTGGGGAGCCAAGCTTGGGGTTTAGACCCCACACTTCTCAGGGGGATCCAATGGGCCACTTAAATATCCTTCCAGTGCTTCACCTGCTGCCCATCGGTGCCCAGCCAGTCCTCTTGTGAATCCTCCATGCTCCCTACCAGTCACATGCTGAAGCTGTTTCTTCTGTATGTCCATGGTTATAAGGCTTCTCTCCCACTATTACTCAGTTGTTTGTACCAGGTGGTTTCTCCATATTCAGTTGTAATTCCAGATTGGCCCTAGGAAGGGGGTTAGTTGTGACTTCCTTTCATTCCTCTGCCTTCTTGGATCCCTCTCAACCACCTAGATTTAAATTGACATTTACTACTCCACCCAACAACAGCAAAATATACATTCTTTTCACATGCAAATGAAACATTTACCAAGATAGAATTCTGGGCCACTAAACAAGTCTTAATAAATTTAAGAAGATTCAAGTCAAACAAAGTATATTCTCTGACCACAATGGAGTGAAATTAGAAATCAACAACAGAAACATCTCTGGAAAATCCAATTATTGGAAACTAAACACACTTCTAACTAACACCTGAGTCAAAGAAGAATTCAAAAAGGAAATTAAAAAATATTTTATAAAGAAAACACAACAGGGGAGCACTTGAGATCTTGCTCCCCAGCATGTGTCTGTGTGACCTAAAATCTTACAAAAATTTTCTACAGGTTTGGACTTTTCTTTGTTTTGGGGGGTGCTTTTCTAACATAGACAAAATAAAATATAAAATTCAAAAACTTCTACAAATAATGGTATAATATAAATTTACTTTTTAAATAAAATAAATAATAAAAATAATTTTTTAAAAGATAACACAACATAATTTGTGGGGTGGTGCTAAAGCAGTACCCTGGGGAAATTCTGTAGCACTAAATGCCTATATTAGAAGAGTCTCAAATCAATGACCTCACTTTCCATCTTAAGAAATTCTAAAAAGAAGAAATGAAATCCAAAGTAAGGAGGAAGGAAATAATAAAGGTCGAAAATGTGGAATCAGTGAAATAGGAAAGAAACTCATTGAAACCAAAAGCTAGATCTCTGAGAAAGATCTTTGAGAGATAAATGAAAACGATAAGTCTCTAGTGAGCTAGTCAGAAAAAAAAAGGAAAGTCAAATTACCGATATTAAAAATGAGAGAAATGACAGTGCTATAGATTCTACAAATATTTAAAAAGGTAAGGGAATATTATGAACAACCTTATGCCAATAAATTTGACAGGAAAGGTGAAATGGATAAATTGCCTCAGAGACATATACCACCAAAGCACATTCCAGAAGAAATACATAGCCCTGGCTGGTATGGCTCTGTGCATTGAGTGCCGGCCTGCAAAACAAAAGGTCACCGGTTCAGTTCCTAGTCAGGCACATGCCTGGGTTGCAGGCCAGGTCCCCAGTTGGGGGGGCGGTGTCAGAGAGAACTGATCAATACATCTCTCACACATTGATGTTTCTCTCCTTTTTCCCTCCTTTCCCCTCTCACTGAAAATAAATATATAAAATCTTAAAAAAATAAATAGATAACCTGAAAACCTCTTTTATTAAATAAATTGAATCTGCAGTTAAAAACTTTCTTACAAAGAAAATTCCAGGCCCAAATGACTTCACTGAAAGATTCTAACAAGCATTTAAGTAGCAAATTATCTCAGTGCTACACAAATTTCAAAAAAAATTGAACAAGAGAGAAGTGTTCTCAACTCATTCTATGAGTCCAGCATTACCCTGACACCAAAACTAGACAAAGACCTAATGAGAAAACTATAGACCAATATCCTTCATAAAAGTAGGCACAAAAATTATTAAAACTTTAGCAAATTGAATATCAACAATATATCAAAAGGATAATGTATCATGATGCCATAGCTTAGGCTGCTTATAACAACAACAACAAAAACTAGGTGGCTTAAACACAGAAATTTATTTCTCACAGTCTGGAATCTGAAAAGTCCAAGATCAAGGTACTGGCAGTTTCTATATCTGTTAAGGGTCTACTTCTTGGCTAAATAGCCACTTTCTTGCTGTATGCTCACATGGCCTTTTCTAGGTGTGTATTTGGAGAGATCCTTCCCTCTTATAAGGGCACTAATCCCATTCTGAAGGTCCCACTTTCATGGCGTAATTGAAACCTAATTACTTCCCAAAGGCCCCATCTCCAAATACCATCATATTGAGGGCTAGGGCTTCAATATTAACTTTGAAAGGGACACAAACATTCACTCCATAACAATGACCAAGTGAGATTTATCCCAGAAGTGCAAGGTTGATTTAACATTCAAAAGATAATCAATGTAATTCATCATATCTCAATAGATAAATAAAAATCCTTTGACAAAATTCAATATCCATTCCTGATAACAATGATCAGCAAACTTAGAAGAGAACTTCCTGCCCTGGCTGGTGTAGCTCAGTGGATTGAGCACAGGCTGTGAAACAAAGGTCACCAGTTCGATTCCCAGTCAGGGCACATGCCTGGATTGCAGGCCAGGTCCCCAGTGGAGGCCATGTGAGAGCCAACCTCACATTGATGTTTCTCTCCCTCTCTTTATCCTTTCTCCTTTCTCCTATCTCTAAAAATGAATACATAAAATCTTTTAAAAAAAGAAGAAGAAGAAGAAAACTTACTGAACTAAATAAAGGATGTCTATGGAAAACCTGCAGCTAACATTATATTTAATAGTGAAAGACATGATACTTTCCCCTTAAGATCAGGAATAAGAATAATATCTGTACTCACTACTTCTCTTCAACATTGTACTAGAATTTCTAACCAGTCCAATAGGCAAGAAAAAGAAATGAAAGGCATCCTGATTAGGAAAAAAGAAAGAAAACTTATTCTCAGATGACATGATTGTCAATGTAGAAAATCATATGGAATCCACAAAAAAAAGCTACCAGAGTGAATAAGTGAGTCTAACAAGGCTGCAGGATAAAAGATCAACTTACAAAAATGTTTTGTATTTTGCCCTGGTTGGTGTGGCTCAGTGAATTGAGTGCAGGCCTGCGAACCAAAGGGTCACTGGTTTGATTCCCAGTCAGGGCATGTGCCTGGGTGGGGGACCAGGTCAGGCCCCCAGTGGGGGTCACATGAGAGGCAACTGATGTTTCTCTCCCTCTTTCCTTCTCTTCCCCTCTCTCTAAAAATAAATTAGTTAAAAATGTGTTGTATTTTATATACTGGAAAGTGGCAATCAAATTGAAAATTTAAAAATACTATTTAGTATAGCACCAAAACATGTACAATTCTTATGAAAGATGTGAAAGACCTGTATAGTGGCCTTTATGAAACATTACTAAGAGAAATAGAAGACCTAAATAAGTGGAGAAATATACCATGTTCATGAATCAGCAGACTCAGTATTATTAAGAAGTCAGTTATTTCCAAATTGGTCTACAGATTCAATGCAGTTCCAGTCACACCAGGTTTGGGTGGAGGCTTGGCGAAATGATTGACAAACTGATTTTAAAATTCATGTGAAAGTGCAAAGGACCTAAGGTAGGCAAAAGCTGCTTAGAATGAAGAGAATGAAATTAGAGGACTAACAATACCCTATTTCAAGACTTACTATAAAGCTACAGTCAGTAATCAAACTGGTGTAGTGTTGGTGTAAAGACACATACAGATCAATGGAACAAAATGAATTTAGAAGTAGACTCACACATACATGGGCAACTGATTTTCAACAAAGGTGCCACAATTTAGTGAAAAGAGGATTGTCTCCCAAAAAGTGTAGTGAAACAATTGGATACCCATGTGTAAAAAATTTTAAAAAAACTACAGCCCTTGCTGGTGTGGCTCCGTGGATTGAGCGCTAGCCTGTGAACCAAAGCATCTTGGTTCAATTCCTAGTCAGGGCACATGCCTGGGTTGCAGACCAAGTCAGGTCCCCAGTAGGGGGTGTGTGAGAGGCAACCACACATTGATGTTTCTCTCTCTCTCTTCCTCCCTTCTCTAAAATAGATAAATAAAATCTTTTAAAAAATAAAACAACTACAATTCATACATCATATCATATATAAAATTAATAAAAATGGATCAAAGATCTAAATTTAAAACCTAAAACTATAAATATTCTAGAAGAAAACTGTTAGGACCTTGGTTAGGCAAAGATTTCTTAGATATGATACCAAAAGCACTTTCCATAAAAGCATATATTGATAAATGGGATTTCATCAAAATTTAAAAATGCTACTTTTTGAAAGACTTTACTATTGGGATGAGAAGAGAAGTCACAAAATGAGAGAAAAGATTTGCAAATCATTTATCAGATAAAGGGTATCCAGAGTAAGTCAAGACCCACAACTTAACAAGAAAATAACTTTTAAAATGAGCAAACAATTTCAATAGGCACTTTGGTAAAGACATATGAATGGCAAATACATGAAAAGATGCTCAACATCATTATTAGAAAAATGCAAATTAAAACCTTAATGAGATACCACTACACACCTGTTAGAAGAGCTAAAATTAAAAAGACCATACCATAACTTGTTTATCACATCCAAGTGTTGATGGACACTTGAGTTGTTTTCAGTTTCATCTAGCACAAACAAAGCTATTATGAATATTCATGTACTAGTCTTTATATGCACATTTGCTTCCAAGTTGTGGTATTTACATACCACAAGTGGAATACCTTCTAGTAATAAAAAAGAATAAACTGTACACAGCAACATAGATGAATCTCAAAATAATTATGCTGAGCAAAAGCCAGACAAAACAATACATATTGCATAATTCCATGTATATAAAAATCTAGGAAGTAAAAATAATTTAGAGTGACAGATCAATAGTTGCTTGGGAGTTAGTATGGAGGGCTGAAGGGAGGGATAATAAAAGGCAGGAGGAAACTTTGGGGACCAATGGATATATTCATTATATTGGTTGTCATGGTTTGAGGCATGTGTACATATGTCAAAACTGCTCAGTTATACTCTATATATGTCAGTTTATTGTATTTCTATTATGCATCAATAAAGCTATTAAAACCTTAAAAGGACTCCTTTAGTTATGTCTTAGTGTCCCTAAGAACTTTGTTTCATCAACCCAGAATCAGGTTTTATGCAGCCTCTGATGGATAATGACGGGCCTTCAGCCAGGCTCTAGAGACACAAGATTGCACAAGCACCATCCCTAAGGCCCATGGAAGTTCTCATGGGCTCTTGTGAATCTAAAACTGCAGCTCACCTCTACTAAACACCTGCTTCCTTCATATTTTCCTGTTTTCATATTCTCTACCTGGCATACTTTCTCTAGGGTCAACTTGAAATTATCATGACTGCATTGGAGAATTTTTGACATGAACAAGATTGTTAATTTAAGAGGTCCATTAGAACGGAAAGGAAATGTGCATGAGGATGTTGTTTTTGTCTAAAATAGAAATCCTTTTTTTTTTAAACATAGGAGACTATGATAGCTTCGTTTCTATATTTCAAGGATTAATGAATGGTAGCTTTAAATTATTTAGGTTGGTAAAATTGTCAGTGGCCCCAATTGCTGTCTAAACCAGCTGTAATCTCAATATCTATCTTTCATCTATCTATGTCTATCTTTCTCATGTTTGTCAAAATGGGTTTTCTATGTACATTTTTCCCTGTCCTTCAAAAAGAAACATCATTAGCCTTTTACAATGATAATTTCATATTTGTCTGAAGCTGGCTCCCTGTTAATTGTTTTGTTTCTCTCCCTCTCTTTACCCCCTTGCCAAACTTTAAAGATTAACTGATCACAAAAAGCATTCAGTTGTTATGTATACATAGGAATATCTAGTCCAGGTAAACTGTCAAAAATGTGTTAAAGAGGAAAATAAATGTTATTAAATGACATTTCTTTTTTGTGGACACTGAAAAGTGTATTTACATAATAGCTTTTGCTATTCTAGTTATGAGAAAAGAGCTTAATTCCAAGTAAAATCTTTTAATATTACTGAGAGTCGTTAACAATTAGTTTACCATTGAAAAATAATGTCAGCACAATATTTTGATTTGTACAAAACCAAGGTTAAATTACTTAAACTGTCTGAATTTCCCATACTGGTTTTATGAGTTAAGTCACCATTGTTTCCATAACTTCATGTGTGTATGAACATATATGTGAATATATATGAACAAATAAATGGAATAACATGTCTTTTTTAAAGAGTTTAATTTTATGAAATTCTAAAATTACTACAAATCACAAGGACTTAACATGTTAGCTACAATTGAAATTTCCAAGTCCAAATGGTAAATTAATTTTTAAAGGCCCTCATATCAAAAGCTCTTTATCTTGGAATTAAGCTCTTTTCTTCTTTTCTAATAACTAGAGTAACTTTAGGGCCTTATATAAATGATTGAGTTAATTGATAAATAATCTTTGAATTCCTGGACAGTTTTTAAGTAAGAGAGAAGATATGAAACACTGTCACTGAACATAATGTTTTATCTTTATTTCTTAGAATGGCACTGTTCTTATTATCCATAAATTAGGAAAGTGGAGAAAACTAATGGCATTCCAAAACCAAATTATCCATGTTCTCAGAAACCCCTTCAACGTCCATGGCCTAAAGTATTTTCCTTGATGGCAACAAAATCTGTCCTCTCTAGGATCCATAAGTTATCTCCTTCTGAGTTAAAAATTATTTACCTGACACATTTGGAAAGTACCTCCAACCCTAGACTCTACCCCTATTACAAGCTAATATGACTAACTACCACAGGGAACTCATACAATACCTCCAGCTTTATCACCAACAGGTACAAGCTGCATTTTTAAAACACTGACCTAAGCTGCTCCTGTATGATCTCAAATCTGAAGGTTTAGTTTTCTGGAAATGCATCAAAAGAAAACAAAAAACACCCTTGAGCCTCCACAGAAAAGGCATTAGGTACTGTTAGCAACTGACATAACAATAAAACAACAAGGTACCAATACTCAAGTTCATGTTTCCCAACTGAAAAGATATACATCACTTTATCCTGACTCCTGGACAGCCATTCCATTAAGACACTAAGCAGGACTCTTAGGAACCCTCCTGAAACTGCTGACTGCAGAAGTAGACAGCTTCTGCCCAAAGTTAATTTTCTGATTCATTAGCAGCCTTTTTCTTTATCTACCACTCATCTTGCCTATCATTGTACTTTATACTCTCCAGTAACCAGCTAATAGGTTTTTCAACATATCCTGTGACTCTTGACCCTCTATGATCTTGTCTCACTTAAGAGAAAACAAAATCTGATATTTCTGAGATTATAACTACTGCTCTGAATTTAACTTATGATAAAAATTAATCAATTTTCCTTTAAATACTTTAGAACAGCAATTTTCAACCCTTTTCATCTCTTGACACACATAAACTAATTACTAAAATTCTGAGGCAGACCCAATAATATATTTTTGCCTGTCTGACAAAAAAAAAAAGGTATAATTTTTTATCATTCACACTGTACAGCTATCATTGTGTTGGCTGTTGTCATTTTTTAAATTTGACAATCTTAGGGAAAAGAACTCAGTGCCCCTGACTAGTCAGGTATTGCATGTTTTAAAAATTCTTGCAGCACACCAGTAGAAAATCGCTGCTCTACAAGGTACAGTTCCTTTTATAGGCTCCTTCTGGTTCTTGTTTCCCTCACATTATTAATCCCAAACTTTGGTCATTTTGAAATTGACTTCACATCAAAAAATGCTTTTACTGAGGTCATTACAATCCTATCAGCAAAACGTAGTCCATACCCCAGGCTGATGTGGCTGAGTAGATTGAGTGCCGCCCTGCAAACTGAACGGTCTCTGGTTCAATTCCTGGTCAGGGCACTTGCCTGGATTGTGGGCCAGGTCCCCATTTGGGGGCATGCAAGAGGCAACTGATCAATGTATCTCTCTCACATGATGTTTCTCTCCCTCTCTTCCTCCTTTCCCTGTCTCTAAAAATAAATAAATAAAATCTTTTTAAGAAACTTAGTCCATAAAGAATGAAAACTAATATTGGGGTTATGCCTGTCTATAATGCCTGTTTGTTCTCTCCAGAGACACTCCTTGTGAAAACTGTTGAACTCCACTCACGATATCTGCCCATTTCAAGGGGCATATATAATTAGCTCATACAAAATAATATTTATACATCTAGTAGAGGCTGTGCCCCATTAGGATACCATTTCTTATGTGGACATCAGACTTTCACCCACCTGCAACACACTAACTTTTCCAGTATATTTTAAGTAATTGTTAGAGACTTTCAGATATTTGAAACTACCACCTCTCCTGTGAAACCTGTTTTCCTGAGAAGAAGAGGCAAGCACAGATGAATTTTGTAACTCCCAGGAAAGACAGTTGACTCTTCATCTGTGAGCAGCAGTTTCCACAATAGTGAAAAAGGTGGTCCAAAATCTGTTTCTGACACTTGGAGATCACAGTCCCACTCTTTGTCCCACCCAAGAAAGTGTCCTTCAAGTACTTATTTTTCCACTAATGGTTTGGGCTATTTATCAGATTTTTCCCAGCTGGATATGTGGCTTTGGAAGTCTCTTCATTTTGTAGACTTGTGTTTCCGCATCTGTAAATGGAGACATGGGAGAGTGGTTGTTTTAAGTACCTCCCAGGGTGAAGGGGAAATACTTGAGGCTGTAAGTGCCAGTTAATCTAAGTTACTAACCTAAACTTTGAGCTAAGATTGCTCCAACCATCACCTGCCTACCTATATAGCCTTGTGCCTTTGGATGTTGGTTTCTGGCCCTTCCTCCTTGGTAAATTAAAGGGAATTATAATGATTGATTGTGATTTGAGTGTACTAAGGGGTTTCAGGTTAGTGCAGATGGCAAGGAATAGAACACTAGATTGACAGATATAAATAATGAGGAATACTGACCTTGGATTCAATTCATTCAATAAAATGCACAAATCTCAAGTGTACTACTGGATGATGTTTGAGAGGACATACACCTCAACTCAAAGCTCCATCAAGGATACAGAACAGCTCCATCATCCCAGAAAATTCCCTAAACTCCCCTTCACAGTTAATCCCTGGCTCCCATTCCGTAAGGGCAACTACCATTCTGTTTACATCCTTCTCTTACTTTTTTAAAAATGTTTTCAATTTGTGGGTTATTTAGAAAAAGTGTGGATGGTGAAGTGGCAGGACCAGGACTACACTGAGGCTCTCCATGGAGAATGGGAAACTGAGGGCCATTTAGGATAGTTTATTCCGCATGATTTTTATTTTTTAAAAGATTTTATGTATCTATTTCCGGAGATAGGGGAAGGGAGGGAAAGAAACATCAATTGGTTGCCTCTCACATGCCCCTAACTGGGGACCTGGCCCACAACCCATGCATTTGCCCTGACTGGGAATCCAACCGGCGGCGACCTTTCAGTTTGCAGGTGGGTGCTCAACCCACTGAAGCACACCAGCCAGAGGCATTCTGCCTTATTTTAAAACCAAATCAAATCAAGCCTTTCCTCTTCTCCACCAGCCATCAGAGTCTTCTCCACTATGAAAAGAGGATTTGTTTAACTGCTTTGTTTTTTTCTTACTGATTGACCTGTTTGTTTGATCTGACCCCCCCACCCAATCTCTCTGTTAGGCATTGTAAGAACTTTTTGTCCCAGAGAGAAACTTCAGCTATCCGTCCAAACTCCAAAGTTCACTCTGCCTCACGTTCCTGCCCTGGAGGACGGCGCTGGGGCTTGCAGGTCCCACCCCTCTCCTCCTCTCCCCGCCCCCGCCCCCGCCCCGCCAAACACCTCCCCCCAGTCGTGGTGTCCCCGCCCAAGCCCAGGCTCCCTCCAGCTCCACTGCCTGACCTTTGAGCCACCGAGAAGTCACCAGCCCGGCCTCCCGGCCCCCTCATTAGAGAAGACAGGTCAGGTGACACCCAAGCTAAACCCGGTCAGTCTGGTTTTCTGACCACAACAACAGGAAGGACATCGACTGCCCTCAGACCGCCTTCAGCAACCAGAGCTTCACTGTCACCTGAGGCCATAGTGAAGCTACCAGAAAGCGCGGACGGTGGCCCTCGCCCTACACAGGTACCCAGGTGTAGCGGGAGCGGCATCCCGCTCCCCAGCCCCGCCCTACCGCACTACCCATTTTCAGTCACAACCCCCTCCTTGGGGCCAGGGGCAACAGAGAGCCCAGGCAGAAAGGGGACACTTGTCAGGACTTACGGCATGAGTGAATGTGAGGTTATTTATTTTTAAAGATTATTTATTTATTTTTAGACAGTGGGGAAGGAAAAGAAAAAGAAACATCAATGTGTGGTTGCCTCTTGGCACCCCCTACTGGGACCTGGCCCACAACCCAGGCATGTGCCCTGACTGGAAATCAAACCAGTGGCCTTTTGGTTGGCAGGCCTGTACTCAATCCACTGGGCCACACCAGCCAGGGCTGAGTGTGGGGTTAAAAGCTGCTATTGTGAAAGCCCCCTGTCTGATCTTGGGCTTTATAGCATTGAAGGTCTTTAGAGCCTGTGCCAATTTTTAACAGTAAATGAAGATTGCAAATGCTATGATGCAGGCAATTGGCCGATCTAAGGCATCTGAGGCCGATTAGAACTGTGTGTTTATTTTAAAATGCTGTCTGCTGAAGGAAATATTAAACTATAGATTATTTTTCTCCCCACACCCTCATTAATTTGCCTATCCATATGTGGGGCCACTTACTTCTAATCAGATAGATACCAGGGAGAAGGATGAACACTTGGGAGATTTTTGTAATCACCAGGGCAGAGTTTGGGAAAGAGAAGGCTCTTGGAGTTGCCTGCTTTTTCTTCTCCCACATGGGTTTTTGCATAATGATTTTACTCTTTTGATAATTTTTCTTTTGCATTTTCCTGTTTGTTGGCCAAAGTCTCTGACCTAAAGTCCCAGCATAGAATGTTCTTGCCCACAGAGTACAAGACTTCTTGCCAAACTGGCACAGTGCCTTCCTAGGCAGCAACAAATAGCTGAGGGGCTGTCAGTTCCTACAAGGGTGCCCAGATGATGTCCTATTTTCCACCCTTTCCATTGTCTGAATTTGAAAATGGATGTTAATTCCAGTTTGGTAAATTATCACTGATAAATATATATTTTAAAATGCAGATCAGAAAAGATGCAAAGTGAGAAGGCTCTGGCCTTTTAGCAGTCAAGGAAGTGAATCAACATCAATAGATGGGGAGGGCAGCAGAAGAAGGTGACCTGCAGACTCCCGGAGGGGCCACCAATGAGGGAGCTGCCCATCCCCTCAACCACCTTAGGGGCTAGGGTGTGTGCTGACATGAAGAGCAGCCTTGCCTCCTGCTCTGAGCAGCTGGCTCTCTGAGGGTCACCAGTGCAAAGGTGTGGATGTTGGAGTGTTCTCTCTCACTCTCTCGCTCTCTCTTGCTCTCTCTCTCATAGCTTGAAAAAAAAGCCCTGGTAAGTTGATTGAAGATGTCTCATGCTGTCATCTATCAAATCTGTTATCTTTTAGACACATCTCTTCCTGCCACATTGCATATTTTGTTCTGATTTGGGGAAAATGTGCCCGGCCTTTGCAGTTCTAATAAAAACAACTCAGTCTGTACTAAGAGCTTACCAGAGTCTCAAGACAGATGTGCTGAATTTGCTCCATGAGATTACATTTCATTTTGTCTCTGTCACCTTCAGTAGATCTCCCCCATGACAATGTCTTCCATTAAGATTGAGTGTGTCCTGCCTGAGAACTGCCGGTGTGGTGAGTCTCCAGTGTGGGAGGAAGCATCCAACTCTCTCCTCTTCGTAGATATTCCTGCCAAAAAGGTTTGCCGGTGGGATTCTCTCAGCAAGCAAGTTCATCGGGTGACCGTGGGTGAGAATGAAGGCCAGACTCAGATCCACCCAGCCAGCCATCTTTTCCCTTGGGAGGGGCGGTCACCTAGAGTGCCATTCCCCTGAGATCTTCTTGTTAAAGTGTGCTGAATATGCTTTAAAACTTCTGGATTGCCTTGCTGTCTGTCTTCCCACTTTAACCCAGGAGTAAATTCTGGGGGATCAATACCTCCCTCTTCCTCTGTGGGTGCTCCCCATTTTGTTCTGATAATGAGGCACCACAGGATCTTTCCTTAACACCTTCAGATAACAGTATTGAAAGCTGGAGACTGCTATCTACTTCGGGTCAAACCAAGGGCTTCATTAAAAAAAAAAAAAAACAGGTATATCCCTTCATTGAATGTCAAAAGAAGAGCTTTTGGACTTATAAAACATCAACCAGGACTATATATTCACTCTGCAAAGTAGGATTCACAACAGAATTTCCAGTGCCTTTGAGTGTGATTCTGTTTATGGCTATACGATTTCCAGAAGAAGGCTGTATGATATTCTGTGGCCCAAGAGGATGGGCTTGATTGATTAGCCATAGAGGCAGAAGTTTCTTGTTTTCATTATTGTGTTCCTGAGAAGAGATACCAGACATTTATGTAGCATAGGGACACACTCTCTCAACCCAGAACTGGGGACCTCAAACTTTTTTTTTTTTATGAGAGGCAGTAGGTTTTTTTTTAATTCACTCAGTAATATGTCTAAGGCTGAAGACAAAATTACTGACAGCTGATATCAAAGTGAGGAGAGGGACCCGTGCCTTTCCTAGTCTGTTTCCCAACATGCACACATTATCAGTATATTCTTACCCTAATCTTCAGCCCCTGCCCTAAAGAATGGAAAGGGTTTATGGTGTCAGCAGTAACTTAGAAAGCTAACAGAAACCTCATTCCTTGGCTGGTGTAGCTAAGTGGATTGGGGACCCACCTGGGAACTAAAGGGTCACTAGTTTGATTCCCAGTCAGGGCACATGCCTGGGTTGCAGGCCAGGTCCCCAGTTGGGGGGATGTGAGAGGCAAGCACACATTGGTGTTTCTTTCCCTCTCTTTCTCCCTCTCTTCCCCTCTCTCTAAAAATAAGTAAATAATTTTTTTTAAAAAAGAAGCCTCAAGCCACAGGCTAGGATACCTAATGAGAATATAACCTACCTAATAGTGTCCTGCACATTCCCTGGAATCCTCAATGTCTCAAAATCTTCTGAACAGGACTTTTAGCTAGGAGCTGCTACCAGAGCACCTGAGCACCCAGCACCTTGCACTGAATAAGATTTGTTTCCCATGACCGCTCACCAGGGTAATCAATCTCTCCACTTAAAAAAAAGTTTCCTTATACATAGAAAAAATATTAAACCCAGAAAACCTAAATTTATAAAATATAGTAATATAATGAAGACATGTGACTGTTTTATCACTGCATCTACATTTCTGTTCATTACTTTTATCCTGCCTACTTCCAAAAAGGATTTGAGAAACAATTTTTAATTACACAAATTTTAGTTAAATTTAATTACATTCCAATAAAATATTTTAAAATATTCAAATGAACTTTATTTAATTAATTGCATTAAATAAATATTTACTTTAAGTTACTTAATCTTTAATTAAATAGGGTCCCTTAAAAAAGAAAATCCTCTATTGGAGAGAGAGAGAAGGCTGTCACAAAACCACATTGCTAGAACTAAACAGAGTTTGTCTCTGAATTTCCTGGAGATCAGGCAAGTTGAGCATCTCTTGTTCTGTGACAATTGCTCTGGTGCTACTGTGCCCCACAACCCCCATTAGGAACCTCACCTCTGAACCTGATGTGGTGCCTACCCCTAAGTGTGGTGGCTGCTGTGTTTCAACTTCTCTGCTAGATTGGAAGCTTCCAATAGAGTTGGACTTCATTCACCTTTCTGTCCCTGCTGTCCAGGAACAGCGCTTGGAGTTTATTGTCAACAAATACACTTGGTTATGTAGCCTTCACTATTCAACAAAAGGAAAAGAGCACTCCGGTTCTCAAAAGAACTGCAGTCCTCTTAGAGATGCCAGGTGGCATGATAGTTTCAGCGCACTCTTTGGCTCTGGGCTGCTTGCTGCATCCTGACTGTTGCTTTTGCCTCTGCAGATGCCCCAGTCAGCTCTGTAGCCCTCCGCCAGTCAGGAGGCTACGTTGCCACAATTGGAACAAAGTTCTGTGCTTTGAACTGGGAAGATCAGTCAGTCACTGTACTGGCCACAGTAGAGAAAGACAAGAAAAACAATCGATTCAATGACGGGAAGGTGGATCCTGCTGGGAGATACTTTGCTGGTATGGTTTATCTTCAGCTCCTACTTACTGAGCTTGGGAGAAAGTCTCATTGCTTTAGTGGTAAAAGTGTTGTATATAATTGATCTTGGGTTATTTTATTATTACTTGGGTAATTTGTATCACTTAAAAAAATCTCATGAGAAAAACTTCATAGATATTCCTTTCAGTTTCTGTCTCTAACAGAGACTAAAATTTGTATAGTAGTTTTGTGGTTTAAACAAGGATTTTTTTGTTTTGTTTAAATAAGTTTTAAACACAGAAGTATTGTTGTTGATGTTAAAAATAGAAATAATTTCTAATTTACAGAAAAATTAGGATTCGTACAAACACCTTGTATACCCTTTACTTGAATTCACCTATTGTCAAGATTGTGTTCCATTTGTTCTCTCTACACATATAAATTTTTCTCCAGGATAATTTGAAAGTAAGTTCATATATCATATACATTTACTAATAAAATATTTCAGTGTGAGTTTCCCAAGAAAAATGACATATTCTTACAGGACCACATGTACAGTTATCAACTTAAAGAAATTTAACATTGGTATAATATTTTATCTGACATACTATCTGTATTCCAGTTGTTTTTTTAAACTTGAATTCCATTTTTTTGTTTTTTTAATTTAATTATTTTATTGTTGTTCAATTACAGTTGTCTGCATTTCCACCCCCCCAGTCCCCCCTCACCCCAGCCAGTTTTGTCAATTGACAATTTGGTTAATTTTTAATGTCCTTTATAGCATTTTACCTTCCAGTACAGGATCCAGTCTAGGTTTATGTACTGCATTTAGTTGTCATCTCTCTTTAATCTTCTTTAGTCTGGAACAGAATATAGCCTTTGTTTTTTATGGCATTGCCATTTTTTAAATCCTTACTCAAGGATATGTGTATTGATTTGAGAGAGAGAAACATCAATGTGAGAAATAATCACTAATGTGAGAAACATTAATCAGTTGCCTCACGTACGCACCCTGACCAGGGATCAAACCCACAACCTAGGTATGTGCCCTGACTGGAACCTTTTGGTGTATGGGATAGTGCTCCAACCAAATGAGCCACCCAGCCAGGGCTATATAGCATTGCCATTTTTTTTCAAAGATTTATTTATTTTTAGATAGAAGGGAATAGAGGCAGAGAAACATCAATATGTAGTCACCTCTCATGTGTCCTGTTCTGAGGACCTGGCCTGCAGCCCAGGCATGTGCCCTGACTGGGAATTGAACTGAGGACCCTTTGGTTCACAGGCCAGTGCTCAATCCACTGAGCTACACCAGCCAGGGCAGCATTGCCATTTTTAAAGAATACAGTCCCAACCCAACTCTCCCATTTTTCAATTGAACAGTCCTCATATTCTTCATGTTTTTATGTTTTTCTAATGTTTCCTTGTGGTTGGATTGATGCTATACATTCATGGTTAGAATACTACATAGGTGATATTTTTCCCTTCTTGGGGTATCCCTTCTGGATACCATCTGTCCCTAATTGCTAATGTTAGTTTTGATCACCCAATCAAAGTCTTCTCGAATTTCCCTGCTGCACAGTTATTATTTCATTGCAATTTCTAAACATTTTGTAGGTTTTGTTATTTACTGCCATGTTACAAGTTACCCTGAAATGTAATAGCTTAAAATAACAAAGATTTATTACCTCACACCCTTTCTGAAGAATCTGGGTGGTTTTAGTTCAAGGTCATTTCATGAAATTGCAGTTGAGCTGTTGGTTGGGGCTACAGCCTCAGAAGAGACCTGAGTCTCTTAAGGAACCTGGAGGATTTGCTTCTAAACTCATTCATGTGGGGGTTGGTTTCTGTCCCTTACCAAGTGGGCCTTTTCATATGACTGCTTAGAACATGGCTTTTCCCAAAGTTGGTGATGAGAGAGTGAAGAGGGACAGAGGGACCAAGATGGAGGCTAGTTTTATTATAACCAATGTTGAAAGTGGCGTAGCCTCACTTCTGCTATGCGCTGTAGGTCACACAGGCAGTGGTGGAGGAAACTGTACAAGGGTATGAATACTGAGAGTCAGGAACCATTAGGGGCCATCTTAGTGCTGACTACAAAATGGGAAGATACTTTATGTCCAAGCAAATACCCTGGTCCTCATTAAAATTTCTCACTTAGGTTTTACATTCTTTGATGATTCTCACTTGAAGCAATCCTTATAGTGATGGTTGCAGAATGGCCTATATATAGCTTTAAATGAATTTTAACTGCAGTTTGAACTTAAATAAAACATTTCATACCTATTTTCCATTTACCTCCCATCCTAACAACCCTATAAATTAGCTGCAGTTGATTCTAAATCCCTGCTGTTTTCACCTCCCCACACTGCCCTCTCCCATTATCTGTCATGCTGTCCTGCTGTTCGCTTTCAACATGGAAAGGTACGTGAGATCTGAGAAGCTGGCTGTGGGTTGTTCCCCATCTTCCTAGTCCAGGACAGGTTGACAGATTAAAGATGAAAATTTGTTGGAAGCCCTTCTGCCAGTAATTTCTGCAGAGTAAAGAAATATAATTGGATACTTTACCTCCTATTGAAATAGATTTTCTCACTCCATTATGGCTAGAAGTTTATGATTCTGTGGTACTTTGTGAGACAAAATAAAGATTTAAAAAAGACAAAAAAAAACCCTCAGAGGCCTGAATTTGTATCCTGGGGCCCCCAGTTCTTAACCTGTGCCCTCAGGAGACCCCTCAAAATTGTAGGCATCATTGTGAGATATATACTGGTTGTAAGCCTCTGCCAGAAACACCTGAGAACCTTTTTCTGGAGAGTTCATAGCTTTAAGGAAGTGCTGAGAGGTGTCACTGGACCAGAAAAGGGTAGGATCATCTGATAGTCTAGATGGAGTCTCAAGAGAGTAGGTAGTACTCTGGAGATGTCACCATACCCAAAGTCTGACCTGTCTGTGCTTACTGCTGGTTGTCAGTATATAAACCAACACCCCAGGCTGTTCCTTCCCACTAAGAAAGAGCTTCTGAGGCAGATAATGGGGAGGAATATTAATGAAACAAACCCAACTGCCCTATAGCAAGAAACTGCCATGTGAGCATCCTTCTTTCCAGCAGGGAGAATTTATCATGTCTTGCTTGCTATTCAGGCTTTCCAGTTTTAGTCCATTATCCTCTAACTCACTCTTCTTTCAGATGGAGCTTGGTAAAGTATATGAGCTTTCCAGTTTCTTCCTTAGAGTCAAACTTTGCTCTGCATACTCAAGTCTATCAAAGTGAATATCCCATGTGCACTTGAGAAGAATTTGTATTCTGCTGCTGTTGAGTGGAGTGTTCTATAAATGTCCTTAGATCCAGTTGGTTGATGCTGTTCAGTTCTATTTCTTTGTTGATTCTCTACTTGTATGTATTACTGAGAGAGGGATGCTGACATCATCTGATGTCAGCATTGTGGATTTGTCTATTTCTCCTTTCAGTTCTAACTTTTACATTGTGTATTTGAAGATGCATTATTAAGCACAAACATTCAGGATTACTATGCCTCCCTAGTGAATTTTCAGTTTGTAGTAGTCCAGTTTATCTCTGGTAATTTTCTTGGCTGTAAGTATATTTTGTCTAATATTAACATAACCTTTCTGATATTAACATAGCCTTTCCAGTTTTCTCTTGATTGGTATTTGCATGGTATATATTTTTCTTTTTTAAAAATATATTTTATTGATTGTGCTATTACAGTTGTCCCATTTCTCCCCCTTCACACCCCTCTGCCCTGCACACCCCCTCCCACCGACATTCCCCCCCTTTAGTTCATGCTCATGGGTCGTACAAATAAGTTCTTTGGCTTCTACATTTCCCTTACTATTCTTACCCTCCCCCTGTCTATTTTCTACCTAACATCCATGCTACTTATTCTCTGTACCTTTTTCCCCTCTATCCCCCTCCCACTCCCCTGTTGATAACCCTCCATGTGATCTCCATTTCTGTGGTTCTGCTCCTGTTCTACTTGTTTGCTTAGTTTGCTTTTATTTTTCTTTTAGGCGTGGTTATCAATGATTGTGAGTTTACTGTCATTTTACTGTTCATATTTTTATCTTCTTTTTCTTAGATAAATCCCTTTAACATTTCATATAATAAGGGCTTGGTGATGATGAACTCCTTTAACTTGACCTTATCTGGAAGAACTTTATCTGCCCTTCCATTCTAAATGATAGCTTTGCTGGATAGAGCAATCTTGGATGTAGGTCCTTGCCTTTCATGACTTGGAATACATCTTCCTAGTCCCTTCTTGCCTGAAAAGTCTCTTTTGAGAAATCAGCTGACAGTCTGATGGGAACTCCTTTGTAGGTAACTGTCTCCTTTTCTCTTGCTGCTTCTAGGATTCTCTCCTTCATTTTAATCTTCGCCAATGTAATTATGATGTGCCCTGGTGTGTTCCTCCTTGGGTCCAGCTTCTTTGGGACTCTCTGAGCATCCTGGACTTCCTGGAAGTCTATTTCCTTTGCCAGATTGGAGAAGTTCTCCTTTATTATTTGTTCAAATAAGTTTTCCACTTGTTGCTCTTCCTCTTCCACTTCTGGTACCCCCATAATTCGGATGTTGGGATGTTTAAAGATGTCCTGGAGGTTCCTAAACCTCTCCTCATTTTTTTTAATTCTTGTTTCTTCATTCTTTTCTGTTCGTTTAGTTGTTTCTTTCTTCCTTCTGGTCCACACCGTTGATTTGTCCCAGTTTCCTTCCCATCACTATTGGTTCCCTGTGCATTTTCCTTTATTTCACTTAGTATAGCCTTCATTTTTTCATCTAATTTGTGACCAAATTCAACCAATTCTGTGAGCATCCTGATTACCAGTGTTTTGAACTGTACATCTGATAGGTTGGCTGTGTCTTCATCTATTAGTTGTATTTTTTTCTGGAGCTTTGATCTGTTCCTTTGTTTGGGTCATTTTTTTTGTCCTGATGCAGCTGTTACATAGTAAGGGGTGGAGCCTTAGGTGTTCACCACGTGGGGCAACCCACATGGCTGTGTTGTGATGCTGTATGTGGGGAAGGGGTCTGAGAGGGAACAATGGTGCTTGCTCCGCTCTCTGATGTATTTCAGTCACATCCCCCACTTCCCACAAGCGATTTGGGCCTTTCTGGTGCTGATTTCTGGGTGGATGGGTTTGTGTACGTTCTAGGACCCTCTGGGTCTCTCCAATGAATTCTCTTGTGAGGCTGGGAGTTTCTCCCACTGCCACCTCAACCCCCACAGGTGTTTTCAATCAGTGGTTTGAGGCTTTATTTCCCCACGCTGGGGTCCTAAGTTGCGTAGTCCTTCCCGATCCCCAGTTGTTTCTCTTGGTTTATCTGCGTGGGGATGTGGGACTGCCCAGTCCACAATCCACCGCCTCACTGGGTCCTCCTGCTGCTGCCTTCCTGGCCAGCTGCAGCCCTGTGTGCCCCACTCCACAATCCACCACCTCACTGAGTCTGCCAGTCACTGCCTTGCCGTGAGTCCTCTCTGCCCCAGCTGCCTATCTCCACCCCTCCTTCCAGTCTGGATGAATGTGTCTTCTTTAACTCCTTGGTTGTCAGACTTCCATACAGTTCAATTTTCTGTCAGTTCTGACTGTTTTTTGTTTTTAAATTGTTGTTCTACTTCTTTTGGTTGTGCGAGGAGGCACAGTGTGTCTCTACCTATGCCTCCATCTTGGCCGGAAGTCTTGTTATATATTTTTCCATCCTTTTATCTCTAAGCTACCTATATAATTATATTTGAAGTGAGTTTCTTGTAGATGATATAGTTGGATTTTTTAAAACATTCCTTCTGGCCCTGGCTGGGTGGCTCAGTTGATTAGAGCATCATGTCCTGTACACCAAAAGAATATAGGTTTGATCCCCAGTCAGAGCATGTACAGTATGTGACTGATGGATGTTTCTCTCTCTTTCCCTTCCTCTCTCTCTAAAATCAATAAACATACACTCAGGTGAGGATTAAAGTCTTTTAAAATTCTTTCTGACAGTCTCTGTCTTAATTGGTGTATTTGTATTATTCACATTCACTGTAATTTTTGATATGCTTTGACTTAGATCTACCATTTGATTGTTTGTTTTCTTTCATTCTGTATTTTTTGTTCCTCTGTTTCTCCTTTCCTTCCTTCTTTGGGATTATTTGAACACTTTTTAGAATCAATTTTCATTTATTATAATTTTTCACTATATCTCTTTGTATAGTTTTTTTTAAGGGTTGCTGGAGGGACTGCAAAATATATAGTTAACTTTTCAGTCTATCTAGAACCAATATTTTACCACTTTAGTTGGTAATCACCTCTTTATGCTATAGTTTTCTTTATATGCATACATTGAAAATCTCATCAGAAAATGTAGTTTTTGCCAAAAATGTAGTTTTCACTTTCACAATCAGAAAAATCTTAAAGAACTAAAGACAAAAATAGTCTATTATAGGGGAAGATGGTGGTGCAGTAGCAGGGAGCACATTTCACTTCCCCCTACACACAGGAGAAAAACCTGGCCAATTTACAGTGGAACAGAGCAAACAGCCATCAGAAACAGAGCATATTTGAAAACAGGAGATCGAAAATTGTAGCGGACACTGAAAAACCAGACGGTAAGGAGAGTACTTCAGAACAATAAGAACCCAAGGGGCAGCACAGATACCAGGGTGGGGGCTGAGGCCCCAGGCCAGTGCTCGCCAGGCTTGCCACAAGATTAGGGAGGGAGCCAGAACCGCTCCCTCCCCAGCCAAACAAGGTTTCAGCAGCACCAGGATAAACCCAGTTGCTTGCAATCTCACAGAGAGGAATTGGGGTCTCAGTGGCAGACAAGCTGGGGGTGTGAACACCCATGCATACCCTTGGAGGACTGCATGCTGGAGCTTCCGACTGTTGGCACCAGAGCACCATCTGGGATGGCTGCATGGGGATCGATCCGCACCCATATGCCACCAGGGACCTGCACGACAGTTGATCAATGCCAGAGTACCACTGGGGACCAGCGTGACGATTGGTGCCCGCACACACCATTGGGGATGGCTACGTAACAATCCATTGGCACCCGTGCGACAATCAGCACCCGTGCGTGACCGCAGACAGCTGTGAGATCTTAGTCACCTGCGTGCGACCGGGGTAGGCGCACAACACCTCAAACATATGCCTGAGGCCCTGTGCAGAGAGGCCCCAGGTTAGCTATGAGGACAGTAGCCCAAAGATAACTGAGTGCTGAACAGGGAGAAAAGTGATACCATCACTCCATGGCCATTGCAGCCAGCAAGACCACAAAAACTGGCTTGGCAAGACTGAAAACAGCAAGAGTTGTTGCGGGGTTTTTTTAATTTTTTTATTATTTTTTTCATTATTTTTATATATTTTTTACCCCTCAACTCCTTTTGCTTCTCCTTACTTCTTTCTTGTTTTATTCCTTCTTCCTTTCTTTCCAATTTTATCTCTTCTTCCTTCCTTTTTTCTTTTTCATTTCTTTTTTCTTTTCTTTCTTCTCTTTTCATTTTTTTCTTCCTCTTTTCTCTTCTTAAATACCCATGAATGAGACAAAAACAAAAGAGAAAAAAAAAAAAAAACCTGGAACTGTGAAAAAAACAGAGTTGATCCAAAAGAGGGAGCATCCCAACAGCTGAAACAGTGGAAGCAGTGAACACCAAGATACCTCAAGGAGACAGCCCAACTGAATCTCACAGATATTCTACCACAGAAGTTCACATCATAAACCCAGGAACCTAGAACAGATCAATTTAAGAAGCTGAGGCTAACAAGAAGAGCTCCACAAACAATGGGAAGACAAAGAACAATCCCCAAATGAAAGGAAAGGAGGAAGCCCCAGAAAGAATGCTAAATGAAACGGAGGCAACACAACTATATTTTGAGTTCAAAGCAATGGTTGTCAGAAAGCTCCATGAGCTCTCAATGAGCTACCAGAAACTACAGGGAAGCTATGATGAACTCACTGCAAACTATATCAACATGAAAAAGGAAATAGAAACTATCAACAAGGGCCAAGAGGAAATGAAGAATACAATTTCTGAACTGAAGAACACAGTGGAAGGAATGAAAAGCAGAACTGATGAATCAAAAGATCAGATTAGCAAGTTGGAGAACCAAGTAGAAAAAAACATCCAGAAACAGCAAGAAAAGGAAAAGAGGCTCAGAAAGAATGAAGAGGGATTAAGAGAAATGCAAGACAATATGAAATGTAGTAATATCTGTATAATACGGATACCAGAAGGAGAAGAAGAGCAAGGGATAGAAAACCTATTTGAAAAAGTAATGATGGAAAACTTCCCTAATTTGATGAGAGAAAAAGTCACACAAATCCAGGAAACACAGAGAGTCCCAATCAAGAGGAACCCAAAGAGGCCCACTTCAAGACACATCATAATTAAAATGGCAAAATTCCAAGACAAAGAGAGAATCTTAAACGCAGCAAGGGAGAAAAAGGAAGTAACATACAAGGAGCCCCGATAAGGTTAGCAGCTGACTTCTCAATGGAAACGCTCCAAGCCAGAAGAGAATGGCAAGAAATATTCCAAGTAATGAGAACCAAAGGCCTGCAACCAAGACTACTTTACCCAGCAAGGCTTTCAATCAAGATACAAGGCCAAATAAGGAGCTTCCCAGGCAAAGGAAGTGTAAAAGAATACACCTCTACCAAACCGGTTCTGCAAGAGATACTAAAGGGACTACTTTAAGGAAAGGAAGGAAAAGAGAGAGAGAAAGAGAGAAGAACATGGGTACGAAAATGGCAATGAATCAGTACCTATCAATAATAACCTTAAACATAAATGGATTAAATGCTCCAATCAAAAGGCATAGAATAGCTGAATGGATAAGAAAGCAAGACCCACACATATGCTGCCTACAAGAGACCCACCTCAGGACAAAAGACCTACACAGACTCAAAATAAATGGCTGGAAACAAATATTCCAAGCAAATGGACGGAAAAAAAGCTGGGGTAGCAATACTCATATCAGACAAAATAGACTTTAAAAGAAGAGCCATAAAGAGAGACCCAGAAGATCACTTCATAATACTCAAGGGAAGAATCCACCAAGAAGACATAAACATTGTAAATATATATGCACCCAACATAGGAGCACCTAAATACATCAAGAAAATCTTAGAGGACTTCAAGAAACATATTAACAGCAACACAATTATAGTAGGGGATTTTAACACCCCACTGTCAAAAATGGACAGATCTTCCAAACAAAAAATCAACAAAGATATTGTGGCATTGAACAACATTCTAGATGAAATGGACTTAACTGATATATATAGAGCCCTTCATCCCAAAGAAACTAAATACACATTCTTTTCAAATGCACATGGAACATTCAAAGATAGACCACATGACAGGACACAAAACAAGCCTCAACAAATTCAAGAAAATTGAAATCATACCAAGCATTTTCTCTGACCAGAAAGGACTGACACTAGAAACCAATCCCAAGGGGGAAAACCCAAAATCCTCAAAATCATGGAGATTGAATAGCATGCCATTAAACAATGAATGGGTCAAGAATGAAATTAGGGAGGAAATCAAAAAGTTTCTGGAAACAAATGAAAATGAACTCACAATGACCCAAAACTTATGGGACACAGCAAAGGCAGTCCTCAGAGGGAACTTCATAGTGATACAGGCCTACCTAAAAAAGATAGAAACATTTCAAACAAACAACTTAACCCCACACCTACAAGAACTCAAGGAACAACAACAAAAACAGCCCAGAGCAAGTAGAAGGAAGGAAATAATCAAGGTCAGAGCAGAATTAAATAACGTAGAGACTAAAAGCACAATTCTAAGAATCAATGAATCCAGGAGCTGGTTCTTCGAAAAGATAAACAAAATTGACAAGACTTTAAGCAGGCTCATCAAGAAAAAAAGAGAGGACCCAAATAAACACAATCAGAAATGAAAGAGGAGAGATTACAACTGACACCACAGAAATACAAAGGATTGTAAGAAATTACTATGAAGAACTGTATGCCAAGAAATTTGAAAACCTAGGTGAAATGGACAAGTTTCTAGAAAAATATAATCTCCCAAAACTGAATGAAGAAGCAGCAGAAAACCTGAGCAGACCAATAACAGCAGATGAAATAGAAGCAGTAATCAAAAAACTCCCAACGCACAAAAGCCCTAGACCAGATGGTTTCACAGGAGAATTTTACAAAGCATTTAAGGAAGAGGTAACCCCTATCCTTCACAGACTATTCCAAAAAATCCAAAATGATGGAAGATGCCCAAGCTCTTTTTACAAAGCCAGAATCATCCTAATCCCAAAACCAGATAAAGACACAACAAAGAAAGAAAACTTCGGGCACATATTGCTGATGAACATAGATGCTAAAATCCTCAACAAAATATTGGCAAACTGCATCCAACAATACATTAAAAACATCATACACCATGCCCAAGTGGGATTCATTCCAGGGATGCAAGGATGGTTCAGCATTCGCAAATCAGTAAATGTAATACATCACATAAACAAAAGCAAAGACAAAAATCACATGATCATATCAATAGATGCGGAAAAAGCATGTGATAAGGTATAACACCCATTTATGATAAAAACACTCAGCAAAGTGGGAATAGAGGGAGCATTCCTAGTAAAGGCAATATATGAGAGACCTACAGCCAACATCATGCTCAACAGGCAAAAACTAAAATCTTTTCCACTAAGATCAGGAAGAAGACAAGGATATCCACTTTCACCACTTTTATTCAATATAGTATTGGAAGTATTAGCCACAACGATTAGACAAGAAAAGGAAATAAACGTCATCCAAATTGGAAAGGAGGAAACAAAACTATCCTTGTTTGCAGATGACATGATAGTGTACATAGAAAATCCTATAGACTCGGCCAAAAAGCTGCTCGACCTAATAAATGAATTTGGCCAAACAGCAGGATACAAAGTCAATATCCAGAAATCAAAGGCATTTTTGTATAGCAACAATGAAAGAGCAGAAGTCAAGAAAAAAATCCCATTTGATATAGCAAAAAGAAAAATAAAATACCTAGGAATAAACCTAGCTAAGTACGTAAAAGACCTGTATGCAGAAAACTACACAACACTGAAGAAAGAAATCCAGGAAGACACAAACAAATGGAAACATATACTGTGTTCATGTATTGGAAGAATTAACATCATCAAAATGTCCATACTATCCAAAGCAATTTACAGATTCAATGCAGTACCTATCAAAGTACCAATGGCATATTTCACAGACATAGAAAAAACACTTCAAAAATTTATATGGAACCATAAACGACCCTGAATAGCTGCAGCAATTTTGAGAAAGAAGAGCAAAGTAGGAGGGATCACAATACCTGACACTAAACTATATTACAAGGCCACTGTAATCAAAACAGCCTGGTACTGGCATAAAAACAGGAACATGGACCAGTGGAATAGAACAGAGAGCCCAGAAATATGGTCAATTAATATTCGACAAAGGAGGCAGCAACATAAAATGGAGTAAAAATAGCCTCTTCAACAAGTGGTGTTGGGAGAATTAGACAGCTACATGCAAAAAAATGAAACTTGAACACCAACTTACACCATACACAAAAATAAATTCAAGGTGGATAAAAGATTTAAATATAAGCCATGACACCATTGAAGTCCTGGAGGAGAACATACGCAGGAAAATTTCAAATATTTCACACAGTAACATTTTTACTGATATATCCCCTAAAGCAAGAGACATAAAGGAGAAAATAAACAAATGGGATCTCCTCAAAATGAAAAGCTTCTGCACAGCTAAAGAAAACAGTATTAAAATAAAAAGAGAACCAACTGTATGGGAAAACATATTTGCCAATGATACCTCAGACAAGGGTTTAATCTCCAAAATACATAAAGAACGTATGCAACTTCCCTCTAAGAAGACAAGCAACCAATTAAAAAATGGGCAAAGGACTTGAACAGACACTTCTCCAAGGAGGACATACAGAGGATCCAGAGACACATGAAATGATGCTCCATATCGCTAGCTATCAGAGAGATGCAAATTAAAATCACAATGAGACACCACTTCACACCAGTCAAAATGGCCATCATAAACAAAGCAACAAAGAGCAAGTGTTGGAGAGGTTGTGGAGAAAGGAGGACCCTAGTGCACTGTTGGTGGGAGTGCAGACTGGTACAACCACTATGGAAAGCAGTATGGAATTTTCTAAGAAAGCTAAAAATGGATCTACCTTTTGACCCAGCAATTCCACTGCTATGATTATATCCTACGAACCCTGAAACACCAATCCAGAAGAACCTGTGCACCCCGGTGTTCATAGCAGCACAATTTACAATAGCCAATTGTTGGAAGCAGCCTAGGTGCCCATCAGTAAATGAATGGATCCAGAAACTATGGTACATTTACACAATGGAATTCTATGCAGCAGAAAGAAAGAAGGAGCTCCCACCCTTTGCAACAGCATGGATGGAACTGGAAAGCACTATGCTAAGTGAAATAAGCCAGGAAGTGAAAGACAAATACCGTATGATCTCACCTTTAATGGGAACCTAATCAACAAAACAAACAAACAAGAAAAATATAAGCAAAGACACTGAAATTGAGAACAGGCTGACAGTGACCAGAGGGGAGAGGGGAGAGAATTTCAGGGAAAAAGTGTAAGGGTTTGGAGCAACAAGTATAAAAGACACATGGACAAAAACTAGGGGGGGGCATGGAAATGGGAGGGAAGTGGGGAGGGCTGGGGCAGTGGGCTGGGATGGGAATAAAAGACAGAAAACTGTACAAGAACAATAATTAAAATTAAAATTTTAAAAAATAGTCTATTACACTTACTCATATGTTTACTATTTCTATTGCTCTTCTTTCATCTCTTATGTTCCATGCTTCCTTTTGATATTTGCCTTCTGTCTGAAGAACTTCCTTTAGCAATTCTTTTAAAGCAGGTCTGCTGGCTATGAATTCTCTCAGTTGTACTTTATATAAGTATGTCTTTATTTCACCCTCATTCTTGAAGGATATTGTCCCTGAATATAGAATTTTAGGTTGACACTTTTTTTCTTTCAGCAAATTAAAAATGTGCCACTTCCTTCTGACCTTCATGTTTTCTAATGAAAAACTTGTCATTGAAATCATTATATCTCTATATTTTATTATGTCACTTTTCTTTCATTGATCTTGTGGATTTCTATTTTAGTTTTCAGAAATTTGATTATGATGTATATGGGTATAGGTTTCTTTGACCTTATTCTGTTTTGGGTATGCTCAGTTCTTGGATCTATAGTTTTGTGCTTTTCAACGAACTTGAGGAATTTTGAGCCATTATTTCTTCAAATGTTTTTTGGCCCTCTGTTCTTTCTCCTCTTCTCTAGGAATCCAGTGGCATATATGTTAACCCTTTTGTTGTTGTCTCACAAGTCTCTAAAGTTCTGTTCATTTTTTCTTTTTTTAATATCTTTTTCTGTTCATTTTTTTTTTCAATCTTTATTATCTCTTTTGTTCAGATTGGACAATTTCTATTGATCTACCATCAGGTGCACTGACTCTTTCCTTTGTCATCTCTTTTCTGCTATTGGGTCCATCCAGTGAGATTTTTTAGTTCAGTTATTTTTCAGATCTAAAATTTTCATTTGATTAGTCTTTATATCTTTTATACCTTTGGTGATATTTTCTGAGTGTTGTTTCAACACTGTTTACAAATTGCTCATAACAGCTGCTTTAATCTTTGTCAAATAATTCCAACATCTGTACCATTTTGTTTTCTGCATCTGTTGCTTGTTTTCTATATAAGTTGAGATTTTCATGCTTCTTTGTGTTGCCAAGTAATTTTGGATAGTATCCTAGACATTTTCACTACTGTATTATGAGATCTTGAGTCTTGTTTAAATCCTATGGAGAATGTTTGTATATTTAGTTTAGTAAGCAATCTGTACGCTTAGGTTCAGACCACAAGTTCCAACCTGCTTTCTGTTAGGTGCCATTAGGTTTTGTCCCACATGCATACCACTCAGTGGTCAGTCTGAGACGTAGAAGGAATTCTACCCACAGCACCACTCTCAGTCCTTGGTATGCTATTTAGAATCAGACCCATGCATGTACAAATGGAAGATGAGTCCAAGAGATCACAGTTTTGTGGGGTTGCATTGCTGTGCAGCATCCATCTTCACTATCTCCAGGTACTTTCCAGTTTGCTTGACCTCTCCTTTCATTCCTCCAGCCAGAAACCACCCATCCCTATGATTGCGCTGCCTCCAGGACCAAGTGGCAGGAGGACAGAGAGAGAAAACATAAAAGCAGCAGTGTTTGGCTCTGCCTTTTTGGAGCTGTAGCTTCACCAAATGAAGAAGGTTGTCCTCTTCCCTAAGACTTTTGATTCCTGTAGTTTCCTGTTTCTGGACACTCTGTTGTTGCTACCCCTTGCTACAGAATTGCCTCAGGACCGATGTGTGACAGAATGGAGAAAAGGGAGTGGAAAATTACCAGAGGATTTCTTCTACTCTCTCTGAACCTCAGGAGTTTCCTTTTCTGCTCCTTGAACCAGATCTAGAGGGTTTCTCTTGGATCTCTCTGTCTGCAACACAGTATTCACTTGCAATTTTCAGGCTGTACTGAGTTCAGGCTGGGACATACTGGAGGATAAAATGGAGAACTCACCGCCAACTAGGTGGTAGTCCAATTTTTGGTGTTCTTCCCTGAGCTTCCTAATATTTGCTTTTCAAAGTTCTCAAACAGCTATACCATACATTTTGTCCAGGTTGTGTAGTTGCTCAATGAAAATAAAATGAAGTAGGTGCACATGTACTCCTTATCTGGAACTAGAATGTGTGTAGTTTTGATTTGCATTATAAGCAAAGTAGTTGTCATTTTTCAAAATATAGGACCTGGAGGGTCGGGTAAGTTAGGAGGTGGGGGAATTGAGCAAAAAGGAAAAAGGACTCATTGACAAGGACAGCAGTGTGGTGATTGCTGGGGGGAGTGACATATAAGGGGACTAAATGGTAATGGAAAAATACAATAAAGCTTAAACTAAAAAAAATATAGGACCCAGATTGGGATTGTATAAATTCCTTAATTTAATCATGGGAAGGAACCCTGCTGAGAAAAGATGATACTGCCATGGGCAGGATGCTGTGGGGCTGAGCTCAGTGGTCTTTGATTTCTGTAGGCACCATGGCTGAAGAAACAGCCCCAGCAGTTCTAGAACGGCACCAAGGGTCCCTGTACTCCCTCTTTCCTGACCACCATGTGGAAAAGTACTTTGACCAGGTGGACATCTCCAATGGTTTGGATTGGTCCCTGGACCACAAAATCTTCTATTACATCGACAGCCTGTCCTACTCAGTGGATGCCTTTGACTATGACCTGCAAACAGGAAAGATCTGTATGTATTTTTTCATTATTTTTCTTAATACTGCTCTTTAGTAAACTACCTGTTTCTCCACTCATGTAAAGGGTCAAATTTGTCAAATAGAGAGCTTTCCAATGTTATTATCCCAATATGGTAATGATTACACAAACTTGACTGTGATGCCAGTCAAGCCATGGCTCTTGACACAGCTAAATGTGGCCACAGTTGGCATAATATGGATAGATCTTTAATTCTCTTTCTTGCCACCATCACTAGAAAGATGCTCACCGTAAATGTATCCTGTTCTACCAGGAGGTGCCTGAAGGCAAATAATATACAGTAGAATGGGATAGAAGAGCAGAAGGTTAGAATTTTAGGTTGATACTTCTTATTTTCACTTTAAGTAACTATAGGCAAGTGCTTAGAGACAAATTAACAATTTTCAAAATGGAAAAGCAAAAAAAAAGTAGTTACAGATTATTCAAGTCCATCAATGGGCTCTAAATGACCCATAGTTGGAAACTGCAAGGGGAGGAATCATTGAGAATTTAAGAAGGGAGTACTTGAAACTGTTTCGTGAAAGGTGCCAAACCACAAGAGCAAAACCAATAATTAAATAACTTGAAAAATATCACAAGACTCTCGTGTGGATTTAATCACAGATAAAACATTCTAGTACAGCTGTTTTACTTTGAAATATGTAGTGCTCTTGATTCAGAACCATCAGAAATCAAGTTGAATGGAAATCTGACAACTACTTAAAGAAATCACATCCATCCAGACCAGTAGGAGAGGGTGGAGATGTTGAATGGACTAATCTCACATCCACTTGTGGTGGATAAAAATTTGGGAGGGATACCTTGGGGGTGAGGAGTCCCAGCCCCACACCAGGCCCCCCAGCCCAGGGTTTCAGAGCCAGGAATATAAGTTCCCATAACTCTGGCTACAAAGACCAACAGGGATTGAATTGGTGAAGAAAATTCTATAGTCCCAAGCAGTTCTTCTTAAAGAACCCACACATGAGCTTGCTTAGAGTCACTCCCTCTGAGCTCCAGCACCGGCGTAGCAGCTTGAAAGGCACCAGTGGAATATAGGGAGAATCTAAAGTGTTTGGCATCAAGGCAAGAGCTGGGGGCCAGCTTTCTCCCACACAGAAAGTCAGGTAGGGCCACAGAGCTGGCAGGCAGGTGCCATTATGAGACTCCACCAACCTGGTTAACACTGTTTGCCCCAACCTGGAGATACCCTGAGACACCCGTCCCACCCAAGTTACAGCTGTTAACAGTGGCTTTTCCATATGAATGGCTGGTCCTGGCTTATGCTTCACAACTTCCTGAATCCTTTCAAACAAGCAACAGCCAGCCTCAGTGAGCCCCCACCCCTGTACCTCTTGCTAAATGGTCCCAGATACAGCACTAAAAGCAGTCAGCTTAGGTTTGCAGCCTAGCTTCACTTGAGAATCTCCAAGCCAAGCACAAATAGTGGCCCTCTCAGATTGCTCTATAGCTGAGGCAGTGTGGCCCTGGGCAAAACACAAGGTGGGAGGCTGACCTTGGCCTGCACCACCTGGGAAACCCCAGAGCCTGCACAAGCAGTGGACAACTACAGGCCACCACCCTGCTCCTGCACAGCTGATCCTCCAAAGAGGGCATAGGTTGATGGTCAGTGGTCACAGCCAATCCTTGCAGCTGACTGGCCTGGATAAGTCCCTCCCATTGACCTGCCAACAGCAACCAAGGCTCAACTACAAGAGGAGGGTGTACTCAGTCACATGGAGGGAGCACCTCAAGTACACAGCTTGGGTGATAGGGGAGGCTGTGACACTGGACCCTACAGGACACCTACTACATTGGGTCATGCTACTAAGACACAGAGTCAAAGCAGCTCTACCTAATGCATAGAAACAAACACAGGGAGGCTGCCAAAATGAGGAGACAAAGAAACATGACCCAAATGAAAGAACATATAAAAACTCCAGAAGAGTTAAATGAAATGGAAATAAGCAATCTATCAGACGAAGAGTTCAAAACACTGGTTATAAGGATGCTCAAGGAACTTAGTGAGGACCTCAGCAGCATAAAAAAGACCCAGTCAGAAACAAAGGATACACTAATTGAAATAAAGAACAATTTACAGGGAAACAAACCAGAAAAGCTGGTGTTCGTGCTGCCTGTTACCTACCAGACCCAATAAGCAGTTACAGGGATAGAATTTTTTTTAAGATTTTATTTATTTATTTGTAGAAAGAGGGGAAGGGAGGGAGAAAGAGAGGGAGAGAAACATCAGTGTGCAAGAGATACATCCATCAGTTGCCTCCTGCACACCACTAACTAAGGACCCAGCCTACAACCCAGGCATGTGCCCTGACTGGGAATCGAACCAGCAACCCCCTGGTTCACAGGCCCCCACTCAGTCCACTGAGCCACACCAGCCAGGGCTGAATCTTCATGGGCACTTTATTCAGATGGTCCACAATCTGAAAGGATGGCAGGTTTGTACCCTACCAAACCATCTTAATTCTATTTTAAAATGGCTTTTTTATAAGGAGGACAAAGTGTAGGTAAGGGTTTTGGAATTCAGGGAAAAGTTAATTGGATTAAAAAACCTGCAGCATTCTCATCCTGGGCGGTAATCTTTAGCTATGTCCCGGGTGGTGGTCATCTCACTCTGGAGCACCATGGCCCAGATACCATCTTGAATTGCTTGCAGCCTTCCTGAGGCACAAAGGTAGAACTGCTTATGGTCTCCTGGAGTCAGGGTGGGTCATACCTTCAGTTCCTGGAACAATAACTTTTACTTGCATTGATTACTAAGCTTATTAGGTATTATTTAAACTAAAATTTTCCAACTTTTGAGTCCCTCATCAACAACAGTTAAACAGATGAAACCAAGAATCAGATCAATGATTTGGAACATAAGGAAGCAAAAAACAACCCATCAGAACAAGAAGGAGAAAGAACCCAAACAAATAAAGATAGTGTAAGCAGCCTCTGGGACAGCTTCAGGTTGTCCAACGTTTGCATCATAAGGCTGCCAGAAGGAGAAAAGAAAGAGCAAGAAATTGGAAATCTATTTGAAAAAATAATGAAATTAAACTTTCTTAACTTGGTGAAGGGAATAGACATGCAAGTCCAGGAAGCACAGAGAGTCCCAAACAAGATGGATGCAAAGAGGCCCACTCCAAGACACATCATAATAAAAATGCCAAGGGTTAAACATAAAGAGAGAATCTTAAAAACACCAAGAGAAGAGAAGTTAGTTACCTATAAAGGAATTCCCATAAGACTGTCAACTGATTTCTCAAAAGAAACTTTGCAAGCCAGAAGGGACTGGCAAGAAATATTCAAAGTCATGAAAAGCAGGGACCTACAGCCAAGACTGCTCTACGCAGCAAAGCTATTATTTATAATGAAAGGGCAAATAAAGAGCTTTCCAGACAAGAAAAAACTAAAGGAGTTCATCATCACCAAACCATTATTATATGACATGGTAAAGGGCCTTATTTAAGAAAAAGAAGACCAAAACTATGAACAATAAAATGGCAAAAAATGCATATCTATCAACAATTGAATTTAAAAATCAAACTAAGCAAACAAGAAGAACAGAAACAGAGTCATGGATATGGAGAACATGTTGATGGTTGTCAGATGAAAATGAGGGGTGTGGGGGAGAGTGGGAGAAGAAGTTAGTGGATTAAGCAGTACAAATAGGTAGTTACAGAATAGCCATGGGGATGTAAAGAACAATATAGTAAATGGAGTAGCCAAAGAACTTATATGCATGACCCATGACATGAACAATGGTGTGGGGTTTGCCTGAGGGAGTGGAGGGGGCTTCGGGGAGAGGGGAAAGGGGAAGCATTTGGACAACTGTAATCATATAATCAATAGAATATAATTTAAAAAAATAAGCAGTGCTTCTTTTATTACTGTTTTTACCCATTTTACTTATACATGGTTTTAACATGTTTAAACACCTCAATTTTATTACTGTAATGACCTGCATTTTGTAGTGTAAAGCTCCTCTGGATTTTGATGTTTGTTTTGTGTATACTCTGATTCTCCCTTTAAGGTCACTTAGTTGGTTTCAGAGCACTCCTCCTTTCAAAAAGAAACACTTCCAGTATTTAGTTTTGATAAGGTGATTATGGAGCATTCAATTGGGTAGAAACAAAACTCATAAAGTAGCAGAGGTCTAATTGCAAACCGTAGTGTATTTGAGGAGGGCATTCAGGGCTTCCGTTCAGGTCAGCATCAGAAAGATCTATTGGTACTTTATTAAGAATTCTGCTTTTTTCCTCTCCTCCTCTGAAAGTTCAGACAGATATGTCTGTACCCAAACTAAAGGGAGTGAATACATCCCAAATCATGTGGTAAAAATCCTTTGTTGAGGGATGCCCATTAACATTTCTAGACATTGTTTAGAGTTAGGAATCCTCAACCATCCTGCCTGTGGTGCCCATACTCCAGATTTTGGATAAGCAGAAGTGATCAGTATTTATAATCAGCTTGATTGCTCTTTGTTTGATTCTCAGTATTGAGTGACCTCTTGTTTTGGAGCAAATGAGTATATTTAAAGATTTTATTTATTTTAAGAGAGAGGGGAAGGGAGGGAGAAAGAGAGGGCAAGAAACATCAATGTGAGAGAGAAACATCAATCTGTTGCCTCTCATATGTGTCCTGACCAGGGACTGAACCCACAACCCAGGCATGTGTCCTGACCAGGAATCAGACCGGAATAACACCCAACCAACTGAGCCACACCGGTCAGGGCTGTTTTCCATTGTTGTTGTTGTTGTTGTTGTTTTTTAACCATAGCCAACCGCAGAAGTGTTTACAAGCTGGAGAAAGAAGAACAAATCCCAGATGGAATGTGTATCGATGCTGAGGGGAAGCTCTGGGTGGCCTGTTACAATGGAGGAAGAGTGATTCGTTTAGATCCTCAGACAGGTAGGCCCATGGCACAATGGGAAATCACCATCATGTCTAGAAAACACTAGATACTAGGGACTGCAGAAACTTCATTACTAATAAAGTTAGACAGCAATATATTCAAAGGACTCAATTGTATGATTTTAGAAATAAAGGCCAAAGATATAGGCCCAAATTTATAGTCAGAACTCCTTTTCCTGTGCATGTAAGTCCTTTTGCTCAAAAATAAATTATGAGGGAAGGGAGGTTGCATACAAGACCTCCACCATCTTTAAGCTTCTCTATTGTTCTGCAAGGGGTCTTGAAAGCTTTCACAGGTTGGAAATTTGCTAGCAGTAGACTTTAAATAAAATATTTGGTGATCTAGGGAAAAGACTCCAAACTGTGATGCTGCCTGTTGATAAAACAACCTCATGCTGCTTTGGAGGGAAGTTTTACACTGAAATGTATGTGACCTGTGCCCGGGATGGAATGGATCCTAAGGATCTTTTGCGGCAACCTAAAGCTGGTGGAATTTTCAAGGTGATCTGACTACTTTTAAGGGTGAAGTGGGAGATCCTTCGATAAGTAATTGAGTGATCAGTGCTTTTTCATACTTCCAAAACACAATTCCATTTAGCATTGTAATCTCATTATGCTAGATTTAAAAACATTTTAGATTTTCTAGACTGAAAATTATCTGAAGTTCAGGACAATATTTTTAGACTCCTTTGTACAATTATTAAAAATATTTTTTTCTTCAGTAGAGTTTGCTGAAATTCTATAAATCAGTAGAATGGGCCTGGAAAGCCAGTATTTGAGACATGTTTATAAGATTAGTTGATTGTTTTAATGTCACAGGAATATTATTGGTTTTTTAACTTTCTGCAATGAAACCTATAAAAATAAAAACCTATAGAAATTATAGACCTTTTGAGCTGAAAAGAAATGTAGAAATCATTTGATTCAAATCCCTTTTTCAACAGCTGGGAGGATAATACAAATAAATTCAGTTTTAAATCCAAGTTAGTTGTAAATGATTATTACCTCTGTGAACAATTAAATCATAAATACCCAATCAAGTAATTCCTTTCTATGATAGGAAATAAAACAAGAATAATAGGTGGCTAAATATATAATATAAATCATGAAAATGCTTTTGAAGAATACTTGTGTATTACTTTTTATCACGGTTTCTCTTTTTTTTTTAACAGATAACTGGCCTAGGGGTCAAAGGAATTCCTCCCAATCCTTATGTAGGATAAGTGACAGGCCTTTCCTACTGGAGGAAACTTTGAAGACAACTAAAAAATTCTGGAGCTGAAATTTCAATCTAGTTACCAAAAAAATGAGGCAATGATATAATAGAATTAATTTTTTATTTTCTATTTTTAAAATGTAGATATTTTTAACAAGGGATGGCAGGTGGATTTGATAACATACTATAAGGCCTTCTGCAAATGTACTGCATAAATGTCAAGAATTGTTCTACTGTCAGCCAGCCTCTTGACTCTGAAAATTGCTGGTGGACAGGGGGAGAGGGAAGAGACTGCATCTGTTCTGTATTCTGCATTCCATACTTACTATACCTAAGCCTTCAAACAAACTAATAAATAATAATCTGGTAAAGTCATTATAATTATGTTCCTTGTTATTTTCATCATAATTGTAAAATGTGCTGCAATGGTAACCTACATTTATATTACTCTTCCTATATATTTTTTCATAATGTTGAATTTTTATTGCATTTTTTCCATTACCATTTAGTCCCCTTATACCCAACCCCCCTGCAATCACCACACTGTTGTTCATGTCTATAAGTCCTTTTTCCTTTTTGCTCAATCTCTCCACCCGCTAATCTCCCTCCCTCCTTAACTGTCATATCCTGCTCTCTATCCAAGACTCTGTCTGTATTTTGCTTGTTAATTCAGTTTGCTCATTAGATTCCAAATAAAAGTGAAATCATATGGTATTTGTCTTTCTCTGACTGGCTTGTTTCACTTAGCATGATGTTCTCCAGGTCCATCCATACTGTCACAAAGGGTGAAATTTTCTTCTTTTTTATGGCCGAGTAGTATTCCATTGTGTAAATGTCCCATAGTTGTTTTATCCACTCATCTACTGGTGGACACTTAGACTGCTTCCATATCTTGGCAATTGTAAATAATGCTGCAATGAACATAGGGATGCTTATGTTCTTTTGATATAGTGTTTTGGGTTTTTTAGGATATATTCACAGAAGTGGGATTGCTGGGTCAAAAGCAGATCCATTTTTATTTTTTTGAAGTATCTCCATACAGCTTTCCACAGTAGCTACACCAATCTGCATTCCCACCAACAATGGGTTCCCCTTCTTCCACATCCTCAGCAGCACTTATTGTGTGTTGATTTATTGATGATAGCCATTCTGACAGGTGTGAGATGGTATCTCATTGTGGTTTTAATTTGCATTTCTCTGATGATTAGTGACATTGAGCATCTTTTCATACGTCTATTGGCCATCTGTATGTGCTCTTTGGAGAAGTATCTATTCAGCTCCTTTGCCCCTTTTTTCAATTGGGTTGTTTGGGTTTTTTGGTGTTGAGTTTTGGTGTTGAATATATAAGTTCTTTATAAATTTTGAATATTAACCCCTTATCCGATATATCAGTGAATATGTTCTCCCATTCTGTGGAATGTCTTTTTAGTTTGTTGATCTCTCCCTTTGCTGTGCAAAAACTTTTCAGTTTGATGTAGTCCCATTTGTTTATTTTTCTTTTGTTTCCCTTGCCTAGGAAGATATATCTGGTAAAATATTTCTACAAGAAATGTCTGAGATTTTGCTAACTGTGTTTTCTTCTAGGATTTTTATGGTTTGGGGTATAACATTTAAGTCTTTAATCCATTTTAAATTTATTATTGTCTGTAGCATATGAAGGTAGTCTAGTTTCATTTTTCTGTACGTATCTCTCCAATTTTCCCAACACCATTTATTGAATAAACTATCTTTAGCCCATTGTATGAGTATGTGCTTGCTTCCTCTGCTGAATATTAATTGACTGTAAAGTTGTGGGTTTATTTCTGGGCTTGCTATTCTGTTCCACTGATCCATATGTCTGTTTTTATGCCAGTACCATGTTGTTTTGATTACTATGGCCTTGTAGTATAGATTGATATTAGGTAGCATGACTCCTCCAATTTTGTTCTTCTTTCTCAGGATTGCTTTTGCTATTCAGGGCCTTTTGTGGTTCCATAATCATTTATTTTTATTTTTTTATTTTTTAAAAAATATATTTTATTGATTATGCTATTACAGTTGTCCCATTCCCCCCATCATTCCCCTCCACCCTGCACACCCCCTCCCACCCACAGTCCCCCCTTTAGTTCAAGTCCATGTCTCATAAGTTCTTTAGCGTCTACTTTTCCCACACTATTCTTGCCCTCTCCCTGTCTATTTTCTACCCATCATCTATGCTACTTATTCTCTGTACCTTTTCTCCCTCCCTCCTCCTCCCACTCCCCTGTTGCAAACCCTCCATGTGATCTCCATTTCTGTGTTTCTGTTCCTGTTCTACTTGTTTGCTTAGTTTGCTTTTGTTTTAGGTGTGGTTGTTAATATCTGTGAGTTTGCTGTCATTTTACTGTCCTATTTTTTATCTTCTTTTTCTTAGATAAGTCCCTTTAACATTTCATATAATAAGGGCTTGCTGATGATGAACTCCTTTAACTTGACCTTATCTGAGAAGCACTTTATCTTCTCTTCCATTCTAAATGATAGCTTCACTGTATAGAGCAATCTTGGGTGTAGGTCCTTGCCTTTCATGACTTGGAATACTTCTTTCCAGCCCCTTCTTGCCTGTAAGGTGTCTTTTGAGAAATCAGCTGACAGTATGATGGGAACTCCTTTGTAGGTGACTGTGCCCTTATCCCTTGCTGCTTCTAGAATTCTCTCCTTCATTTTAATCTTGGCTAATGTAATTATGATGTGCCTTGGTGTGTTCCTCCTTGGGTCCACCTTCTTTGAGACTCTCTGAGCTTCCTGGACTTCCTGGATTTCCTTTGCCAGATTGGGGAAGTTCTCCTTTATTATTTGTTCAAATAACTTTTCCACTTGTTGCTCTTCCTCTTCCCCTTCTAGTACCCCTATAATTCGGATGTTGGGACGTTTAAAGATGTCCTGGAGGTTCCTAAGCCTCTCCTCATTTTTTTGAATTCTTGTTTCTTCCTTCTTTTCTGTTTGGTTGTTTCTTTCTTCCTTCTGGTCCACTCCATTGATCTGAGTCCCAGTTTTTCTCCCATCACTATTGGTTCCCTGTGCATTTTTCTTCATTTCACTTAGCGTAGCCTCCATTTGTTCCTCTAATTTGCAACCAAAATCAACCAATTCTGTGAACTTCCTAATCACCAGAGCTTTGAACTGTGCTTCTGATAGGTTGGCTACCAGTGCTATGAGCTCTGCATCCGATAGGTTGACCACCTCCTGGTCACTCAGATGAATTAGCTCCAGGGCCCTGGTCTGTTCTCCCTTTTGAGCCATCCTTGGTTTTGTTGTTTTTTTGTTTTTGTCTGGTGGCAGCTGTTATGTAGTGAGGGGCGGAGCCTTAGGCGTTCACCAGGGTTGTGATGCTGGATGTGGGGGCCAGGGCCGGGAGGGAATAATGGCGCTTGCTCCACGCTGTCTCGCAGATTCCAGTCCCTTCAGCCTCCTTCCCCTATCAAACTGGGCCCTTCTGGTGCTGATTTCCATGTGGGTGGGGCTGGGCACGCTCCAGGACCCCATGGGTCTCCCCAATGAACTCTCCTGTGAGGCTACTCCCTCCCAGCACCTCAGCTCCTTCAAGTATTTTCAGTGGGTGCTTTTAGGTTTCACTTCCCGGCACTGGGGCCCTGCGTCGCGCAGTCTGTCTTGCTGCCCGTTTTCGCCTGGTTTATCTGTGCTCGAATGTCTGTCCGCAGTCCGCTGCCTTGTACGCCCCGCCTGACCTCCCCGAGTTCCGCAGTGCTGCCGCCTGTGCACCTGGAGTGACTATGAGCCAGGACCACCACCGACTTATCCCACTGCGATCTGACTCCACGTGCCACGGACTCTGCCCCTCTTACCGGTCTGGGTGAATCGTTGTTGTCGGACTCCCACACAATTCATTTTCTTCTCTGTCCTGGTTGGGTTTTCTTTTTTTTTTTTTTTTGGTTCTGTATTTTTGTTGTCCTTAATCTTGGTTGTGAGAGGAGGCACATCATGTCCAGCTACACCTACATCTTGTCAGGAAGTCCCATAATCATTTTTGAAATATCTTTTCTATTTCTATTGAATATATCATAGGCATCTTAAGAGGAATTGCATTGAATCTATAGATTTCTTTGTATGATATGGACATTCTAATGATGTTAATTGTTCCTATCCACGAACATGGTATGTGCTCCCACTTATTTGCATCTTCTTTAATTTCTTTCTTCAGTATCTCATAATTTTCCAAGTACAGGTCTTTTATATCCTTGGTTACATTTATTCCTATATATTTCATTATTTTTGAAGCAATTGTGAATGAGATTGTTAGTTCATTAAGGCATATAAAAAGACAACTGATTTCTGGATATTAATTTTGTATCCTGCTACTTTGCTGAATTCACTTAACAGTTCTAGTAGTTTCTTAGTGGAATCTTTGGGGTTCTCTAGGCACAATATTATGTTATCTGCAAATAAAGACAGTTTTACTACTTCCTTTCTAATTTGGATGTCTTTTGTTTCTTCTTCTTGTCTGATTGCTGTGGCTAGGACTTCCAGTACTATGTTGAATAAGGGAGGTGAAAACAGCCTTGGCTGATGTGGCTCAGTGGATATAACTCTAGCCTGAGAACCAAAAGGTCATTGGTACAATTCTCAGTCAGGGCACATGCCTGGCTTGCAAGCCAGGTCCCCAGTTGGGAGTGTGTGAGAGGCCACCAATTTATGTTTCTCTCTTTCTCTTTCACCATCCCTTTCCCTCTCTCTAAAAATGAATAAATAAAATCTTTTAACAAAAGAGAGACAGGTGAAAGTAGGCATCCCTGCCTTGTTCCAAAACTTAAGAGGAGCGCTTGTAGTTTTTCTTGTTGAGTATGATGCTGGCAGTGGGTTTGTCATTTATGACCTTTATTATATTTAGGTATGTTCCCTCTATTCCCACTTTGCTGAAAGTTTTGTCATAAATGGGTGCAGGATTTTATCAAATGCTTTTCCTGCATCTGTTGATATAACCATGTGGTTGTTATCCTTCATTTCATTTGTGTGGTGAATCACATTTATTGATTTACAAGTGTTGTGCCAAACTTCCAGAATAAATGTCACTTGATTATGGTCTATGATCTTTCTGATGCATTGCTATACTCGGTTTGCTAATATTTTGTTAAGGATTTTAGCATCTATGTTCATCAGGGATGTTGGCCTATAATTTTCTTTTTTTTGTAGTGTCTTTATCTAGTTTGGAATTAGGATAATGCTGGCCCCATAAAATGAGCTTGGGAGCTTTCCCTTCTCTTGAATTTTGTGAAATAGTTTGAGAAAGTGAGGTGTTAATTCTTGGAATGTTTGGTAAAATTCATTTGTGAAGCTGAACCAGGGCTTTTGTTTGTTGGGAGTTTTTTGATTAGTGCTTCAATTTCACTAAGTGTAATCTGTTTATTCAGATACTCTGATTATTCTGATTTAGTTTTGGAAGATTGTATATTTCTAGGAATTTATCCATTTCATCCAAGTTGTCCAGTTTGTTGGCATATAGTTGTTCATAATAGTTTCTTACAATCCTTTGTATTTCTTTGGTGTCAGTTGTTGCTTGTCCTCTTTCATTTCTAATTTTATTTATTTGAGTTTTCTGGGGATTTTTTGTGGGGTTTTTTTTTGTAAGTCTGGCAAAAAGTTTGTCAATCTTGTTTATCTTTTCAAAGAACCAGCTCTTGAATCATTGATCTTTTATATTATTTTTTAGACTCTGTTCCATTTATTTCTGTTCTGATCTTTATTGTTTCTTTCCTTCTACTCACATTGGTTTTGTTTGTTAATCTTATTCAGGTTTCTTTAAGTGTAAAGTTAGATTGTTTATTTGAGCTTTTCTTTGTTTGTTTTTTGAGGTAGAACTGTAATGCTATAAATTTCCCTCTGAGGATGCTTGCCCTGTGTCCCACAGATTTTGATTTGTTGTGTTAATCACTTTCATTTGCTTCAAGGTATTTTTTTATTTCATCCTGGATATCATTGTTGAGCCATTCATTGTTTAATAACATGATATTTAGCTTCCATGTCTTTGTATGTTTTTCAGTGTTCTTCTTGTGATTGACTTCTAGTTTCATAGCATTGTTTTAAGAGAAGATGCTTGATATTTCAATCATCTTAAATTTATTGAAACTTGTTTGTGTCATAAAATGAGGTCTACCCTAGAAAACATTCCATGTGCACTTGAAAAGGATGTATTGGGGGTCTGTCCAGAAAGTATCCACCATATGATATGAAAAATAGAGACATTTTATTGAAGAATAAACAGAATTCTTGTTTCTTCATTCTGTTCTGGTTGAATGTTTATTTCTTCCTTCTGTTCCAAATTGTTTATTTGAGTCCCAGTTTCCTTCCCTTCATTGTTGGTTCCCTGTATATTTTTCTTTATTTCACTTTGCAGAGCCTTCACTTCTTCCTCTATTTTGCATCTGTACTTCTGTAAGTATCCTGATTACCAGTGTTTTGAACTCTGCACCTGATAGGTTGGCTATCTCCTTATCGCTTGGTTTTTTTTCTGGAGTTTTGATCTGTTCTTTCATTTGGGTCATATTTTTTTGTCTTGACACACCTGTTACATTTTAAGGGGTGGAGCCTTAACTATTCGCCAGGGTGGGGCAACCCTTGTCGCTGTGTTGTGCACTGTATATGGGGGAGAGATCAGAGAGGGAATAATGCTGCTTGCTCTGCTCTTGCTCTGCTTTCCCCCACTACTTTCCCAACTACTCACAAATTGGGCCCTTCTGGTGCTGATTCCCAGGTGGGTGGGCTTGTGTATGTTCTGAGACCCCGTGCATCTCTCCAGTGAACTCTCCTGTGAGGCTTGGAGTTTCTCCCTCCACTGCAACCCCCACAGATTTTTATAGCCAGAAGTTTTGAGGCTTTAGTTTCCACTCTGGAACCCTGGGTTGTGTTGTCTGTCTCCCTCCCCAGTTGTTCCTCCTGTCTCATCTACACATGAATATGGGACTGCTTAGTCCATCAGCCATCACCTTGTCTGGCCTGGTCTATCGCCTTGCCATGTGTCCTTTCTGCCCCAGCTGCTTGTCCCTGTCAATGAATATTTCCTCTTTAACTCCTTGGTTGTTGGACTTCCATACAGTTTTATTTTCTGGTAGTTTTGGTTGTTTTTGTTTTTTAAGTTGGTTGTTGTCCTTCTTTTGGTTGATTTTTTAAATTATATTTTATTGATTATGGTATTACCATTGTCCCAAATTTTTCCCCTTTGCCCTCCTCCACCCAGCACCCATCACTCCCTTGGGCAATCCCCACACCATTGTTCATGTCCATGGGTCATGCTATAGGTTCTTTGGCTACTGCATTTCCTATACTGTACTTTACATCCCCAAGGCTATTCTGAACTACCTATTTGTACTTCTTAATCCCCTCACCTCTTCACACATTCCCCCACACCCCTTCCCATCTAGCAACTATCAAAACACTCTCTGTATCCATGATTCTGTCTCTTTTCTTCTTGTTTGCTTAGTTTGTTTTTAAGTTTCATTGTTGATATGTATGTATTTATTGATATTTTATTTTTCATAGTTTTGACCTTCTTTTTCTTAAATGAGGCCCTTTAACATTTAATATAATAATGGTTTGGTGATGATGAACTCCTTTAGTTTTTTCTTGTCTGGGAAGCTCTTTATTTGCCTTCCATTCTAAATGATAGCTTTGCTGGGTAGAACAGTCTTGGCTGTAGGTCTCTGCTTTTCATGACTTTGACTATTTTTGCCAGTCTCTTCTGTCCTGCAAAGTTTCTTTTGAGAAATCAGCTGACAGTCTTATGGGAATTCCTTTATAGGTAACTAACTTCTCTTCTCTTGGTGTTTTTAAGATTCTCTCTTTATGTTTAACCCTTGGCATTTTTATTATGATGTGTCTTGGAGTGGGCCTCTTTGCATCCATCTTGTTTGGGACTCTCTGTGCTTCCTGGACTTGCATGTCTATTCCCTTCACCAAGTTAAGGAAGTTTAATTTCATTATTTTTTCAAATAGATTTCCAATTTCTTGCTCTTTCTTTTCTCCTTCTGGCAGCCTTATGATGCAAACGTTGGACAACCTGAAGTTGTCTCAGAGGCTGTTTAAACTATCCGCATTATTTTGGATTTTTTTCTTCTTCTTCTGATAGGTTGTGTTTTGCTTCCTTATGTTCCAAATCATTGATTTGATTCTCAGCCTCATCCACTCTATTGTTGTTTCCCTGTAAATTGTTCTTTATGTTAACTAGTGTATCCTTTTGTTTCTGGCTGGATCTTTTTTATGCTGCTGAGGTCCTCACTAAGTTTCTTGAGCATCCTTATAACCAGTGTTTTGAACTCTTTATCTGCTAGATTGCTTATCCCCACTTTTTTAAATATATTTTATTGATTATGTTATTACAGTTGTCCCATTTCCACCACTTCATTCCCCTCCACCATGCACACCCCCTCCCACTCACATTCCCCCCTTTAGTTCATGTCCATGTGTCATAAGTTCTTTAGCATCTACATTTCCCACACTATTCTTGTCCTCCCCTCTCTATTTTCTACCCACCATCTATGCTACTTATTCTCTGTATCTTCCCCCGCTTCCCTCCTCCCCCTCCCCTGTTGCTAACCCTCCATGTGATCTCCATTTCTGTGGTTCTGTTCCTGTTCTACTTGTTTGCTTAGTTTGCTTTTGTTTTAGGTGTGGTTGTTAATAACTGTGAGTTTGCTGTCTTTTTACTGTTCATATTTTTTATCTTCTTTTTCTTAGATAAGTCCCTTTAACATTTCATATAATAAGGGCTTGGTGATGATGAACTCCTTTAACTTGACCTTATCTGAGAAGCATTTTATCTACCTTTCCATTCTAAATGAAAGCTTCGCTGGATACAGTAATCTTGGGTGTAGGTCCTTGCCTTTCATGACTTGGAATACTTCTTTCCAGCCCCTTCTTGCCTGTAAGGTGTCTTTTGAGAAATCAGCTGACAGTATGATGGGAACTCCTTTGTAGGTGACTGTGCCCTTATCCCTTGCTGCTTCTAGAATTCTCTCCTTCATTTTAATCTTGGCTAATGTAATTATGATGTGCCTTGGTGTGTTCTTCCTTGGGTCCACCTTCTTTGAGACTCTCTGAGCTTCCTGGACTTCCTGGAAGTTTATTTCCTTTGCCAGATTGGGGAAGTTCTCCTTTATTATTTGTTCAAATAACTTTTCCACTTGTTGCTCTTCCTCTTCCCCTTCTGGTACCCCTATAATTCGGATGTTGGAGCGTTTAAAAATGTCCTGGAGGTTCCTAATCCTCTCCTCATTTTTTTGAATTCTTGTTTCTTCCTTCTTTTCTGTTTGGTTGTTTCTTTCTTCCTTCTGGTCCACATCATTGATTTGAGTCCCAGTTTTCCTCCCATCACTATTGGTTCCCTGCGCATTTTCCTTCATTTCACTTATTGTAGCCTTCATTTGTTCATCTAATTTGTGACCAAATTCAACCAATTCTGTGAGCATCCTGGTCACCAGTGCTTTGAACTATGCATCTGATAGGTTGGCTATCTCTTGATTGCTTAAAAGTATTGACTCTGGTGCTTTGATTTGTTCTTTCATTTGAGCCATTTTTTTCTTTTTTCTTTTGGCCTCGTCATGCCTGTTGAATATTGAGGGGTGGAGCCTTAGGTGTTCACTATGGCAGGGCAGCCCAGTCACCGAGTTGTGACACTGTATGTGGGGGCGGGGTCAGAGAGGGAACAATGGCCCTTGCTCTGCTCGCTCTCTCTCTCGGATTTCAGTCCCCTCTGTGAGGCTGGGAGTCTCTCCCAGCACTTCAACTCCCACAACTGTTTTCAATCAGTGCTTTTAGGCTTTATTTCCCGACTCTGGGGACTTAGGTTGTGCAGTCTGTCTCACTGCCCTTTTCTCGCCTGGTTTATCTGCAAGTGAATGTGTGAACACAGTTAGCTGCCTTGTGCACCTCGCTGGGTCTGCTCGTTGCTTCCCTGCGTCCGGTAACTGTGGCCTGCACATCCAGGACCCCTAGCCACTGCTTTTTCCTGCTGAGATCCCTCTCTGCTGGCCATTGACTCCACCCCTCTTACTGGTCTGGGTAAATCGTTGTCGGACTTCCATACAATTCAGTTTTCTATCTGTTCTGGCTGTTTTTTTCAGTTCTAAATTTTTGTTGTCCTTAATTTTGGTTTTGAGAGGAGGCACAGTGTGTCCACCTACACCTCCATCTTGGCCGGAATTCGTTTATCTCCATTTTGTTTAGTTCTTTTTCTGGGGTTTTTATCTGTTCTTTCATGTAAGCCATGTTTCTTTGTCTCCTCATTTTGGCAACATCCCTGTATTTGTTTCTTTGTACTAGGTAGAGCTGCTTTGACACTGTGTGTTGGCAGTATGACCTTGTAGGGTAGACAGAGGCAGTCTGGCTCCCTCACCCAGATGTCTGGGGAACTAAGATAAGGTGTATTCTCATAGCTTTGAGACTGGGTGCAAAAAATTGTTCCCATAATATTGAGTGGGCTTGCATATGCAGAATCACACTGTTATACAAATATCCTGGCTTCCTGCTGACTTTGTCTGTATTTACTATATAAGTGGATAGGGACTCCCTAATGGGGGATACACAGCTTGCAGTGTGCATGGATGGCCAAGCCTTGAATAAAGGCATGTCAAGCATCCCCACAGCTCCATGCATTTTATTCCATCTGCCCGAATCCCAGAACCTGCCAGGCCTTGACAGGCTGCAAGACAATTGGTGCTGTTGGCAGAAGTTGTACAGTAGGGAAATGGAGGAGCCCCCAGGGTCCCCTGAGGGGATCCCGGATGGGTGGCTTGTCACCAGGATGTGGTACCCAGTGGTGAGCCTCCGGACATTGTGGGCCCTGCCTCGGGAGTGGCCTGATGTCAGTGGCACACCCAATAGACTAGAGAAAGCCCTGCATGTGTTTGGGGAGACCCTATCATGGCTCAGTGACCATGTGGTTGAGTATTTATTTCAGCTTTGCGAGCTAAGATGGAGACCGTGCTTCACAACGCAGTGAAACTATGTGAACTCCAAGGACAAGAAGAAGTCCTGGAAGCCAGAATCAGTGCCCTAGAAAAAGAGCTGCAAGCAGCAAAACAGCTCTAATCTCCCTCTCTGGATGTAGCAGATGAGTTGGAGTTGGAGGAAGATGACATTGATGCAGAACCGCATCCCTGGAAAGCCTGTCCTGTAGTGTTATAAAAGTGAAATCTCAGCAGGCACTGGAGCTTGGGGGAACTCCGGCAGGTCCCATTCAGATGACAGAACATATCACCTACCATCCCTATACCCAGGCCACACTGGTCTATCTCACAAATCAGTTTTGCCAGCAACCTGGGGAGCCCTTAGCCACATGGTTCTTGTGGGGATCTGTGGGATTTAGGGGTGGATAGCATCATGTGTACTGACAATGAGATGGAGAATTTAGCTTCCATCACTACTCACCCCTCCCTGCACCAATGGTTGCAGAATAGCCTGAGGCCCAGTGGGGGGCAAGGCTCACATTCTTTGATGGAGTGGGTAATGGTGGCTATCTGTACAGTCTGGGTGAATGTGGGAGTGTGCCAGACACTGTGAGCAAGTGGTAGTCCTTTACAGACTTAGTACAAATCCTGTGGGATTTGGGCATGTGCCAACCTATGTTCAATTCCAATACACAGGGCTCTGATGATGACTGTTTTACAGCTGGAATGCTGGATCTTGTACTCCAGCATGCTCCCTCCCCCACCTCATTTGGGTTGCTAAAGGTGATTCTAGCTCCCTATTTTGGCCATTGCATAAATGACATCAAGATGATGATAGCCAGTCTGTGAGAGGCAGAGTCTCGCAGTCAGCAAAAAGCTGTTCATGCAATCTCTTAGAGTTCCTCTGTTTCTTAGTCAAATAGTGCCCCTGTGAGGGTGACCAGAACACAGATGTGGTCTGACCTTTTCGGGGCTGGATTCTATCATATTAAGATTGATAGGAAGCCAAATACTTACCTATTAGAGCTCTGGAAGCAGCTGCGAGCTGCCCAACCCTTCCTGCATCCCCAGAAGACCTCTTAGAGGCTGGATTCAATCACACTAATATTGACAGGAAGCTAAACACTTACCTATTAGAGCTCTGGAAGCAGCTGCGAGCTGCCCAATGCTTCCTGCATCCCCAGAAGAAGAAGAAACTGCTGGGGAAATCCAGGGGTATGCCATGAGAAGCCCATTTGGTCCAGCTGGAAGATCATCTGACTGTGTCAACCTTCTGTGACAAGGGGGAAGCTATCCTTTGAACTTTTGACTAAGGGGAAGGTGGAGGAACCCATCTACAGGGGACAGGCAGGGACCGGAGGCTGCATGTTGAATTGGTTATTCATTGGTCCCCTGCAAATGTCTATCAGGTTTTGGCTGTCATGGACAGAGGAGCCAAGTGTACCCTCTTACATGGAAACTCTGAGAAGTTTCTGGGGTCTGAGGCCTCTATTGATGGTTATGGGGGACAGAGTGTGAGGGTGAAGGCTATGCAGCTTTCTCTGGGTATTGGGTGTATGTCGCCCTCTCCACCATGAGTACACTGTTTATGTATCCCCCATTCCTCAGTATATCCTGGGTATTGATGTGCTCCAGGGTCTGTGGCTACACATAACCTTAGGAGAGTTTTGCCTGTGGGTGCGAGTGGCAAAACCCATTCTGTGGGAACATGCTGACCATTCCCCTGTTCGTTTGCCACCCCCACAATGGGTGACAGCACTGAAACAATACTGGTTGCCCAAGGGACATGTGGAAAATACTGTGACTGTAGGAGAATTGGAAAAAATGGTGATAATTAGGACTGTCCACAGTCCTTTTGACTCTCTCATGTGGCCAGTGAAAAAGCCAGATTGTACATGAAGAATGATAGTCAATTACTGGGAGCTCAGTAAGGTCATTCCTCCAGTATATGCAGTGGTCCTTCTGTGGTGGACTTGATGGACCAGTTAACCAATGAGCTGGGAACTTACTACTTTGTAGCTGATCTAGCAAATGCCTTATGCTCCATTGATATTGCTCCAGAGAGGCAAGTTCAGTTTACCTTCACGTGGGAGGGCCGACAATGGACCTTTACAGTGCTCCCTCAGGGGTACTTGCACAGCCCAACCATCTGTCATGAGCTTGTGGCAAAGGACTTGGCTAAGTGGCCACAGCCTGCAGAAGCATGCCTCTTCCATTACATAGATGACATTTTGCTCACCAGTGATGCTCTTACAGAGTTAGAGAAAGCAGTGCTGCAAGTGCTGTCACACCTGAGGTCGTGGCTGGGCAGTCAAGGAGGCCAAACTGCAAGGACCTGGATAGTCTGTCAAATTCTTGGGGGTTGTCTGGTCGTGTAAGACAAAAGTCATCCCTGATGAGGTGATAGATAAAATTCAGGTATATCCTACCCTTACCACTGTGAAACAGCTCCAGACATTTTTGGGCCTGTTGGGGTATGGGAGAGCATTTGCACCCCATCTTAGACAGGTCATTCATCCCTTGCATTCGTTGGTGAAAAAGGGAGTGAACTGGGACTGGACCTTGACATTGGAACAAGTGTACCAAGGAGCAAAGTGCATCATTAAGTGTGATCAGGATCCTGCTCAAGACTGCATGCTCTGGCCCCTGTGAGCTAGATGCACATGTGACACAAAAAGGCTTTGGGGGGGGTTGTGGCAGTGATTGGAACAGCTATGTCAACCCTTGGGTTTCTGGTCCCAACTATGCAAGGGAGCAGAGGTACAGTCCTGCTTGATTGAAAAGCAATGGGCTGCAGTATATGCTGCCCTGTTGGTCATGGAGACTATAACAGGAACTGCCCTCATGATAATAAGGACCATGTATCCCATTGCAGGGTGGGTCTGGGACTGGATGGCCAAGCCTTATAGTGGGATGGCTCAAGATGCCCACATGGGCTAAGTGGGGGGCTTATCTGCAACAAAGGAGTACTGTGTTTACTAGCCCCTTATGGGCTTAGTTGCAGGAAGTATTGGGCCCTGTTACCTATGTAGATAAAAAAAAATGCACTGCTCTTGCTCCTATAGAAGAAATGGAAAATAGCCCCTCCCAGGAAGGGCAGGTGCCTATTCCCTCAAATGCATGGTACATGAATGGGTTCAGCAGGGGCCAGCCTGCCGTGTGGACTGCCGTAGCAATTCAACCAGAAACAGACACAATCTGGTTTGACACTGGAGCAGGTCAGAGTAGCCAGTGGGCAGAACTGCAAGCTGTGTGGCTCATGGCTGCTAAGGGAACACCACCCCTGACTATTTGCACAGATAGTTGGGTGGTGTACCAGGGGCTAACGTTCTGGATCTTTACATGACACGCAAATAAATGGATGGTTATGCACAGGCCATTATGGGGTTGGATGGCTCTTGTCACCGCTTGAAGGGTTGGAGAGAAACTTGCAAATAGTGCCCTGGGTGACTGAGGCATGGCCCCAATCTTAAAGGTGACATATCCAGGGCCAGCAAACCACAAAATGCTTCTCTGTGGCACCTTTGTGGCATCTTTATGGCCCATTATGGGTTCTCCATGATTGTTGTAAATAGATGCTGAATCCCCAGTTGAGGCATGAAAAGTATGGTATTCATGCACAAGAAGGCCCCCTCTGCCAGCCATTGTCTTATTGACTGGCCAGAAGCTTCCTTGTATATTGCCTGAGGGTCATGATTTGCCATTGTCGGTGCTATGTTGGTGGTTGTCTCTTGCCTGCCCCCTACTAGGGACCTGGCCCTCAACCCAGGCTTGTGCCCTGGCTAGGAATTGAACTGGTGACTCTTTGGTTCACAGACTGGCACTCAATCCACTGAGCCACACAAGCCGGGGCTAAAACAGCAGGTTTTAAGCAGCCAACCAAGTACTGAGAGGTGGGAAACAAACAAGGTGAGTACTTATTATTCTTCCAGTTTTCTGCCTTGAGAAAGTCATCACTAATCATCAAAGAAATATAGATCAAAACCACAATGAGATATTACCTCATACCTGTTAGAGTGACTATTATAAAAAAGACAAGAAATGTGTTGGCAAGGATATGGAGAAAAGGGAACACTGTTCATTGTTGGTGAAAATGTAAATTTGTACAGCCTCTATGGAAAACACTATGGAGAGTCCTCAAAAAATTAAAAATAAAACCACCACATAATCCAGCTATCCTACTTCTCCATATATACCCTAAGGGAATGAAATCAGTACCTGTAAGAGAAATCTGCAGTCTCACATTCATTGTAGCATTACTCACAATAGCCAAGACATGGAAACAAGTATCTGTTGACAGAAGAATGAATAAAGAAATTGTAGTGTGGAATATTATTCAGCCTTTAAGAAGGAGATCCTGCCATTTATGGCAACATGGATGAACCTAGAGAACACTTTGCTAAGTAAAATAAGTCAGACACACAAAGAAAACTACAGCATGATCTTACTTTTGCATGGAATCTAAAAAAAGTCAAATGCATAGAAGTAGAGAGTAGAATGGTGGTTATCAGGGTTGGGGAGGTGGGGGAAATGAGGAAATGTTGATCAAAGGGCACAAATTTGTAGTTTTGTAGGATGAATAAGTTCTAAAGATCTAATGTACAGCATAGTGACTATGGCTAATAATACTCTACTGTGTACTGTAAATTCGATAATAGAGTAGATATCAAGGGCTCTTAACACACACACAAGGGGTCTAACTCAATGAGGAGATAGATATGTTAATCAGCTTAACTGTGGTACTCATTTTATACATATACATAAAATTACCTAGTGGAAATTAGCAGTCAAATACAAATATATATACAGAATGTTTTTCTGTCTTTGGGAACTCCAAGAGAGTAAGGACTCTGCCTATCTTATTCACACCTGTATCTTCAGTACTTGATATACATAGCAGGGTACTAAAAGTTTATTTCTCATTCAAGAAATATCTTCAAAGAAAACAGTAAGCCCAGGTGGCTTTACAGTCAAGTTCTACAAAACATTCAAAGAACAGATCATGTCATACTATATAAACTCTTACAAACAGTAGAGAAAATAGGGTAAGATCCCTAATTTATTTTGTGAAAATAGTGTATTCATTTCCCAAGACAACATAATAATGCCAAAAACTGGGTGGCTTAAAACAACAGATAAAGACTTATTTTTTAAAGATAAAGAAAGAGCCTTAAAAGCAACAAGAGAAAAGCAGAGGAGTTCCCATAAGACTGTCAGCTAATTTCTCAAAAGAAACTTTGCAGGCAAGAAGGGGCTGGAAAGAAGTATTCCAAATCATGAAAGGCAAGGATCTATACCCAAGATTGCTCTATCCAGCAAAGCTATCATTTAGAATGGAAGGGCAGATAAAGTGATTCCCAGATAAGGTCAAGTTAAAATAGTTCATCATCACCAAGCCCTTATTATGTGAAATGTTAAAGGGACTTATCTAAGAAATAGAACATCAAAACTATGAATATTAAAATGACAACAAACTCACAACTATCAACAACTGAATCTAAAAAACAAAAGCAAACTAAGGAAACAACTAAAACAAGAACAGAATCATAGACATGGAGATCATTTGGAGGGTTATCAGGTAGATGGGGGAAGGGGGAGAATGAGAGAAAAGGTACAGAGATTAAGAAACATAATTGGTAGGTACAAAACAGACAGGAAGAGCCCTGGCTGGTGTGGCTCAATGGATTGAGTGCTGGCCTGACAACCAAAGGGATGCCAGTTTGATTCCCAGTCAGGGCACATCTGCTGGGTTGCAGGTCAGGTCCCCTGTAGGGGATACGTGAGAGTTAACCACACTTTGATGCTTCTCTCCCTCTCTTTCTCCCTCCCTTATCCTCTGTCTAAAAATAAATAAAGTATCAAAATACACAGGAGGAGGTTAAGAATAGTAGAGGAAATTGAGAAGCCAAAGAACTTATATATACAACTCATGGACATGAACTAGGAGCGGGGAATGCTGGAGGGAAGGGGGATACTGGGAAGAAGGGGGCAAAGGGGGAAAATTGGGACAACTGTAATAGCATAATGAATAAAATATACTTAAAAAAGAAAAGAAAAAATAAAGAGGGTACATAGGAAGGAGAGGGCTGTTTCTTTCTATACAAAAGATTAAGAACTGGGTGCTTTTTCTAACACTGTTAAGTGATAGAGCCAAGTGCCAAAGGCAGATAGGTCTGAATCTAAAGTGTGACTATAATGTAAGAAAAATCCAATTCCTTATCTTCCTGAAGACCCATTCTCACCTGGGGCATGGGGCAGCTCTATTTCCCACAGTGTTCTTTGAAATCTGACCCTGAAAGAATCCAATTGAGGAGCCAAAGAAACCCCAATTAGAGTGTCGCTCACCACTGGCTCACATAAACACTGGCACCACAGCCCCTCTCCCAGTGATCAACAGCAACAAATCTTCAATCAGTGTCCAATCACTAGTTACCTTAACACTCAAATTTTGGGAGCCACAGCACTGACAGTCAGTTACTGATCTTCCAAAACTTCCAATAGCCAAATCATAGGGATTATCAGAGCATGCAGACAATCCCACAATTCTTGATTATTGGGTCTGTGAAGGGTCTGAGATGTTATGCTCTTACAAGCTAACAAGTTTTAGAGATGCTGACAGAAGACACAAGTCTCCTGGAACAGAGACAAAGGATTTTACTACTCATGACACAGTAAGCAGCAAGGGCATTATGTTGGCACCCCATGTCCTCAAAGTCCCACAGGGGTGACCCAGAGGGGCCATGGTGGATGCTGCAAATACAGTGGGTTTACATCACAGCCAAGAAATGCTGAGCTTGAGGAATTCAGCCTGCTCTTTATCCTAGAAGGAAACATTACCTTATCCTTCAAGGTGGCTCACTGTACACACAATGGCCAATAATAAGTGGTCAAGGCTCTGTATTCTTAGCCGGAAAGTAGTCTAAGGCCGGGCTACTATACTGCCACCCACACAAAAGAGTTTAGACTGACTTGCAGATATTTGGTGTTACTGTCAATAATAACAAGGGGGCAATACCTGGGTCCAAAAGCAAACTGTATCCCCAATGGAGAGATATTGTATTCCCTAGTCTTTCCCTCATATACAAATATATATAACCTGCCCTGACCAGTGTTACTCACTTGGTTGGGCATTGTCCCACAAAATGAAAGGTCACCAGTTTGATTCCCAGTCAGGGCACATACCTAGATTGCAGGCCTGGTCCCCGGTTAAGGCATGTATGAGTAGCAACTGATCTGTGTTTCTCTTACATCAATGTTTCCCTTCCTCTTTTTCTCCCTCCCGTCCCCTTTCTCTAAAAAATACATCAATAAAATCTTTTTAGAAACCAAACAAAAAATAAATATATAACCCAAAGGGCACAATTCATTTCAGTTCAGAATTTGTTGTTCAACTTGACTGGGATCACCATTGCATCGGTTTGGTTAAGTCCCATGGGTGGTCTCTTCAAGAGCCTGTAGCCAAATAGCTAAACATGGCATAATTTGATGCCACTCAGGTGTCAAGAGAAGCAGATAAATTTGTACTAGTCAGATTTAAACAAGGTCATGCTGGCCCACGTGTTTGTACAGGCATGAGGGAGGTAAGTGTTCAGGAGCTGACATTGATGGCATTAGGCTCAACAGAATAGTTTAGGACTGGCCACGTTCACATGAGTTTTTCTGTTTGTCATTCCAAGGAAGTGATGACCAACTGGAAGCAGGCCAGATTACCAGCTGTACTTGCTGCTTGATTCAGGGAGACCACATGATTGTTTTATCAGGCTGTAGTGCTCAATCTAGGGGACAAGGAGCATTAACCATCTTCCCACCTTGCACCTCTCAGGGTCGAAGGTGTTCCTTCCCCACGTACACTCCTTTCACTGCCATGAAATTGGTATGCTCTGTCCCAGTGCCTATAACTTCACTTTTATCCAATAATCCCCTACTTGCACCCAGACCTTTCATCCAGGAGGGTCAGGCATTTTTATAAAATTTACAGATTTTTTATGCCTTCCATCTTGGTCTGTGTGGGCCACTGGAGGGAAACTCAGTGAGCAATATACTCAATCAAGTGGTCATTGTGTTTACGATCTAGGACCATGTCCATTCAACAAGAGAATCTAGGTGACTGAACCATAATTAAGTTCAAATTTCCTAGGCCCCATTTGGCCTGACCTGCCACCTGGAGAGTTAGCAACTAGGCTGGCCTGGTATTGCTGTGAGGGAAGGAAAGACACATCACATCCAGGAATGACAGGGTAGAATCCTGAATTTTCAAAATAGTCTCTATAATCCACCTCTTTTGTCCTGATCATTATTCAGGAGATAGCCCCTTTCTGGGGACAGCCACATACAGAGATCAAACTGCCTTACTAAGGTGTGTGGATCAGGAGGAAGTGAGAGGAGTCTGAAATCCTTTTTAGTTCACTTTTGAGGGAGCTGTTCAATGTTCAACAATATTAGATATCTGGTGATGGTAGGGAGCATGGACTGTCTATCAAATACTTTGACTACTGGTCCATTGTTGAGTGCACCACTATCAGAATGCAAATGGTCTGTATCAGAAACATAGTTCTTTACGTTGTCCAGTCTCTCATGATGCATTGCTAAGTCCAGGAGGTAAAGGCAGTCAGCTCCATCAGCTCCTTAATTCCAGATGGTCTCATCAGAGAGCAGTCCCTTACTATATGGGTGTTTACATGAGTCACCCAAACTGACCTCAACTACTAACCATCCTTACTGATCCCCACAGGTCCCCATCATTGCTCCCCAAAACCCCATCACTCTCACCAGAAACCCTCTATCAAAGACCCTCAGCCCCAATACCTCAAATAAAGTTCCAATTTTTTGCAAACTGCTGTTAAGCTGCTTCTGAGACCCGCTTCTATTTCTGGCACCCCCACCCCCACCCCAGATCACCTTTTCTAAGAGCCGCTCTTTATTCAGGTGTGCAGTAAGGCCGCCGTTTCTGTACAGCATGGGGAAGCTAAATTTCTCCAAAGCTGTGATTTTCAAATTTTTAAAGTATCATAAGCCTTTTTAAAAACAGATAAGGGGCGATTACTCGTGAAATTTTGGTTTCCCTGTTAAGCGAAACAAGGGTCAAAGACAAGATCCCTCATTTTCTGCAACCGGTCACCTCGTCCCCAAGCGCAAACGAACATGCTTATTGGGTGACAAACTTGTCAGTCAAAGCAAGACCCTACCTTCAACTGCCAAAAAAACAAGAACTACTTCATAGCCCCAGTGGCTCAGACGTTTTCACACTGGTTCAAAAGGCTATCAGTCAAGTCCCCACTCCCACCCCTTGTCCTGAGAGGTGGGGTGGGGATGAGTACCGGGTTCAGGCCCGGTACTCACTGACAGGCTGACTTGCCCATCAGCCCTTGTCAATCAGTCCTCTACTCTCGCTCGATAGGGAGAGCTCACCCCCTAAAGGTGTCAGAGCTGCTCTGATGAACAGCTGATTTACGCGAGGCCCAAAGATCTGCCACAACTGGCTGTGCTTCTTCAGGGACATCTAAGGGCACACAGACACGTGGGCCTGTAAGGAGGCTCTGAGCCCATCCCCTCTGCTCTCTCTACTGATCCTTTTAAGGCGTCGGTTCCGGGCCCAGTCTCACACAGGAAGAAGGGAAGGGAGGCTGGGAGCAATGTTGATTTCCCTGACTGCAAGTGAGCAGTGGGAAAGTGTTGTTGTGCGCATTAGGGAAAACAAAAACCTGGGGGCGGGTGCAAATCACTTTGAAGAATAAGTCAAAGCGTGGCTACTTTCTCATCTCACCCTTAGGTATTGCCTTTCATTCAAACAGCCCAAGTTGAATCTCAGTGTGGGAAATTTTACCCGCGTGTATTCACTCATGTGCGTAACTTTTTAAAAATATATTTAAAATTTTCAGGAAAAAATAAAATAAAAATTTTAAGAGAAAAATACATGTATTTAAATTTTCTGTCTTTACGTTTTCTGTAAGATTCTGTAATACGGTAACAGTGGTGCATAATTCACTTACAGTTCTAGTTTAAAAGTTAAAAAATACAGTATAAATAATCAACTAATAATCTGATACACACACACACACACACACACACACACACACACACACACTGTACATCAATAACCTAAATTCACCCTGACCCGCGTGGCTGAGTGGGTTGAGCATCTGGCAGCAAAGCGAAAGGTCGCTAGTTGCATTTCAAGTCACATGTCTGAGCTGCAGGCCAGGTCTCCCATTGGGGCCAGAGAGAGGCAACTGATCAATATTTCTCTCCCTCTTTTTCTCTTTCCCTTCCCTTCTCTCCAAAAATAAATAAATAAAATCTTTTTTAAAAAGGATTTGATAGAAAAACAAATTTTACTTTAAAAAATAACCTACATTAGCCTTGGCTGGTGTGGCTCAGTGGATTGAGTGCCAGACTGTGAAGCAAAGAAAGGGTCGATGGTTCGATTCCCAGTCAGGGCACATGCCTGGGTTGCAGGCGGTCCCCAGTAGGGGGCGCAGGAGAGGCAACCACACATTAATGTTTCCCTTTCTTTCTACCTTCCTTCATTTCTCTCTAAAAATAAATAAATAAAATCTTTAAAAAATAACCTATATAACGAGGGGGAGGAGAAGTAAAAGCTTAGAGTTTAGGAATGCTATTGAAGCTAAATTGTTACCAACTTATAATAAGATGTTATAATTTTAAGATACTTTAAGCTTCATGGTAACCACAACAGAAAACCCTGTAGTAATTACATGAAAGAGCATGATAAAGAAGTCAAAGCATACTGATACCAAAAGATGACACAACACACACACACACACACACACACACACACACACACACACAAAGACAGCAGAAGAAACAAGGGACAACAGATCTACAAATCAGCCAGAAAACAATTAACAAGATAACAAGAGTAAGTCCTTATCTATCAATAATTTCCTTAAACATAGCAGGTTAAATTCTCCAAGCAAAAAACATAGAATGGCTGAATGGATTTAAAGAAACAAAGCAAAACAAGATCCAACAATATGCTGCCTACAAGAGACTCACTTTAGCCTTAAAGACACATACAGAGTGGGGTAAAAGCAGGTTTACATATGGAAAATAATATAATAATTAATAAATAACAATGCAAGAATAAACTCTGTGTTTCACATACTCATAACTGTAAACCTACATTTGTCCCACCCTGTATATACTGAGGGTGAAGGGATAGAAAAAGCGTTTCAAGCAAATAATGGGTGGAAAAGAAGGTGCAGCTATGTTTATGTCAGGCAAAATAGACTTTAAACTAAAAATGATAAATTTTATTAATCAAAAGTCTTTTTCAGGATCAGATACGAAACTGACCTATTTGAGCTTGTTTTTTCAAAATGAAAGCTTTCCCCAAAGAGGTCACTTTGCACGGTGAGTGGAATTTTCTGGAAAGGGAGAAAGTGGATTCTAGGTGAGAAAAATGGTGGTCTAGAAGTCGATATGACTTAGAATCTTTGTAGCAGCAGGGGCTAGATAGTGTGTGCAGAGTATTTTTGGTTTAGATGGAATCTGAATCTACACACACACACATGCACATGCCTCATCTTAATGGGTTTAAGGTTTCTGAAGATTTCTTTCCTCCTCCCCTTCCTCCCTCCTTCTCTCCTTCTCCTCTCTCTCTCTCTCTCTCTCTCTCTCTCTCTCTCTCTCTCTCTCCCCCCCTCTCATTAAAATAACAGCCCGGTTTATGTTTGTTTAATTCCTGGTGGCATGACCAATGACCATAACTAAAAGGACAATGGACCGATGCAGTTTGTGTGTGTTATGAAGGGGAAAAAAACTCAACAAAATAAGTGTAGAGAATGAATAATAAGGCAGGGTTGGAATTTCAAATAAGGCAGTCCTCTTTGAGAAGGTGATATTTAGCAAAAACTTGAAGGAGGTGAGGGAGTTGGAAAGAGAATAGGAAGACAAGGCTACAGCGTTTCAGGGTCTCTAGAGGTGCATCTCTGACACCTCATGCCAATGTCTGCTCTTTTCCTAAACTTCAGCTGAGACCCTGGATCCTCATTCTGATCCCGGCAAAGTTCCCCAGAGCCTCTCTACCTTTGATACAACTGACTTCCAGAGTCCTGCAGCTTTTCTGACAACTACTACTTAAGGCCTTAACTGGCCTTGTCTTTAGTTTTTCAAACCTTGTCTTCAGAAACCACCCCTTCCAATACCAGATCCCAAACCTCTCAGTAGTAACTGGCAGGGTTCCAAAACTACCTTCCACTCCAAATCCACAGTCTGAACATCCCCCAAAACATGATTACCATAATTTCATTTTTAGGCCACTTATTTAAAAACTTCAATGGTCCCTACTTTAATATTGATGAGGATTCATTCTACCAACACTTATAAACACCTAATCTGTATCAGGCAATGTTATAAGCACTTTCAGATTGATCTTCTCAGTATCCTTAGGAGGTAGTTAATGTTGTTAGCCCCAACTGATAGAGGAGGATAATGGGAACATAAGGTCACACATTTGGTATGGAGGGGACTGTGATTTGAACTCAGGTATTTTGGCTCTAGAATCTGTGCCCTCTAGCAATCATGGCTCTTGTTTCAAAGTTCTCTCTTCATTTAGATATTTCTTCTAGCTCTTTCTCAAATGTCATCTCACTGAGGCCTTTTTTCTGGGCACTCTAGCTAAAATTTACACACGCAGACAGACACACATTTTGCTTATTTATCTATAAATTATCATTACCCAAAATTGCTATTCTTCACATTTATTATCTGTCTCCTACAAGAGAAGTCAGCTCCAAGAGGGGCAAGGATTTTTGCCTGTTTTATTCACTGCTTTACCCCCTGTTTCACAATAGGCACTTGGTAAATATTTGTTGGATGAACAAATGAATAAATGAGCAAATGAGTGAATGGACCTTTTTTGATGATGGTTGATGCCAACCTGCCTTGCCTGGATCCTGGTTGGCCCCGGATTTGCCTCTCTGACTCATATGCAATTGACCTCTGATGTATTGGCTCTGCTAATGAATATTAACATTCACGATTGTAATTATTCCAACTCAGATGAATTTCCATTGAGAAAGTTTGCCCTGGAGTGACTTCTGAGCCAATTTAATTTCTTCTTCAATGCTATAAAGTGGTGCAGTTCACCCAAAGCCAATTTTGGCCATTTTCATTTTTCTGAAATTGTTTTCAGTGGGACAAATCATTTTCAGGTTAATTTTTACAGTGACACTTTGATCCATGCATCAGTTTCCTTGTCTATGTCATATTTTAGTAATAATAACTTTGCCCCAGATATCTCCTTGCCTGGCCTCAGGCTGCTCCCTGAACAGCTCAGGCACATTTTAAAAATCGATTCCAGAGAGAGATAGAGGAAGGGATAGGAAGAGAGGGAGAAAGAGAGAGAAACATTGATTGATTGCCTCTCATATGTGCCCCAACTGGGGACCAAACATACAACTTAGGTATGTGCCCTGACGGGGAATCAAACCTGTGATCTTTTGGCGAATGGGATGATGTTCCAACCAACTGAGCCACACTGGCTGGGCTCAGGCACATTCTTGCGTCAGGGACTATACAGTTTGTTCCCTCTCCTACAAATGCTCTTCCATCATCTGTAGAGCTAATCTCTCTTTTTTCACATTTTTTTCCTGAAAAAAAAAAAAAAAAACACTTTTCAACAAGGCCTACACTGACTCCCTGTTTAAATATAAGCCTCTCCCACCCTGCACTTCTGATCCCCCTTACTGGGTTTATTTTTAATTTAATGCAAATAATGTGATTTGTTGCCTTATTTATCATGTGTTTATCATCTGCTAGAATATAAGCTCCATGAGGATGGGAAGTTTTTAATCTTTTTTCCCTGCTGTATCCTCACTGCATGTAAAAGTGCCTGACTCCAGTAGGCACTCAATAAATATCTGCTGAATGAATAGCTTTCCTGTCATTCTGAGCTTTATTTGTGGCTAGTTTTCACCAAGTCTAATTTTTCAGGATCAAAATTGCAGGTTCATGTTTTGTTGAGAACATAGGATCCTTCCATCATTTCTCCCTCAACATATTTTAAAGGTTACAGTTTTAGCCTCTGTCAGTTTATTCTGTGGTGCGTATGCCTACCAGCAGTAGTTGTTGTGAAGCTGGTAATATAGTTTGTTTTTCTTTCCTTGGTAATCTATGACAAAAAAAAACTGTCAGCAATCCCCCTTAGACAGTCTAGAATTGTCTGAGATGGGCTTTGCTAAGCTAGGTTTTTAGTGAGCTTCTGGTCACCTTGGTGTAGTGTGTAAAATCTAAACTCCTCCTAAGCATGGCCCATGGGGCCTCAGGGTTATGACCTACAACAACCTCTGTAAACTCATCCCTGTCCACTCTTATCCTGGAAGATTCCAGTAATTCCAGTAAGCACAATACTCCAGCCACACTGGCATTCTGGTGGAACTTCTGTCATCTCTTATCTGTGCTTGTGTACTCTGTATTACCCACCGCCTTAAGGTAAACTCTGAGAACAGAAAATATCTTAGTTCAGGTCCCTCCAGAAGCTGACCCCCAGACAATGATTGAAGTCAAGTAGCTTATTTGAGACGTGACCCAGGAAGCACCTGTCGACAGTGGGGAAGTGAGATGATGAAGAGCATCAAGCGACTTAGCACTGTGAGCAATTGGAGCATGTTCCCACTGTGGGGGGGGCAAGTGAAGAACACCCACCATGGAGATGTCCCATATAGGGGATAAGGGGACAAGGGTATATACCTACTAACTCTCATCAGTCATTGATTGAGGGTGGCTGCCAGGGGATATTCATTTCCTAGCTTTTCCGGCCTGTCAGGTCTGCAGGCAGCATGAGAGGAAGTCTTCCAGTGAAGAGATGCAGACCCTGGAAGGTGGCAGTTGGCCGGTGGCACACTGGAGCAGTAAGGCCACTGGGACACAGGGAACTGACAGTGTCTGTTACAGGGGCTGTCTTGTTCACTGGGCCTTGCACATAATAAATGCTCTGTGAGATGGAGGGATGAAGGTTATCTGTTATGCTGCTGGAGCAAAGCTGGGTCTAAAATATCAAAGTTCAAATATCCCTGTGGTCAAACAGTAGGGTGAAAGCATTGTTTATGCTCTCTGACCACTCACACCAGCCACCACATTCACCCTGGGAAATACCAGAGGACAGAGATCCTGGTATCTGTCAGTGTGTGGCACACTGTTAGGGCTTGACACAGGACAAACTCAACTCCCACTGCTTCAAGCCAATGTGCTCCTTAAAAGGTCAGCTGTTCACCAAAATGGCTACCATGAAAATGATGGGGAATGCTGAGTGGCATTCATGATGGGGAATGATGGCGAGGATGTAGCATTTACCACAAGGGAAAGTGTAGCTGGAAAAACTGGCATGCTTTACTAAGGCTAATCATCTGTCTACCCCATGACTTAGCAATTCCATTCCTAGACATATGCCCGAGAGGAATGAGTGCATATGTTCATCACGGAATTGTTTTTTACTTAGTCTTTTTATTATAGCACATGGGCTGGGTCTTACAAAATCGGGTAGATGAGGGCAACCATTGCCTTGATTAGAATCAGGTGCCCATCTTGATGGCTATGAATGTGCCAAAGGTGCTGCCACTCTGCATCATGGTTTTCTTGATGCTGCCTATCAGCTCTTGACCATGCATTCCGATCCTGAAACAGGAAAAGGTGCTGGCCACCATGCCCATGGTGCAACCCATTACAAAGTCCATCTTTGTGCTGTTGAAGTAGCTCGGCTGGGACTTTCCATAGGGACCTATGGCCACTGGAATCTCGCTCACAGCCTGTCACTCCAAGAAGTATTCTTAATAGCCCCAGAGAGAAAAATACCCAAATACCCTGACACAAGAGTGGATGGAGTGTGGTCTATTCACACAATGGGAAGAGAACACAGCAATGAAGATGGGCAAACTACTGATAATGTAATAATGGGGACCTGTGTCACAAACATCCTGTTGCATAAAAGTCAGATGCAGAAATGTATCAATGCACTTAAATGATGTATTAAACTAGACAAAACTAATCTACATTGTTACAAACTTTCTGGAGATGGAGGCCACCTGGAAGAACATGGAAGTGGCAGACATGTGAGTGAAGAAGACATCTTAAATGTCCAGCCTAGTTAAGCTTTCAAATGAATCCAGCACCAGCTACCATTTGGCCCTAAGAAGAACCACCTAACTGAGCCCAGTCAATGACAGGACCATGAATGATAATACTAAATTGTCATTTTAAGCTACTAAGTTTTAGGATGTTTATTATACAGCAATAGATAACCAGAACACCCAGAAAAGGTGGCAGTGGCCCTTTTAAGGCCTGACACCCCCACTCCCAGATTCCCCTCACAACAAAATTGACACCACTCAGTCAGAATTTCAATCCCTTTAATAAGGTGCTCTGAGAGGAGAGCAGAATGGCAGGCAGGGAGTAAAGAAGGTGGTGCTTCTTGAACCCCACTGGGTATCCAGTCAGTCCTCATCTGGCAGTTGGATCTTGCTGGGGTCAAAACAGTTGGATTCCATGATAGGAAGGCCATTGGCCTCTCGGTATTTCACAAGCCTTTCAGCTTCCCGGCGGGCCCATTCATGCATCCTGGAGACAGCAGCATGGGAAGAAGACATGAGGAAGCCTCACTGGATATCAATCCCCACCTTAGCTCCCCATTCCTTAATGGTGTGGGACAGGATTCCTGGTTTTAACCTCCATCCCTACCTCTGCCCCCACCCATCCCATTCTCTTGGACACCCTATGCACCTGTAGTCAGGCAGATAAGCCACAAATGTGCTGCCAAAGACCAAGACGATAGAGAAGCCAAAGAAGAAGACAACCCGCATGTTCCAGACATCCATAACAGGGTCCTTGTCATAGCCATGGGAGTCTGGGTTCTATGGAATAAGAAGAAGAGGTCAGTGAGGGCTTCCTACCACTCCACAAAGCCTTATGCTGGCCCTGCAGGAGCTGGTCTCCAATTTCACCTGGGACCAATCTTCCCTCCCTCCCTAAACTCCTCTCTTTCTGTTCTTAGGACTTGTCAAGCTCCTTCCCACCAAGGGGCCTTTGCACTTGCTGTTTGCTCTGCCTGGAAAGCCTTTTCCCCAAATCTCATCATGACTGTATCTGCTTCCTCATTCAAAGTTTTGGCCTCATCATCACTTCTCTTAAGAGGCATTCCCTAGTCACCTTGGCTATTAAATTGAACTATAGGAAATTGCCATTTCCATACATCTGAATGGTTGAATATCAGCCATTTCCTATGGCTTAACCCAATAAAATTACTCCCTATCTCCAAGACACTCTCAATCCACTTATCCTGCTTAAATTCTTTCTAGTATTTATTAGTTTACCAAAATAGCATCCCCCAGATCCTCTATAACACATTGTCTTATATTATCAATTACTTCTCTAAATTATCATTTTCAAATATTTTACATATTTATTTTCTGTGTTTTCCACTATCATATAAGCTCTACAAGAGCAAGGGCTTTGTCTGATTTCCACACTGAACCCCAGGGCCCTGAACTGTGCCTGGCATACAGTAGGCTCTCAATATATATTTTATAAAATGAATGAATGAATGAATGAATGAGGTTAATATTGATGAAGTATCTCTTATGTGCTGGGTCTTTTCACGTACAGAAACTTCACAATATCCCAGTGAGGTGGAAAGTGGCAGTGATAATTAATACCTTCTAATGCTGAGTATTATTAAGTGCCAGGTGTTGTTCTGAACATTTTGACAAATGATATGAGGCAGTGTAGTGTTTTATTTTTTTAAAGATGTCCTAATACTTTCCCTATTTTACAAAGAAACTGAGGCACCAAGGGGTTAAGTTAATTGCCCAAGGTCACACAGGCAAGTAACTGTCAGTGTCTGTATTCCAACCCAGGCATTCTGATTTCAGAGCCTCTGCTAAGTTCAAATACTGTTCTGTCGCACAATCAATTATGCGAACTTGGGCAAGCCACTTGACATCTCTGTGCTTCAGTTTCCTCATTTGTAAAATGAGTATACTAATAGCACGTACGGTGCAGAGTTGTTTTGAGGATCGGATAAGTTAACGTATGTAAAAACCGTTTAGAACACTGGCACCAAGCAAGCGTCCTATCGATGTTCTAGTATTATTATTATACTGTATTGCTACTAGTGATTTGAGCACTACCCACTGGTACCCGTCTGCAAAATAAAGCCAGTGTCGCCTCTGGCTCTGAACCGAAGATAACACGGGAGAAAGGAGGAAAATAAGTTAGGCAAAATATCCAAGTCTTTAACGACTTCAACAGCTGCGCAATCCTCAACTGCCTAAGAAAGTCCTTAACGACACCCCGTCCACCGGCCCCCGATTGACCCTACTGGCGTCCGGTTTCCCCCGTCTCACCTTCTCATACAAGTTTTCGTCCTCCGGATCTGGGTCCTCCTGCCAGTGCATAGTTGGTTCCGGTGCCCGCTTTCCCACCACAGTGGACGGGGCTATCACAGCCCTGGCGGAGCTGGATTCCCAGCGAACCCGGACAGCTAAGCGCCCTCGCGTCGCCGCTGCTGCCAAAAGGCGGCGAGAGCACAAACCTAATAGCCGGGCCGCCATGACAGACCGTTCTTCAGGCTCTTAGGGGCGGGGACGGAAATGCGATTCTGCGCAGCTGCAGTTGGCCCGAACGGGATAATTGTCGCTCCGCTCCCACCGCACTAAATAGGTCTCGGATCTGTCTAGATTTTGTTTTCAAGTGAGTTAAGGCGCAGAGCAGCCCTATTTCCTTCCTCTGTTACAGCCACATTGGAGCAACAATTTCCCGGTCCTCTCGGTCAAGCTATGGGAGTTCCGCCTGAGCGGTCTGCTCCTTTACTTGCTGAGAAGAAAGCAGCGACATTTAGGGGGAGGGGGGTCAGTTCTCAGCCAATCACACCAAATTTCCCTTGCCCTCTAGGGAAAGGGGCAGAGCTTCCGTTTGTCTTTCATCTTTGACGGAAGCCAAGCTTAAAAAGTGGGCTTCGCCGGATTGGCTAATAGCTACTCCTTTCCTCGACTTGTGGGGAGAGCTCACATGGGGCACGGGGCGTGGGGAGGTGGCAGCCGCTTGCCAATCAGAGCGGCCCAGGGCTGGCCCACGGCGGATGGCGGCCAATAGACGCGGCCAGCCAGAGCGCGCTCCCTCAGTAGGTGGATGGTAGTAGAAGCGCCGGCTCCCTGCTCCTGGTCGCCATTTTGTGCTGGTGATTGCGGCCGGTGGGAAGTAGGCGGCAGTGGGTTTCCCGGGGAGGGCAGCGCGCTTGGCGCTTCTTCCCTCCCCCTCCCTCCGCCTTTCTGCCTCCACCCTTGAACTTGATTGTTGCGTGGACCAGCTCCGGCTGAGCTGGGAGAGTTGGCAGAGGTGGCGGAGGGCTGATGTGATGTCAGGGAGCCCTCCCTTGACAGCCCGAGCCGAGAAGGTGAGCGTCGACGCTGGTCGTGGGGGCGGAGGTAAGGGGCCGGAGGCGGGGTGCGTAGACTGGGCATGAGGGAGGACTGCGGACCGCAACCGAGGGATGCATGCACAGTCTGAGCCTGGGAGGGGTTGTCTTAAATTTTTTACCCCTTTGAGAGCAGAGGCGCGTGCGCGATCGGGACGCAGGGATGGGTGCACGCGGGTTGGGGGAAGGGAGAGACAGATGGGAGTGGGCTACTTTGGTGTCTGTGACACCGAACTTATCCGTGGGGAGGCGGATGTCTGCGACTTTGATTTTTTTATCTACAGGGGAGGGGTGTGCTGTCTGCTCTGTGACTTTGGTACTTATCTGCCCGTGGGAAAGTGTTCTGTGGCTCAGGTCCTTGGGAGTGGAGGGAGGGAGAATCTCTGTGTGACCCTGGTCTTTATCCTTGGAGTGTGTGTTTCTAACTCTGGTCACTATTCTGGGAGAGGTCCTTATCCATGGGGAGTCTTCTTGTGACTGGTCCTAACCTGCTTACTGGGTAAGGAAGGAATGCAAGGAATGTGTGTATGACTTATTGACCCTTCTCGAGGGGTGATCTATCTGTTACTGTGACGTTCATCCATTGAAAAGGGGCCTAAGTATGTGGTTGTGGCCCATATTTGTTGTGGGTTCCTGTCTGTGATTTTGGCCCATAGTTGTTCAGGGTGCATGTCTGTAACTAACTCCTATCTGTTGTGTATGCCAGAATCTACTGAGGGTTTTGTATGGACTCCTATCCACTGGGGACCCTGGTTGTGATTCTAACTCTTACCCATCTGGGAGCAGGTAACTCTAGTTCCCTGTGGCTTGAGGAGGAAGAGGAAATTGGTGTGTTTTCCACCACATGGAGGAGAGGTGTGGTGACAACCCAGCGTTAGACAGGTGCTGTTACCATCTGGCTTTGCCTAAATCCTGTTGCAAGGGTGGGGCCGGAAGATTCTGGGATACTACCTGGTGACTCCTGGCCAGGTCACATGGCTCTCATGACTTCCTTAGATCTCACAGTAGCCCTGAAGGTTGGGTACAATGGCTACCCTTCTAAGCAGTAGAATTGCACAGTGGTTTAGAACAGCCTCTGAAAGGACTCCTTTTGCCTCTGAATAACTTGGGCCTAGAGCCCTGGGGAGAGAGCTGCCTTGGGACCTGGCTGCGCATAAGAGACAGGACTCAGGACTGAGCCAGTTGCCCTGTGAGGGCCAAAGCTGTGTTGGCCAGGAGCCCAGGGAGGCGGCAGCTGTCTCATTGCCAAGTTAGCCCCTTCACGCCCTAAGCTTTTCATGGTCTCCTGCTGACTTGTACAGGACAGCCAACATCTTGTTGGGAGGATGAAATGGCACCTGGGTGTCCACGGTAGGAGCCTGGTAGGTGCCTGGGAGTCCTGTTGTGAAGTCTTGCCTGATCTCTAAAAAGTCATTCAGCACCAAGAGCTCTTCTAGGCAGATAGCTCCAGGCTTGAACCTGTCTACCAGTTTCAGGTGGCAAAGCCCTGATCACAGAATGAGTGGCATCACCAGGTCTCTCTGCAAGATGTTCCCTGTCTGCTGAAAGCCTTGTTCATTCTAGAGCAGTGAGCTCTAACTTCACATTTGTGGGGAAAGGAAAGGAACAGGCCAAGTAGAGGCTGCCTTCCCGCTCTGGTACACAGGAACACTAGGAGTTAAGAAACAATGTCTCTGGGCTAAGAGGTAGCAGAAAACCTTGACAATAAGGGTTTCTCAGGAAGGCCCTCTCTGCCCCAACTGCCTTGACCTCTTTCTTCCTCCCTCTCTCCCCAGAGTCCCTGCAGGAGGCATCACCCAGGCTGGCAGATCATGGTGGCAGCAGTGGGGGTGGCTGGGAAGTAAAACGGAGCCAGCGGCTGAGGAGGGGCCCCAGCAGCCCCCGAAGGCCCTATCAGGACATGGAGTATGAAAGACGGTGAGTTACTTGCTTCTACCTTGACCGAACAGCCTAGGCTTGTTCCCTCTGTGAGAATTAACCCAGGAAGGTGCTAGGAGGGGGCTTCCAGGCAGAGGAAACAGTATAGCAGATGATTGGTTTCATTTCAGCATTTACTTGGTACCTGTTGTGAGCCAGGACCTATGTGCTAGGCTCTGGGAGTGCCGTGGTGAATGAGACATATATGATTGCAGCCTTCTCTTTACTCAGGGTCTCACAAGGGAGACCACACAGTTTACAGGTGATTCCAGAACAGTTGGATGGGTGCCATGGTTGGTTGTAAGGGCAGGAAGGGATCAAACGAAAGGGAGGAATGGAGGCTGATACCCAGGTTTCCAGTTTGGGTGACCAAGATAGGTGTATGGTACCATTCGCAGTCTGGACAGCCACTGTGGGAGGAGAGGCAGAGATGCGTAGTGGGTTGTAAATGCCTGTGGATTCTTAGGAGAGAGGAGTGAGATGTGGCTTTGGATTTAAGGGATGGATGAGAGTGGTGCCTTCAGAGTCAGGAATATGTTGGGACAAGTATGGAGCAAGCCAGGTCAGATAGTGGGAGATTTCAGGGTCAGGGTAGTCTGAGGTTGGTGTGATACTTGTCTTGGAATGGGAAACTCTCCTATGGTTATCTTTAAACTCTGGTAGATCAAGAAATAATTAGGACACTTGATAAAGAGATCCCAGGCCATTCCCTCACCATCCTGGTATATCAACTCAGTTGATTCTAGTGCAGGTGATCTATTCCTTACATTTTAGGATTACATAGGCAGGTAGACCTAACCCCCCCAACCCAGAAAGCCGTTATTAAGAGTCAGTATAGCTCTGGCTGGTGTAGCTCGGTGGATTGAGCATGGGCTGTGAACCAGAGTCATTGGTTCAGTTCCCAGTCAGGGCACATGCCTGGGTTGCCGGCTGAGCCCCCAGTGGGGCCCTCGTGAGAGGCGACCACACATTGATGTTTTTCTTCCTCTCTCCCTCCCTTCCCCTCTCTCTAGAAATAAATACAATCTTTTAAAAAAGAGTCAATATACTTGTAAAATAAATTTTAATGTCCTACAAAGGGTTTCTTCTACCACCAGGCCCTTTTAAAAATGTAGAATTATAATATTTTGTTTTCTGAAAAGCGAGCCCAAATTTGAGATGTGGTCATCCATCATTCAGTGTTAGTCCGTCTTGACCTTCTTTAAAAATGTCTTTTGAAAGGCATTTGATTTTGGATGGGATTCACTGGAAGTGCTCTGTGGCAGTTTCTGAGTTAGGGTAGGTGACTTTATTATCAAATAAAGCCACTGGCTTTCTGGGGTTTTTTGGGGGGGGGGTGGGGAGGGGTGCTTTTAAAGACCTCAAATGCAGAGATTTGAATTAATCATACTTTTCCAGTTCACAGTAGGTTTATATCATAGGTCAGTACAAAGGTCTTCTCTTGCCATATTTATTTTTTCCTTTTTATTTCCAATTTCCATAGCTGTGGGCAGCTTTTCTGTCATGTTTGAAATGTATTCTTCTTGAATATTTAGTGTTGTTTTGAGTCTCTATAAGATTTTACTTTTATTTATTTTTAGAGAGAGGAGAGGGAGGGGGAAAGAGAGGGAGAGAAACATCAGTGTTTGAGAGAAACATTGATTGGCTGCCTCTAGTACACCCCCAGCTGGGGACCTGCCCTGCAACTGTAGCTGCAACCTGTGCCCTGACTCGAACCAGTGACCTTTTGGTTTGCAGCATGACACTCACCAGTCAGGGCAGCCCTGCATTTAAAAAAAAAAAGTTTTTAAAGTTTTATTTATTTATTTTTAGAGAGGGGAGGGGAGGGAGAAATGGAGAGAAACATCAATGTGTGGTTGCTTTGCAGCGCCATCTACTGGGCTCATGGCCAGCAACCCAGGAATCCAGCAACTAGGAAACCAACCAATGACTCTTTGATTCATAGACTGGTGCTCAATCCACTGAGCCACACCAGCTAGCAGCCCTGCATTTTTAAAGATCTGTCTGTATTGCGGTGCAGATATTAGTGTTTTGCTTCTGATTGGTCCCAAAAACATAATGCAGGGGTGTCCAACCTTTTGGAACCTCTGCGCCACACTGGAATAAGAGTTGTCTTGGGACCTGAAGGCTGTCTGTGTTTTCATAAAATGGGTGCTTCTCTAATACTCTTAACATTTATGTTCAAATATCTGAAGAATATTTTGGAAATGCTAGCTTCTGCTCAGGCATGCTTTTATCATTTCTTTGTAAAGCTTTTTATACGTTTCCTGTTAAGTATGTTCCCAAACATTTTATTCTTTTGTTGTCATTGTAAATGAGGTCTTCCCTTTCATTGTATAATTTAAGTGGCTGTTAATTACCATATGTGAATTTTGTATATTGTTACAATTCTGAATTCCTCGTATAGTTTGCACTAGTTTTCAGTTGATTCTTATGGGGTTTTCAAGGATATAATAACATTATCTACAAATAATCTTCACTTACAGTCTCCTTTTCAAGATTTTATACTACCACTGATTTCTTTTTCTTGCCTAATGCCTCTAATGGTACAACAAATTGTTGTGGCATTAATGGAATTAATATTGTGGTATTAATGGTATTGGTGTGCTTGTCTTGTTCAGAACTTTAGAGATAATGCTTCCAATATTTCTCATCTATGTATATACTGGGTTTGGGGCTCACACATATACACACACAAATATACACAAGTCTATGTGTGCATACTTTTAAAAATCTTGTTCAGAAGGTATTTATGGAGTCTATTTTATTAAATGTTTCCAACAAGAAAAAAAAAAGAGTTGTCTTGGGGCACACATTAAATACATTGTGACACATAATCACAAAATATATCTCATAATCTTTTTAAGTAAATTTACGATTTTGTGTTGGGCTGCATTCACAGCCATGCTGGACTGCATGTGGCCCCTGGGTTGCAGGTTGAACACCCCTGCTAGCGTATGCCGGCTGCCTTTTGCTTAACAATTCCCCCAAGAATGAATACTTGTTCTTTTGTGTGCTAAAATTTATCTCTTTTTTGTCTTATAATCTGTGCTTTCAGAATCTTCTCTCTTCCTACTTCTGGTCACAGTGATTGTTTTCACTGTGTAGTTTTACCTTTCTCATTCAGGAATTTAAATCTATCTAGAGTCCACTTTTGAATATGGTATAAGGTAGGTTCTGATTTTATCTTCTTCCACATAGTGGGCAGTTTTCCCAGTACTATCTCCTAAATAGTCCATTCTTCCTTATTGATTTGTGGTACCTCACTTCAGGTTCCCTTATGTACGTGTGTCTGTCTTGAGTAATCTAATTTGTTTCATTGGTCTAGTTCTTTCCCACACTAGAACCTTAGTGTTTTTATTATTATGGCTTCATAGAATGCCTTAATAACTCCAACTTTGCTCTTAATTTTCAAAGTTGATTGAGCCATCTGTGGAACTTTACGTAAAAAAGTTTACCAAGTCCCTCAAAAACATTCAGGAATTTTTATTGAGATTGCATTGAATTTATACATTAATTTGGGGAGCGTTGTCATCTTTGTCACCTTTCCCTTCCCCTCTTCACCTCCTCCTCCTCCCCCCACCCTCTCCCTGCTCCTACATTTGCCCCCTGACAATCATTTGAGTTAGTGGCAGATATAACCCTTAAGTACTACAGCATGTATGTCCTAGAACAAGGATTTTTTTTCCTCTATACCACTTATCAATATCTGGAAATTTAACTTTGATGCAATACTTTGTCTTACATAAAGTCCATATTCAGTCGTTAACATTTGTCCCAATAATGTCCTGTATAACTGTCCCTAATCCAGGATCCAATCCATTGCATTGAGCTGCTTTGAATTTTTAGTCTCCTTTAATCTAGAACTCAGTCTTTCTTTGTCTTTTATGACCTTGATATTTTCAAGAGTATGGGTCAATAAAGTACAGCATAGGGAATATTGTCAATAATATTGTGGTAACTATGTGTGCTGCCAGATGAGTACTGGAGCTATCAGGGGGAACACTTTATAAAGTATATGATTGTCTAACTATTATATGGAACACCTGAAACCAATACAAAATGATATTGAATGTAAACTGTAACTGAAAAATTTTAAAAATAAATTAATTAAAAATGATTAAAAAGAATAAATTTTTAAAAAGAGTACAGGTCAGTTACTTTGTAGATGTTTCTCAATTTGGGTTTTTCTAATGTTTACTCATGGATTTTTGGCAGAAGAATTATTTAAGCAATGTTACATATATATTGTTTAAATGTGAGTTTTTTTAAAAGAGTATTTCTTTATTTTTAGAGAGGGGGAAGGGAAGGAGAAAGAGGGAAAGAAACAGCAATGTGTGGTTGCCCCTTGCATGCCCCCTACTGGGGACCTGGCCTGAACTCAGGCATGTGTCCTGATAGAGAATTGAACTACTCAATCACTGAGCTACACCAGCCAGAGCAATGCTACATATATTTTTTAAACATTCACATTTTATTAGATACTGTGTTTAGGATATTTGCATCTGTATCCAGCAGTGAAGTGGTCATACAATATCCTTTTCTATTTATCTGGCATTGAATCAAAGTAGCCTCATGACATGATTTCAGCAACTTTTGTTATTACTCTTTTTGGAGAAACTTTTATATAAGAGTTGTCTGTCCCTTGAAAGCTTGTAAAACTCATCTTCAGAGGGGCCTGAGTTTTTTATTATCATTTTGTCTACTTCTGCCAATTTTGACATTTTCTACTCATTTTGTGGAGATCCTCATATATTATAATTCAGTCCAGCTTCTTAGAAGTATATTGTGAACAGTGTCTGCCTTTTAAAACAGTGATTAGTCAAAGTGCTCTGTGGCCAATGTAAAGTATCCCTTACTATCTAAATCTCTTCCTTTCCTGAATTTAGATAATAGTTTAGTAATGAGATTTATTTGGTTTTAGATGCAGAGTATCAGAGAGTTCAGGATTTCATCTGAACATTTATTCAAATCTGTTTAGTTCTTAAATTCTAATGACTAGAGTTCAAATATTGAAGGATACCTGTAGTAAGCATTTACGAAAAAAACATTGTTCAAATCAAAAACCTTAACAATACTCATAGCAGCTACTTCATGTTGAGACATTTACCATAAGGAAATAATTTGGGTTCCAAGCTGAGTTCACACGGGCAGAGACTTCATTTCATTCACAGCAGTATCCCCAGAGCCTAGAATAGTGCCTGACACATAGCAGTTGTTATATTAATACATGTTGAATGAATAAATGAATGAAACATTTTATTTTCCCTATTTATTAATTATCTTTTAGCTTTATGGTTATTTCAGACTTATGAAGTTTCAAGCATACAGCAAAGTTGAAAGAGTTTTACAATAAACACCTCTATATCCATCCACTGGATTCTACCATTAACATTTTACCCTACTTGCTTTATCACATGCTTGTGGTAAACTCTTGTGTTTACACTCTAGATATTTTAAAATTTTTACAAAGCCAGATTTATCAGTTTTCTTCTTTATTTTATGACTTCTGGATTTTGTCTTGCTTAGAAAGCCTTTCCCCATTTTTGAGGTGATCAATTTTTTTCTTGTGTTTTCTAATATTTTTGTGTTTTCTATTCAAGAATTTAAATTTTTGATCCATTTAGAATTTAGTTAGTGTAAGAAGTAAGGTAGATAAACAACTTCATTTTCTCAGAGGTCAAAAAAACTTCTGCTGTGAAGGACCAGATAGTAAATATTTTTGGCATTGTGGACCATATGGTGTTTGTCACAGCTACCCACCTGCTATCAGCCACAATATGTAAATATTGTATAGGTGTGTTAAAGAAAATTTTATTTAGGTGACTGGATTTGGCCCACTGGCTATAGTTTGCCTATCCTTGGGCCAGTTATCACAACTAGTATTTACTGACTAATCCATTCCCCTCCCCGCCCTCTCACCCCCCAGTTTATTTAAAATGCAACCTTTGGTTTATTTTAAATTTCCATGTGTTTTTTACTGTGGACTATGTGGTTTTACTGACCTGTCCATTTGTGTTTTTAATTGTCCCACTTTTATAATACGTGTTAGTGTTTGGTGGGGCTTCCCTCTCCCTCGTTAGTCTTTGTTTTAAAGAGAATTTTTCTGACCCTTCTAAGTTGTTTCTTGGCCTTTGCTGTTATAAACAGTGCTACAGTGAATAATGTTTCTATACATGTGCAAGCATATCAGTCCATTAAAATCCCAGAAGGAGAACTGGTGGTCAGAGAGTATATAGATTTTTAGTTTGCCAGCTATTGCCAAATTCCCCTCCATAGGGATTGTTCCATTTTCACTCCTACCAGTGACATCAGAGTGCATATTCCCCATACAGCCTTGCCAATAGTTTGTTGTCAAACATTTGGACTTTTGCAGATCTGTTAAGTTAAAAATATTCCATCCCAAATCTTCCTTACAGAAGAATTCCAAATAATATACGTAGATACTCATTGCTCTAGGAGGTAGAGCTTAATTCCTCTCCTTTTCGAGTGTGGGCTGGTCTGGTCTTAGTGACTCACTTCTAAAGAATCTAAGGTAGAAAGGGAAAAAGAGAAAATTGACAGCAAAGAAACCTGACAGACCCTCCCCCCGTAACTAGACGATCAAGGCCAACATCCCCAGTGATAAGTCATGTTGATATCATGTACCCCCCGATACAATGCAATCAGAAGGGCAGCTCATCTACTGTGTTCTCTCCAGAGCACCATAACCTCCATCACCTCCAGTCTGATCACAAGAACACATCGGACAAACCCAAGTTTAGGTGCATTCTATAAAATACCTAACCAGTACTCTTGAAAACTGTCATGGTCATTAAAAACACACACACAGCCCTGGCTGGTGTGGCTCAGTGGTTGAGTGCCAGCCTGCAAATCAAGGGGTCACTGGTTTGATTCCCAGTCAGGGCATATGCCTGGGTTGCCTGCCAGGTCACCGGTGGGGGACACGTGAGAGTCAACCACACAGTGATGTTTCGCTCCCTCTCTTTCTCCCTTCCCCTCTCTAAAAAATAAAATTAAAATCTTTAAAAAAAATAAAAACACATACATACATAAGGCAAGACCAAAAACTTTCATAGGCCAGAGGAACTTAAGGAGGCATGATGCCTAAATGCAATACAATAGCTTCGATTTGATCTTGGAACAGAAAGAGGATAGTAGTGGAAATACTGGTGAAATTCAAATATAGTGTATAGCTTACACTATAGTTCAATGATTTTTCAACCACTGTGCCATAAGAATTTTTAAAACATGCAGTATCTGACTATTCAGTCAGGGGCACTGACCTCTTTTCCCTTGGATTGTTTGATAAAACATGACAATAGCCAATACAACAAACAATAGCCATCTGAAGTGAATGAATCAAAATTATACCCATATTTTTTGTCAGGTTGGTAAAAAATATACTTTTTAGTGTGCCACAGAATTTTAATAATTAGTGTACATGTGCCATGAGATGAAAATTCCTGGCTTAGTTAACTTCTTAATTTTATACCATGTACTGTTTTTCTACTAACATTAGAGGAAGCTGGGTGAAAGGTATACTAGAATTCTATTAACTTTGAACTTTTCTGTACATCTAAAATTATTTCAAAATAAATTTCACTTCATCAAGATTAGAATCTTTCAGAAACATCAAAGGATACTATGCAAAAGAGTGAAAAGACAATCCACATAAAGTGAGAACACATCTGCAAATCACATGTCTGGTAAGGGATTAACACCTAGAATATATAAAGAACTTCTACAATAGCAACAGAAAACTGCAATTCAGAAGTAGACAAAAGACCTGCATAGATATTTCTCTAAAGAATATATACAAATGACCAATAAGCACATGACAAGGTGCAAAATGACAACTGTTGGTGAGGATGCAGAGAAATTGGAACTTTTGTGCATTGCTGGTGGGAATGTAAAATGGTACAGCCACTGTGGAACACAGTTTGACAGTTCCTCAAAAAATTAAATATAGAATTACCATATGATCTGACAATTCCACTCCTGGGTATATGCCAAAAGAATTGAAAGCAGAGACTTAAACAGATACTTGTACACCAGTTTTCATAGCAGCATTAGTCATGATAACCAAAACAAGCAGTAGGTGGAAACAGCCCAGGTGACCATTAACAGATGAATGGATAAACAAAATGTAGTATATACTATACCATACATACATATTCAGCCATAGAAAGGAATGAAATTTTGATACATTTTACAACATCCATAAACCTTGAAATCATTGTGCCAAGTGAAATAAGTCAGACCCAAAGGGACGTATAAAATTGTACTTAAAAGAGGTACCTAGAATAGGCAAATTAATAGACAGAAAGTAGAATAGAAGTTGTGGAATAGGGCCTTATTGTTCAATGAGTATGGAGTCTGTGTTCGAGATGATGAAAAGGTTATGGAAATAGTGGTGATGGGTGCACAGTGTTGTAAGTGTACTTTGTGCCACTGAATTTAAGACTTAAAAATGAAGAAAATGAGCCTGGCTGGTATAGCTCAGTGGATTGAGTGCAGGCTGTGCCCAAGGGATCGCTGGTTTGATTCCCAGTCAGGGCACATGCCTAGGTTGCATGCCAGGTCCCCAGTAGGGGAACGCGTGAGAGGCAGCCGCACATTGATGTTTCTCTCCCTCTCTTTCTCCTTCCCTTCTCCTCTCTCTAAAATAAATAAATAAATAAAATCTTTTTAAAAATGATGAAAATGAGCCCTGGCTGGGTTGCTCAGTTGGTTGGAGTGCCATCCCGATGCACCCATGTTGTGGGTTCAATCCCAGTCTGTACAGGAGTTAATCAGTGAATGCATGGATAGGTGGAACAATGGTTTGATCTCTCTCTCAACCCCCCCTTCTCCCCTCTCTCTGAAATCAATAAATTGAAAAAAAAAACTTTTAATGATTGTTCTGTGTATTTTGCCAGAGTAACAATGATTTAGAAAAATACACAAAAATAAATTTTAAATGTTTATTTTAAAATGGTCTGTCCAGTGTAGTTTTAATCTTCATCTTTCATTATGACTCAGATTGTGCATCTTTTCAAATAGAAATCATTTGTATTTCTTTACTGTGAATTCTGTTCCTTTTCTATTTCCTTTTCTCGTATTTTTCCCAGTTTATTGTTTGTCTTGACTTGGCTTATGGTGGTTTTTGTTTTTTCAAGCAGGTGTGTTTTGTTTTTATGTAGTCGGATTTAATGATCTTTTCTTCCATGACTGTTGGATTTGGGTTATAGTTTTCCCCATTTCAAGATTATCAAGGAATTACCCCATGTTTTTTTCTATTTTTAATGTTTCATTTCTTCTATTTAAATTATTGACCCATTTCAAATGTATCCTGGTTTATATGTGTGAAGGTCTTGCACATGTCTAGGTAATCTTCTCAATGCAGTTATACTTGGGATCTAAACAGTGACTCTCTGAATCCAGACAAGGTATTTATTTTGGCATATTAATTTTGCACCCAGCATCATTAAAGATTGATTATTTGTAATCATTTTTCAGATGATTCTCTTTGTTTGCAAGCATATCCTTATATCATTTATAAATAATGGTGATTTTACCTTTTCCTTTACAGCTTTTAATCTCTTGTCTTCATTCCTTTGTTTAGTTGTTTTAGCTAATATCTTAGAATAATGTTAATAATGGTATTAATGATAGACTTGCTAGTATTGTTCCTGAACGGGATTGGGCTCCTGCTATAGTAGTCTATATGGTATCTGTTTTTCCTTGTTTTAAATAAACATGTATTAGTTGCTTTTAGAATCCTTTTTTAATCTTTATTTTATCAAAAAATAATTATGGTTTACCTACTGAATACTAGGCACTAAGCTAAGTTTTGGGGACTAGGGCATTAAACCAAATGGGTGTGGTTCCTTCATTTCCCAGAATTCACAGTCTAGTAGTTTTTTAAGTCACTGAAGAAATGCGTATTAAATCAACTTTGCGATTATTACTTTACAGTTATTGCAGTAGGAGAAATTTTAACAAAACAGCTGCTAGTTCTAGCAAGGTAACTGAAATGCAGGGGCAAGGTGGCGCACAGGGCACGATGGGGTGGAGAGAGGTCAGCAGGGACCTTGGCCCACAGGACCCTGCAGACCTTGTAAGACCTTGGTGAGCATTTTGGAGTTTTATTCTGAGAAGAAGAGGGAGCCAGTGAAGGGAATGGTACAGTTGGGCTCAATGAGTTTTTCCTTATAGAGCACTCATTCACATTTGGGGTGTAGAGGATGAACTGGGGGAGTCCTGAGTGGAGGTCAGGAGTCCACACCCAAGGGCCCAGTGAATGATGACAGCATGGACTGGGGAGATGGGGGAGGGAAGGAGAGAAGTGGATTGGATCTGTGAGAGAATTGGGAGCTTACTAACCCTACAGGGTCACAATTTAGGGACCCCTGTTGGTTTTGGGGGCTGAGGGTCTAGAAGGAATGAGTAGGTAGGGGTCAGCCTCACCTATTGCACATTTCAGAAAGGACTGCCCTCTAATTCCTCCCATCCTTCTTCCCCCAGAGGTGGTCGTGGGGATAGGACTGGCCGCTATGGGGCCACCGACCGTTCCCAAGATGACAGCGGGGAGAACCGCAGCCGGGACCATGACTACCGGGACATGGACTACCGGTCATACCCCCGAGAGTATGGCAGCCAGGAGGGCAAACATGACTATGACGACTCATCTGAGGAGCAGAGTGCAGAGGTGAGGGCAAGAGGGCCAACCAGGCCTTGGGGTGGGGGGCAGGGGAAGGGCAGCTCCTGCAGGGCCTCTGTCTGGCTGCAGGTAGCTCTCAGCTCCCATGCCTTTGGACTGTGCTCAGTGGCTTTGCCTCACCTGGAGAATCTGTCCCCACTCCCCCTCTGAGGGCTCCTCTCCCGAGTTGGGTCTCCCTGACTTCATATGCTTGGCTCTGTACTTCTGAGGGCCCCTAACTACCACCTCTTTCCTTTTTCTGCCAGTATTCAGTTTGGGTCCGTAATTTACCTCAAGCCCTGTACTGCCTGCTACTAGCCAGTAAGGGGTTCTTAAACAGTCTCTTAAGTGGCACTCAGTGTCTAGGGTTGGGAGGGCAACTAGGAAACTGGTTATCACCAAGCAAAGCAACTCTGGGAGACCAACTGTGGGCATTCCCGGTGGGGGCAGAGCCCTTAGACAGAAGGGAAAGACCCCCTGAGACCTCTCCTCTGCATCCCATGTTGGGTAGTTAGCCCTAGCCTGAGGAGGGAGTCATGATATGCACCATCAAGGAGCCCCCAGCTAAGGAGAACAAGCAACCTTGCCTTAGAGATACCCCATTTTGGAGGGGCAGTTGGGGCCCTGGTCAAAGCAAGAAGAGAACTCTCTTATTTGGCAGGATGGGAAGGGTACTCTTGCAATCTCAGCCCTGGAGGGGCAGAATGTGGGCTGCTGGCCTCCCTTTGGGAGGGATCCAATGCAGAAACCCCTGTGGTAAGCAGCCAAGCTTCCTCAGTGGCAGCTGGGTTGGGAAGAACAGGAGTGGAGTACTGAATTATCTGACCCCCACTGAGGGTGGGAGGGGTGTGGACCCAGGCCTGGCCTGCTTATTAGTCCTGGAAAGATGGGTTGGGCAATATCCAGGAAGCCAGTGACCATGCCCTGTTAAGAGGGAGCCTGGTGATGATGGACTGGCCAGGCAGAGAGGATCAGGGACCAGGAGGCTATGGCCTTGCACATTTGCCAGTCTGCTGACTAGCTCTGACTGAGATCTTGCTATTCCTGTATCCACAACTTGGTTGTAGGGCCCAGGCCCAGGCTGGGAATCACAAGTGATGTGTGGCCTTTTGTGGCACAAGGAACAATTGTGCATGTACTAGCTGAGCTGGCTAGGGAGGAGGGGGGAGACAAAGAGGGTGAGGGTTAGTGTGCCCACCTCAGACCGTCTCTTCTCAAGGAGATTTCAGCAGTGTCTGGCCACCTGTCTGTGAGTTCCTCCCCCACACCAACACTGCCACCGGCTTCTCCCCACTCCCCACAAAGGCAGCCCCCAAAATCATCCCAGGGAGAATTTCCTGCCCCAGAAGGGTTGCAGTACAAGCCTTACCAACCCTGCCTGCCCTGAGCCTTTAGCCAGAGCCCGCCCACCCCTGGCTTTCAGAGCCTGCCTGCCTCAGAGAGCCAGTGGCCAACCCCTAGGCCCACCCCAGACTGACTGTCTGTCTGGTGTCTCTCATCTCATTCTGTTGGCCAGGATTCCTACGAGGCCTCCCCAGGCTCTGAGACTCAGCGTAGGCGGCGGCGGAGGCACAGGCACAGCCCCACCGGCCCGCCAGGCTTCCCCCGAGACGGCGACTATCGGGACCAGGACTATCGCACGGAGCAAGGGGAGGAGGAGGAGGAGGAGGAGGAGGATGAGGAGGAGGAGGAGGAGAAGGCCAGTAACATCGTCATGCTGAGGATGCTGCCACAGGCAGCCACTGAGGATGACGTACGTGCCCCCCATGGCCCTGGGCAGGTGGCAGAGCAGAGGCCAGGCTGGGTCTCCTCCAGGGCCCTCAACTTCTCCCTCACCCCCCGACCTCAGCATCTTTCATCCCTTCTCCCCACCAGCTCCTGCCTCCTAGCACTGATCTGTCCTCTGGGCAGGCCTTGTTTCCTGGTCTGAAGGGAGAAGTGTCAGATAGGTTGGCTTGCCCAAGGGGCTGCTGATGGTGGGTGTGGGAGGGAACAGCATTCCTTCTACATGGTCTACTGGTCCTTCATCCATTCTGCGTATGTTGATCTAGGGCCAGACTATGGCCAGGCCCAGTGCTGGGTATTGCTGGTGGCAGAGATGATGTGGCTGGAGAGGGTTCCCATGAGATTTTTCTGAGGTTTTATTCCCCCCGCCCCTCTTTTGTCACCTGCATCAGATCTCCTTCCTCGCTGGCCTGGCCACAAAGCCTTGGGTTTTTCTTTGACTTCTTTTCCTGCTGCTAACAGTCTCTTCATGCTGTTTTCTTTCATGATGTTCCCTTCCATCTTTCTCCCTTTTCTCTTGTTTTCTTCTCCTACAGACTTCCCCTAAGGAGCCCCAGTAAAACCCCAAGAGGGCCACTAGAATAGCCTTCTTGATTCTCCTCCTTCTTCCTGCCAACCCCCTTCCCTGTGAATTCTGTACTCAGCTCTCCTATGAAATCTGCCAGCTGCCCTCAAGTCTGAGTCACCTGTCCTGTGCTGGGTCAGACAGTAGCTAGGTGCTGACATTTCTTGAGGATTTATCACAGGGTGGGCCATACACCAGGTCTTACTCAATCCTTACAGCCACCCCTTTGGGAAGGTACTCTTCTAATTTCCATCCTATGGATGAGGGAGCCAGGTCCCCAACAGTGAAGTGACCTGCCCCCAGGTCTCACAGCCAGTGAGTGGCAAAGCAGAGTTGGGGTCTGAAACTGGACAGCTGGGCCTGGAGCCCAAATTCTTGCTGTTTCCTGAGTCCTTCCTGAGTGTTTGTGGTCCTGATAATCTCCTCGTGTGCCTTTCTTTTTCATCCTCCTGTGTGTACATGTGTGTGTTTGTGTATATGTTTAATCTCCTGTCAGTTAACCTGATAAGAAACAGGCCCACAGGCATTAAGAATGCTGCCAGAGAATGCCCAGCACACACTCTCAGTCTTCTGCAATAGGCACCATTGGCCTAGAGACCCTGCCTCACCTGGTTCAAATCCTGAATTGCATCTGCAGCTTCCCTCTGGCTTACTTCATCCAAGAAGCTTTCCAAATCTCACAACCATGCCATGTTGTCTTTGCTCTAAGTTACTGCTGCACTCAGGTTCTAGGATACATGGTTTGGGTTTCCCAGTTTTATGTGTGTCATGGGTCTCTTTTGATGCAAGCAGAGAACAGCCCCTTTGCAAAGAGTCAGAATTGCATCCCAACTTTCCTTGCTTTGTGGCTGCACCAAGCCTGTTGTCAGACTATTCTTGACCATTCTTGGTCTGTAGGCTCACTTGCTCTCTTATTATTCTCTACCCCCAGGGGTCATCATGCTGCCATGCTTCACCTTGCACCATGCCCCTTTCTTCATTTGTCTCACTCTGCAAGTCTGGCGCCGAAAGCTGAGACTGGGTACTGGTGTGGGTCTGGGGCTCTGACTAGTTGGGGAAAAGCCCTGAGAGAGAGAAAGAGGAGACGGTGTGCGCACATCACCAATGGCTCCTTGGGGCCCTGAAGGCCTCCAGCTGGCCTCAAGTACCCAGCAGTCCCCTTGTGCTGAGCCTGCCCCAAACTGTATCTCCCTATACAGATCCGTGGCCAGCTGCAGTCCCATGGTGTCCAAGCACGGGAAGTCCGGCTGATGCGGAACAAATCCTCAGGTGAGCTTTCGTTCCCAGTGCCTCCCCTTCCGCTGGCCAGCCTCCACCACCAAGTCTTCCTCCTGCCTCTGCCTCCTCCGTACCCTCCCTACCCTGCCTTCCTGCCAGAGCTGGGAATGGGCAGCTTGGGATACCCCTGTTCTTCTCCCCCTCATCCCACTCTCCTCACAGCTCTGGCTAGCAGCCTCTTTTGAGGGGCTCTTGGGGAGGAGGTGCAGCTCTGAGCTGAGCTGTGTGCTCCCCAGGGACAGGGCCGGGGCCAGGCTCCGGGGAACCTTCTCTCTGGGACTCTGAGTGTCTGAGATGGTAACCCCCTCCCAATGTACTCCCTTCCCTCTCCTTACTCCTCCTTCCCCTGCCCTCACTCTCCCCCCACATTTTTCTGATAACAGCCTTTGACCTGAAAGTAAGTCTGGCACAGCTCCACCCATATATCCCAAGAGGGGAGGCAGGGGGTGGGTCTCATCCCAAGGAGCAGCCAGGACTTCTGGCCTCACTTGTCCCCTCCCTTCCTCTTGTAGGCTACCTGGAGCTGGCCTGAGGGTAGTAGGGGGTTTGGGGGGAGCTGTCTCTACAGGATTTCTGGCCTAGGCTCCCCAAGGCAGACACAGTGGGGCCTTATTCTGCCTGGGCTTCTCTCTCCATCTCAGTCTCTCTCCTCCCCACACCTCCATATCTATCTATCTATCTCTCTCTCTCTCTCTCTCTCTCTCTCTCTCTCTCTCTCTCTCTCTCTCTCTCACACACACACACACACACACACACACACACACACACCCATACCATTCCATCCTTCTGTGCATCCTAATAGTTCTTTTGGAGATCAACCATGTACCCCCAAGCCCTGCCATGTCTAAGCCCCTCTCTGTGTGTACACCTTCAAAGGTAGAGCTGCTTCCTGCACTCTCAAGCCCTAGGTCCCTTTCCTTGCCCCGGCCAGGCCCAGAGTTTGTCTTGGTAGCATACAGGTCTTACTGTGCTTCACCCCAGCCAAACCACATGCTGCCAAGATTCTGGCCTCTCTCCCCACAGTAGTGCCCCATGTGCAGCCTCCTCTGTGGCCCTGGGCACTTCTTTCAGACATCCACTGATTGGTTAAGGTCCATCTGGCCGATCCTGGCCCCCATTCTCCTGCTGTCTAGGAGGACCTGGACCATGGGTGGCTCTACTCTTCCCAGCTTGGCCTTGAGGTGGCTCTCTTATGAGGCCCACTTTCTGTGCACTTTGGTAAGTCTAAGATGACATAATGTCCCTAACTCCCCAGGTTCCTGATGGGCCTGGAGCCTTCCTAGCCTCACTGAGTAGCCCTGCCCAGCTTTTCTTTTGTTCCTTGGATTCAACAACTGTTACAGGGCCCCTCCTGGGCTCCCCTGGCCTTTTGCTGGGCCCCACCCTTCAGTTATTTATTCTGTCCCATGAGGAGCCAGCAGCCTGCCCATCTGCCCTCCTTCCTTCTCTGGAGACAGACTTCTACTTGTACCCTTTCCCTCCCAGCTCCTTCTCCGTCTCTGTCTCCCCAGGCTGGCCTGAGCCCCATCTCTCTCTCCCCAGCTGGCGTGTGTGTGTATCTTTCCTCACCCATCTACCTCTCTCTAGCTCTGTTTTCCTCCTACCTCCTTCCTTCTTTCTTGCCCCTCCCGGCCATCTACCTTGCCTCCCACCCCATGGTCTTTCTGATTGCTACTTTCTCTTCCTTTCTCCTCTCCCCCCTTCCCTCTCTGCCCCATCCTCTCCCCTCGGGTCCCGCCCCCGGGAACACCGTGTGTCCAAAGCTGTTGACTAACCCACTGCGTCTGTATCTGAATGCTGTCTCCAGGTCAGAGCCGGGGCTTCGCCTTCGTCGAGTTTAGTCACTTGCAGGACGCTACACGATGGATGGAAGCCAATCAGGTTGCTTTGCCGCACTTGAACCCCCCCCCAAACAAATACTACTTTGTAATCGAGCGCTCCCCATCGCCTGATTCTTATGGACACAGTTCCCTGCCCTGTGGCCCTGTGTCCTATCCCCCCCCCGCCCCCTCTCTCTCCCCCTTCCTGACCCTCAATATCTCCTCTTCCCATCTCTCGCTACCCACTGGGCTGCCCATCAAGAGCCCATACTCACCACTTGCCCTTCCCCCACCAGGTACTGGCTCTGTCCCTCCACCTCTCCTGGCTGAGCTTTCAGTGAAAGAGCTACCAGGGAGGGTCTTCCACCTAGGTTCCCACTCCTAGGGGGACTGCCCTGCTCTGGGGTTAGGCAGAGCCAACACTTCATTCCAGTCTCAGGCACCCCTGTATCCAGCCATGGTGGGGGAACTTAGCTACTGGCACACTAACTAGCAAGTCCCGTTTTGCCAGCTCTCCCCACATGTGAGTTTAGTCCTTTGATTCCCACGCAAGAGGCCAGCACTGCTCTGTTGATCTAAAGTACCAGTCAAGTGTGATTTCATTCACCAGTACCTGGTTGCCTCATTCCTCCCACTGCACCTACCTGCCACAGGAGTCACCACTTGCCCCACTGTGCTGGGGGCAGGCCTGCCCTCTCAGCAAGGAGCCGTGCTGCCGAGAAAGGAAGGGAGCCTACTCCCTCAGTGTGGCATGGGCTCCCAACCCAGCAGCTTTGGGACCTTCAGAGACCCAATGATCTGCTCTGCTTGCCCACCCAGAGCCTGGCTCACTGGTGTGTGGCGCTGAAGGGAAGCATCAGGGGAGGCGGGGCAGGTGTGCTGGAAGGGGGCTCAGCAGGGCCAGCCCTGGGACCAACTCTGCTGCTCCATAGTCTAGTGCTGTGGGCCCAGGACCTACCCAGCCACGGGAACACAGCTTCCCAGCAGGAACTTCCATCTTTTCAATATGGCTCTTTCTTTTTCCCCTTCTCCAGCACTAGCGCGTGTGCACTCTCTCTCTCTTTCTCACCCCTTCTCTCCTTCCCCTCCCATCCCCCCTTATCCCAAGTGTAGCCTGTGTAGTGCTGGCCCTGGGTGTGGCCTGGCAGTATCAGGGCTGAGTGGGGGCCTTTCCCCACTGTCCGGCAAGCGTCGGTCAGCCGAGCACTGTGAGCCTGGTGGTGTATTCACGTGTGCGTGCGTGCACGCCCTGAAAAGGCAGCAAACAGCTGTGCCAGAGGGCTGCAGCGCTTTCCCTCCCTCCTTCCCTTCCTTCTTCCCTCGTCCGTTCTCCAACCTCCCTCCGTTCCCTGTCCCTCATCCATCCAGCTGAAGGGCTCGCTCACTCTCTTCTCCTGTGCTGAAACGGTGTGTGGGGCACTGCTGCCTGGGCCTCACTCAGCTCTGGTTTTTCCCACAGCACTCCCTCAATATCCTGGGCCAGAAGGTGTCCATGCACTACAGCGACCCCAAGCCTAAGATCAATGAGGACTGGCTGTGTAATAAGGTACCGGGGTGGTGGGTAGAAGTTGCCATGGACTGAAACAGCACCAGCACCAGTGGTAGCAACCTCTCTGTCTCCCTGGGACCTCTGAGGTGGCAAGGAGGACTAGCTCAGCTCACATAGCCACAGTTCCTTGCCACCCACCTACCCACCAATGTGTACTGAGCTTTTACTTGGTACCAGGCTCTGCCCTCATGAAGCATGATCTTGCCTGAAGTTCCAATAGATTGTCGTCAAATATTTATATAAACGATTAACTAGTGACAGTAGAAGCACATTGTGGTGTGTAAAATATGGACCTCAGAGCCACACTGGCTGAAATTAGGCTCTCCCAAATCTACCTTGATTTTGATCAGGGCCCTTAACCTCTCTCTGCCTCACTTGCAGAGGATTAAAATACGGTGATGAGAAGTTGAAACTTGGAATAATATCTGGTTGACAGTTAGTACCATGTAATGTCAACTTTACTCTGAAGGAAACACAGGGTGTTCTGAGAGCCTATGTCAGGTTACCCAGACTCAAAGGCCATTCTGACAAAGCTATGTCCACCTGAGACTGAGGATACAAGCTGTAGGCTTTTGCAGTCATATTCCCAAAGAGAAAGCTGAGGTTTAAGAGAGGTGGACCCGTGGGTGAGCCTTGAGCCATGACTTGCTTCTGATTGCAGGGCCTATGGGTTCAAGTCTTCCCTGGGCCATCCTCACCTTCCACAGCTGGGTGGGAGTCCTTAGACCTAGGGATGGATTGAGAGCTTTCAGAGGCCCTGACCCTCTCCCCAAGAAGAATTCTGCCTAGTAATAGAGTTGGGGCCTGCTTGTTTTTAAAAAAAGTAATATGAGAAGACAGGTATTCACTGTCTCTGGAGAGGTAGGGACAAAGTGACAGTGGAACTCCATCCCTTCTCTATTTCCTATATTTTCAGATACTCCTTGAGACCAGGGAATTCTCTACTTTCCCTTTCTTTATTACCCCCCACATCCTGTTGGTCACCAAGTCTTGTCAATTCCATTATAGAAACACCCTCCTTTGCCATTCCCACTGCACCTTCCCCAGGTAGTCACCATAGATCCTGTCGTATGCTGGCCTCTTGCCTCTTTCTCCCACCCTCTCACCCATAACATTCCTCAGAACCACCTGTGACCATGTCCCTTCTCCCACAACTCTGAGCTTAAATGGGGCCATCCTCCATAATCTAGTATCACCTTTCCTCTCTAGTGTCAACTTTTGCCTCTCTACTCACCCTCCAACACCAGCTCCAGAAAACTTCGTGTTTCCTGGGTTAGTAGTCATTTCCCAGCAAAACCACACCAAACCAAACTTCTGGGTCTCCCAGATCAAACATCTCTGCTGACTTTCCCAAGCCAAGTGAGCAGGGGCCCTCTTCACCCACTGCCTTCACCAAGCCCATTGGTGACCATACCCGCAGACTAACCTGCCCCTCTGTGCTGCTGGTAGGCCATGCAGGGCAGAGCCTGGCATAGGAGCAGTGTTCAGTACCTGACGTTGGAACAGAGGGAAATGTGGAGGCTGGTGGGGGGGGATTCTCCAGAAGCAGATTTCTTGAAAACAGCAGGATCTAATCCAGCCCTTGAGATAAAGGAGAGGTGGAAATCTGGCAAGAGAGGGACTCCTGGCTTTTAGGGATAGAAACATTGGAGGTTTATTTCTGAAGAGGGAAGCAAGTTTTGGGAAGAGGAACCTACTAAAGGGAGTACCTCAGAGGAACCAGCAGTTTAATGGGTGGGGAAGTTGTTGATTCCTGAGATGAGGGGGTGGCACTGAGGACAAATTTGAGACCATATAAAGGGGAATTTCACAAGCCTGAGAATGACAGCCAGAGCCCCCTGCCTCCCCTGATTCCGGGACCTCCCTTCCCTGGGATGTGGCGGGGTTCCTTGGGGGATCTCTGGATTCGTGTTTGGAGGGCATAATGGAAAGCCCCGCCCCCTCTGACGGCCTGGCCTGTGCCTCACAGTGTGGCGTCCAGAACTTCAAACGCCGCGAGAAGTGCTTCAAATGTGGTGTGCCCAAGTCAGGTGAGGCCCTCATGCCTCCCCTCTGCCCAGGACATTGGTGGGAGGGGGGAGAAGGGTGAGGGGCTAGTGCTTTGGGAGGAGGGTGACCAGCTCTGGAGCTTCCCCTTTGTCACTATCCTGTCTTCTGCGTTCCCTGACAGAGGCAGAGCAGAAGCTGCCCCTGGGCACAAGGCTGGATCAGCAGACGCTGCCACTGGGTGGACGGGAGCTGAGCCAGGGCCTGCTCCCCTTGCCACAGCCCTACCAGGCCCAGGGAGTGCTGGCCTCCCAATCCCTGTCACAGGGCTCAGAGCCAAGCTCAGAGAACGCCAACGACAGTGAGTCAGTCATTCATTCCTTCTTGTTCCCTGCCCTAGGATGTCTGGACTGGGCTCTCCAAGGCCAGACAGATGATGACCAAGATTTAGTTCTTCCAGGGGTCTTCAACTAGTAGAGGGACAGGCAGGTGATACAAGGACAGCAGGGGAAGATCATGATCAGATTCGACTTTGGGGGTGGATGTGTTGGGAAGTTCTCAGCAGGTGAGTGACTGAGCTGGGACTTGGAATTAACAAGCAGAGGTTGTGCAGAAGGAAGAAGCAGGTGCAAAGACATGGAGGCCTGAGGAGAGGGAGCAGTGGGAAGCCACCAGAGGGTAGGGCTGGAGCAGAGTATCACCGGTGCCCTCTAATGCTGGACCCCTTCCTGCAGCCATCATTTTGCGCAACCTGAACCCACACAGCACCATGGACTCCATCCTGGGGGCCCTGGCACCCTATGCAGTGCTGTCCTCCTCCAATGTTCGCGTCATTAAGGACAAGCAGACCCAACTGAACCGTGGCTTTGCCTTCATCCAGCTCTCCACCATCGTGGTGAGGGCGGCACAGGGGGGGCCGGGCAGCCAGGGTCCCGGCCCCCGGGGTGGGGAGGAGGGACCCTGACCCTAGCTCCCACCGCGGCCCCACGCCTGGCAATGGGGCAATGGAGCCGGGGACCTCCCCGGGCCTGACCCTTCTGCCCCTGCCTCCCCTCCTCCCCCAGGAAGCAGCCCAGCTGCTACAGATCCTGCAGGCCTTGCACCCGCCGCTCACCATCGATGGCAAGACCATCAACGTTGAGTTTGCCAAGGGTTCTAAGAGGTCAGGGCCCCACCTGAGTCCCTTCCCAGCTTGTCCCCCAGCTGGGGGCCCCCATCTCACTCCCAGTCTCTGACATCCTCCCCAGGGACATGGCCTCCAACGAAGGCAGCCGCATCAATGCTGCCTCTGTGGCCAGCACTGCCATTGCTGCGGCCCAGTGGGCGATCTCACAGGTACTCAAAGACTCTTCTCCACCTCAGCATCTTGATACCTGAGCCACCTCAACCCTCTTGCACCCTCTCTGTGAACAGGAGGACTGGCTTGCAATTTTGACTTTTCGTGGACCCAAAACCCTCTCACAGTGGCTGCTGTGGGCTCTGGGGGCCTTGCTCCCTTCCTGGTCATCTTCCAGGCTTTCATTTTTAAGCTGTTTTAGCTGTCTTTCTCTCCTGTTTGGTGGTTATTTTATCATCCTGAATTAACTACAACTTCTTTAATAAAAAGGAATGTATAAGTGACTGAAAGAAAATTGGGAAATTAGACTAAAGAAGGGGAGGATGCTATTTCTCTTGGTCTGATGCCCAGCACATGTTCCACACAAGGAATGTACCAGTGTCAGCCCTGGGAGCGTTTTGGCATGCATCTTTGTTCTGTCTTGTTTGGGCTGCTGCCCTGTTTTGCTGTGGCCAGGCAGCCTTCTTGTCTTGCTTGTCTGAGGGCTGCTTGCTTTCTGTTGGCAGACACTAGCCTCACCTGTGGGCAACCGCCTCTTAGCAGGTTACCCTCCTCCTGGGTCCCCTACTCTGCTAATGAACCCCTCCCACCTGCCCCTCAGGCCTCCCAAGGTGGGGAGAGTGCCTGGGCCACCGCCGAGGAGCCATCGGTTGACTACAGCTACTACCAACAGGATGAGGGCTATGGCAGCAGCCAGGGCACAGAGTCTTCCCTCTATGCCCATGGCTACCTCAAGGGCACCAAAGGCCCTGGCATCACTGGAACCAAAGGGGACCCAGCTGGAGCAGGTGAGCCCCAGCATCTCTCCTCCATCCCATGTGGGGGCCAGCAGGCATAGGGTACTGGGCCCCACCATTCACAGGCGTTCTCCCTGTCCTCCTTTCCAGGTGCCGAGGCCTCCCTAGAGCCTGGAGCAGATTCTGTGTCACTTCAGGCTTTCTCCCGTGCCCAACCTGGCACCACCCCTGGCATCTACCAGCAGTCAACAGCTGAGGTGAGCGGCAGCCAGGGCACTGCTGCCAACAGCCAGGTGAGGGAGCTTGAGGGAGATCCTGGGGGGTGGGCATGGTGGGCATAAGCAGACACTGAGCACTGTTTCCCTGTCTGGCCCCATGACTAGTCATACACCATCATGTCACCCGCTGTGCTCAAATCTGAGCTCCAGAGCCCCACCCATCCCAGCTCTGCCCTGCCACCAGCCACCAGCCCCACTGCCCAGGAGTCCTACAGCCAGTACCGTGAGTAGCCCTGGCCTGCAGGTGGGTGGTGGGAAGTTCCTTAATAAAACAGAGAGGGGTTTGACCCCCCCCTTACCATCTCCCAGCTGTTCCTGACGTCTCCACCTACCAATATGATGAGACATCTGGCTACTACTATGATCCTCAGACTGGCCTCTACTATGATCCCAATTCCCAGGTGATGGGGCAGCCCACAGGGAGCAGGTGGGGTCTGCAGTTTCCCTTCTTGAGGTCTTCCCTCATGCCCCTTCTCTCCCCCACCAGTATTACTACAATGCTCAGAGCCAGCAGTACCTGTACTGGGATGGGGAAAGGCGGACCTACGTTCCTGCCCTAGAGCAGTCGGCTGATGGGCATAAGGAGACAGGGGCACCCTCCAAAGAAGGCAAAGAGAAGAAGGAGAAGCACAAGACCAAGACAGCCCAACAGGTGAACACCAAGGTCCAGCAGTCACTGGCTGGCTATTCTGTGTCTTCTGAGGGGTACATTTCTGCCATCTGTTACCTCCACTGCTAAGGGAGCAGGGTGTAGGCTGGATGTGTACGTGGGCAGTAATTTTGCTCAAGGGAGACCAGATTCCTGGTTTAGTTCTGTTCTTTGCTGCATGACCTTGAGCCAGGGCAGTCTCCTTAGTGCAGGGCAGGGCCAGACAGTTCCCTGAGGTGACAGGTGCTATCCACATGAGCTTTGTCAGCTTTTCTGTTCCCCAGTGGGAACTCCTCACTGCTGGTGGGAGTGTGTGCTGGTGTGGACATGCATACTTATTGGGGCTCACACCACTCATGGGAGTGTGTCCGTGTCTACATGTAGATATGTCTCAGAGAACTTCTCTCAGGCCCAGTAAGGAGCAGGCAGGAAATAGGCATTGCAGTGTTTTGTGTAGTGGGCAGTTGGAGGGACCCTCGGTATCTGTAGAGAAAGAGTATGACAGCTTGAGTGCAGCCCTTAGAAGCAAAAACTTGATGATCTGGTAAATTCTGAAAATGGTGTTATGTCTGGGGGAGAAACTATATAATATGGAATGTGGCAAAGTATCACAGATGTAAATTAATATTGTACACAGAGGAAGCCATCCTGTGCATTTTAGAATGATAAAATGAAAACACACAGAGAACATAATAGTGTAGATGCCTGTCAGGAGAATGGGGGCACAGCTGGAGAGGGGCTTGATGAACACTGATGACAGTATGACAGAGAAATGGGAACTTTTCCACTGCCTAGCTCACCTGCTTGAGGTGCAGGGCAGGATCAGGTGGGTTGCTGCAGGGGCAGTGAGCAATGGATGGAGTTGGTGGGTTTCTAAGAGCCTTACCCGACCCTCACCCCTAGATTGCCAAGGACATGGAACGCTGGGCCCGCAGTCTCAACAAGCAAAAAGAAAACTTCAAAAACAGCTTCCAGCCCATCAGCTCCCTGCGAGATGATGAAAGGCGGGAGTCAGCCACTGCAGATGCTGGCTACGCCATCCTGGAAAAGAAGGTGTGTTGTGGCCACCCATCTACACTCCTCACCCCCATCTTGTCATCCCTCCAGTCCCTCTGTGGAATCCCTGAATTTGTGTCCCTCCATCCCAGGGAGCACTCGCAGAGAGACAGCACACCAGCATGGATCTCCCAAAACTGGCCAGTGACGACCGCCCAGTAAGTGCCCAGGGCAGAAAGAGGGGCAGGCGAGGTGTCTCTGATCTTAACAGGTCTGACCTTCCATGCCCTCTCACCTTCTACAGAGCCCACCTCGAGGGTTGGTGGCAGCCTACAGTGGGGAGAGTGACAGTGAGGAGGAGCAGGAGCGAGGTGGCCCAGAGCGGGAGGAGAAGCTCACTGACTGGCAGAAGCTGGCCTGTCTGCTTTGCCGTCGCCAGTTCCCCAGCAAGGAGGCACTCATCCGGCACCAGCAGCTCTCCGGGCTCCACAAGGTAACCAAGGGAGGTTTGGCAGGGAACTTGGTCCTGCCTGGCCTGGCCCAACCCAGCCCGGCTCAGCCACTTCACTCCTCCTGCCTTCTTGCAGCAAAACCTTGAGATTCACCGGCGAGCTCACCTGTCAGAAAATGAACTAGAAGCACTTGAGAAGAACGACATGGAGGTGAGGTGTGACCCACTCCTAGGCTCCATCCCTCTGTCCCTTGCCAAGTGTCCATCCCCTCAGGCAGCTGGTACTCAAGTTGCTTAGCTGAGTACATCCTGCCTCTACAAGGAGTACATCCCAGTTCCTCCACACTGGCTGCTCATGCCCGTAATGTTCTGCCCGCAGGACCTCATACCTGTTAAGTCACATCCAGCTCCCCATGGGACCCCACCCACCCATCTGTGCCCATATATCCTGCCATTAGTGACCAGCTTCCCCATTCTCACACACACACAAACTTTCAGCAAATGAAGTATCGGGACCGTGCAGCTGAACGCAGAGAGAAGTATGGAATCCCTGAGCCACCAGAGCCCAAGAGGAGGAAGTATGGTGGCATGTCTGCAGCCTCTGTGTGAGTGCTCAGGACCAGGTGGGGGGCCTGGGGCCAGCAGGCCAGTCACTGATGCTATACTACTGTCACCTGCAGGGACTTTGAGCAGCCCACCCGGGATGGTCTGGGAAGTGACAACATTGGCAGTCGCATGCTCCAGGCCATGGGCTGGAAAGAGGGCAGTGGCCTGGGACGAAAGAAGCAGGGCATTGTGACACCCATTGAGGCAAGTCTCCTGTGATCCCTTCCCCATCCTCCATTTCTCTCTGCTACAGCCTCACCTTGCCCCCAGCCCACCTGACTGAGCCTACCTTTCTCACACAGGCCCAGACGCGGGTGCGGGGCTCTGGCTTAGGTGCCCGAGGCAGCTCCTATGGGGTCACCTCAACCGAGTCTTACAAGGAAACATTACACAAGACAATGGTGACCCGCTTCAATGAGGCCCAGTGAGGACATTCGAGAGCAACTTTAACATCTGTCGGTGTTCAGCCTGGGGCAGGGGAAGATGAAATGTTGAGTGGTCTGAGCAGGGCCCTGCATCTGTCTACCAGCCCACCCCCAGCCAGAGAGACCCTGACCAAGTCAGACTTTGAGTTGGTGACTTGGAAAACTGGGCCAGAATCATGTTCTTTTTATAATAAAAGCTGAAAAGCCCACAGCTTGCATGTCTCTTTCTCATGTCGCAGCATTGTCTGTGGCCCACACAGACACAGGGGCATAAACATAAATATACAAGGGGCCTTGTCAGGCTGAGGTGGGTGGCAGTGGTGGCATTCACAGTGTCTGGTACATGGTAGGTACCAGCTCAGTGGGGGTGTGGGGTTCTGGCTTGTGCCCCAACTCACAAGATCCTGATCATTGCCCTTCACCATCGTCAGGACTGGCAGCTCATGCTGTACTAGGAAATCCAGCACCACCAGGGCACTGTTGGGTTTAAAGTCACCCTCAGTCAGAACCAGGATTTCGGATACCCCATCCCCTAGCATTTGTTCTATAATAGCACAGCTAAACTTCAGCTGACTCTCCCTAGGCCTGGGGACAATGCCTGAGGGCATCTCCAAATGGATGACAATAGGCAATCTGGGACCTGTAGGCCCTGTGCCTTCAACAGGCTGATGACCCCAAGGAGTGGAGACAGGCTTGGCCTGCCAATCCCAGGTCCCAGGGTTGCCCACCAGGACTATTTGAGTCCATCCTTGTTCCTGTCCTCTCCAGGGCTGTTACCACAGGGCTCCAACAAGGAATCATCAGATATGGTGGGCAGTAGTAAATTGCACAGCCATTCTGGAAAACTTTTGCTGTTTCGTATAAAGATAAGCATAAGCTTATCCTACTAATTAACAATTCCATTCTTAGATGTTTACCCCAAATAAATGCAAATGTCAACAAAATAACGTTTTATATGTGTATTCATAGCAGTTGTATTCATAATAGCCAAAGACTGGAAATAACTGGGTAAATTATGGTCTACTCATGTAATGGAATTCAATTCACCAAATAAAGGAACAAAATACTGATACAAACAACATAATTGAATCTCACAAACATGGAAAAGTAGGACACAAAAAGTGTAGACTGTATGTGTCCATTCGTGTTCTCAATCACATGGTACATATTTGTGGTGACAGCAGTCAGAGTTGGGTGGAGGTGAAGAGGGTGTTGTTCACTGGAAAGGACTGCAAGGTAGCTTTCTGGAATAATGAAAAGGTTCCATATCTTGAGTAGGGTGACCCCTTCTAACTACTGCCACTTTCACCACCTTAGTCTGATCCTCTCTCATCACTTCTTGGACTCGCAGTAGCTTTTCCACTGATTTTTCTGCTTTCACCTTTCTCCTTAGTTTGTTCTCTTGCCACACAGAGCAGCCAGGTAGATTATATAATGACTTTCCTGGTGTCCCGTTAGCCAGAAGTTCTCAGGTTCAGTGCCCGGTCTGGCAAGTGCTTCAGTTTCGAGTTCGGTCCAGTCAATTCCTGGTCTGGGCGCGTGCAGGAAGCAACCGATTGATATCGAGCTCACATCGATGTTACTCTCCCTCACTCCCACTATCTCTGGAATAAATAAAGATTATTTTTACAGCTCTCCACCATCTTAGAATAAAAACCAAGTATCTGGCTTACAATGCCCTATTTGACATGGCCTCCACCTCATCTCTTAGTGCTCCCGCTTCCTCACTCCTCTCCAGCTACGCAGACTTGCATGCTCTTCCTCAAACATGCCCAAGAACTTCCAACCTCATGGCTTTGCACCGAAATGGTTTTTCCCGTGTTACAAGTGGCTCACTTCCTCACTTTTCACGTGCAACCTCCTCCCAAAGGAATTCCCTGACTACTTTACATTACTAGGGTATCAGCACAGGACTCTGAGACTAGGCAAAGGATAAATGACAAGGGAAAGATCTGATGGAAAAGTGTTCCGCGCCCCTTTTCCACCCCCCAGAGCGCCATTCTCAGAATTCCAAGCCTAATTTACTTTTTCTAATACCCTGGCCGAGGCCGCCCACCACGTGCACCAGGGGCTGCCTAAACCGGACTACTACCCCCAGCATGCCTCGCGCTTTCGGGCAGGACCACAACCTGTAGGGGTATCTGGGTCTGACATGGGCTGCCGGCAGCGCGGGAGCAGAAGCGGACGCCCCTCTAGCTAAGCGCCTGTGGTACATCCCAACCGCAGCACTCCCAGGCCCCGCGCTTTCGAGCTCCGCGCAAACTCTGGCTGTTCTGCGACGGGGGAGCTACTTTACTTTTCCGTTACCCCGTGGCGTCGTCGGTCTCTCTCCAGGAGGAGGTCGAAGCTTCGGTCCAACGCTGAGGGTGAGTTGAAGCACAGTGTCCGCTTTTGAGGGAGTAGTCTCAGTTTAAGGGATTCCCAAATGAGCATATTTGGAGGCTCTGGGTCCAGGGTGGCTTTTAGAAGTGGCTGTTTTGAGGGACCCTTAGGAAATTGCCTTTGGGGACTCGGGTGGGATGCGGGAGTCAGTTTTAGTGAGTATCCTTTGGAGACAGGGTTTTTGTACCTCTCGCAGAGTTTAGGGGGCTGATAGGGGAGACCCTTAGGGTCCATGTATGAGTACTCTATCCATGGGGCAGAATTTGGGGTGCTCCTTAAGAGGAGAGACGAAGTTTGAGGTTTCTAAAGTCAAGGCAAAATTTTGGGAGGGCTTGTTTCAGGAAAGGTACTGGCGACGGTGGGAACCTTCGGGACCGACGTGGCATTGTTAGGGTACCTGTGGCCTTTGTGACCTCTGGTTCTATGATGCGGTCCTCCCCGCCCCCCACCCACGCGCGCTTGGGTACCCAGGGCAGAGAGACTGGACATGTCGGGGCCCACAAGTTGGTAGCGAGAGGAGCCCCCAGCTGAGACTGTAGAAGGGACGCCAGAGCCCTAGGCGTTTCCTAAGGGGACAGGGTGCCACCCGACCTTCCTCAGCCGCTCATGAGGAGGTGGGGCTGTGAGGAAGTCCATTTTTGCCTCTTTTGCACCTAGTTCGCTGGAATTATGGCTTGTGAATTACCCACCAGGAGCGGATCAGCATGCTGAAGGAGTATTCTACAGTCTGCCTGGCAAACTAGAACTCACTGATTAATCGCAAAGGTGAGTAGCTCCACAAGTTTTCTGTAGCTTTTCTGTGGACGTTGTGCAGAATTCATGAGGAACATAGCTTTCAGGGCTTTATCTGTATGATCCACTGTTAGCTTTCCCTTATAGGCTGCAGGCTTAAAACCTTTCATCTAGGGAAAGGACAAGGCCTTGTGTGTGGTTCATTTTTTATAAGCCCATTGATCCCAGATTATCAACAAAGGCTCTAGATTAAAATCCCATTGATACTTGCCAGCTGTGTGATCTTTGGCAAATCTTTCTGTGAGCCTGAAAAATGAGTATGGGGAAAATGATGATCAGATTAGTTTACACTCATTTAACACTTTATTAGCCCATCTAATCCTCACAACAGCACTACTAGGAAGTAGCTTATTATTATCCTGTTTTATAGCTGAGGAAACTGGGACATCAGGAGGGTAATTTGCCTATGGTTACTGTCAGTAAGTGGCTGACCAAGCATTCAAATCTAGCCAGTCTAGTTCCTGAGTCTATAGTCTTAATCAAATGCTATAATCCCCTCCTCCAATTTAATGGTACTAATACTAGTGTTAGTCGTATTACACTACATGCCAGGCACTGTTCTAGACTGTGTCACAAGGTAGGTTACCATCCTCATTTTATGGGTGAGGAAACAGTGGCTAGAGAAGTGTCTGGCCCCAGGTTACATGGCTACTCATCCCAGGCGTCGGTGGGTGGGAATGCTTTTTGTGAGGGTTTAAGAACTCTCTTAGGAGGTCACCTTTGAGTTGAGACATGAAGTGCCAGAAGGAACTGATTTCCTGCTCTGTGTTCTAGAGATCAGTGGCACAATGCATGGAAAGGAAACACCACAGGAGCCACCATATCTATTAATGGGATCTACTGTTATTTGACAGTTTGGAGTGCTTATTGTGTGGCTGGGGTTTATCTCTGGTGATCTGGTAGTCTTTCTTACCTATTTAATGGATATTGGTGGCCTTACCTTTCCAGTGTCCTTCTAGGATGGTGTTTTAAGGCATTATTATATTTGTAATTTTTTTAAGTCCTTACCTGAGGACATTTTTTTCATTGCTTGGAGAGAGAGAGAGAAAGAGAGAGAGAGAAACATCAATCGGTTGTTTGAACAGTGCATGTTCCAGATCGAACAGAGCATGTGCCCTGACTAGGGATCAAGCCTGCAACCTTTCTGTTTACAGGGTGATGCTCCAACCAATTGAGCCACACTGGCCAGGGCAAGGCATTACTTTTAAAATAATGTCCCAAGTTGGGGGTTTCTTCAGTGACTGGGTATACCCTCACCAACCCACAACTAACTTTATATTAACCTTTGTATTAATATAAATGTTTATATATTACCTTTGTATTAATATGTGATATTTAAAAATTTAACAGTGTCCTGTGCTAGCATTGCTCATAATTCATATTCTCAGATTTTGATAATGCATATTGCCTTTATGAGGTAGATTATTATCCCCATCTTACAACTGTGCGGACTGAGGCACCTGTCAAAGTCATGTAGTGAGTCTAGATTTGGTTGGACCAACACAGCCCTGGCTCCCATGCAGTCAGAAATGGGGAGGAGGCAACTACATTTCTCCTGGGTTTTTTCCCTGTGGCTCTGTGGTTAGGTCTGGAATTATTCATGAACAGGCATGGCCATGTTGCCCTGGCTGGAGTACCTAATCCAGGGGTGTCCAACCTTTTGGCATCTCTGGGCCAAACTGGAAGAAGAGTTGTCTTGGGCCACAGATTAAATGCATTGTGACACAAAATAAAAAAAAAAAAACTCAATGTTTTAAGTAAATTTATGATTTTGTGTTGGGCCGCATTCATAGCCATCCTGAGCCACATGCGGCCTGTGGGCTGCATGTTGAACACCCCTGCTAGGCAAGGCTCTCCATCCAGTCTCATGCATAACTCATGATAAGTGTATGGGACCTCTCTTGACCTCCCTGAGTTTCCAGGTTGAGTTGCTTCAGCATCACTACTCATTATTCATGAGTAGGGGGTGGGAGAATGTGATTCCCCTGTAGTATTCCCATTTCCCTGCTTACAGAATATTATATGCAGTGGTATGTGCGTCTGTCCCTTTTATTCCAGCCCACCAAGATTTATGCATTATTCATGAACGATGTGGCCTTGGTTTCCTTGGGTTCTGGCTGTAAGATTATTCATTATTCATGATAGTGGAGTGTGGCTTCCATGTTTTAACATTGGCTTTTTGGTTGCTGGGTGTTAGTCAACCAACCACCCGGCCTCATGCCTAATTCACGACTAGGAAGTGTGGGCTTGATGCCCTTTCTTAGTTTCCATGGTAGCCTGGCTGCGAAGGTGTATTCATTATTCAGGTTCCTTGAGGCGTGGCCTGTTTTTACCTGTTTTCCTAGTTAGTGCCTTAGTAGCCACCAGGTGGAGCTATTCCTTTCCGGATGAATTACCGACGGTCCGGGACCACAATGGGCGAGGTCTGCTTGCATCCGGGTTCTGGGGGTGGGGCACAAGGTTTTGTTCCGGCCTCGCGCTCAGCAGCCGCCATCTTGTGTCGGCGGTTGAGTAAAGGAGGTGCCTGGGACAAGAACAACCACTACGGCCAGGGGAGGAGAAGACAGCTTAGGCAGCGGTGACTCTCAGCGGCCCAGACGGCGGGGAGGAGGAAAAGGAGGAGGGCGGTGGCCGAGCTTGGCTTCGGCTCCTAGAGGAGTTGGCGGCGGCGCAACCCGGGGAACCGGCATTGGTAAGGAATGGCTGTTCTCAGAACATTGGCAGGGGTTTCTGGGTGCATTGGAAGAGAGAGGGTCAGTGCTGGGCCGGGCTGATGTCAGGGTGGGCCGTGGTGACTGGGACTGTGGGGATCGGTGGGGGGGGGCGCATCTTGGGGCAGGGCCGACATTTCCTCTCAGGGATCAACCAAGTATTAAAGACCTTCTCTTGAATCTCCCTTCATACACTCCTAGGCCCTTGGTATTTGCCCTAACAGTTTCCAAGTGGGTCCAGACACTGGAGAAGGAGGGTTCACAGGCTTTTGTTCATTTCTGAGACTCTTCTCTAGCATCTTCCTTCAGACGCCCCAACACACACACACGCACACACACGCACACACACACAGCCTGCCTTCAGAGCTTCCAAGGAGACTAAATCCTATAAAAGGCCATTTGGGCCTGGCTTCCCTAAAAGATCACCCCTCCTACATCTCAGGTATCCCAAACCCATCCTGGCCCTAGCATCTTCCATTAGAAACCCTCTGGGCCCAGCACTTCTTTTCAAATGGCCCATTTGGCACTTACCTTTAGAGGCTCCTTTCAGTTTCTAGAATCTGCCCCTGGAGACTGTCTCTATTATAAAGGGATGTCTCCCTTTTCATGGTCCCAGTACTTTCTTCAGAGACTACCCCTTGCAGGCCACATCACCCCCATAAGATATACCTAATCCTCAGTATTTTCCCTCAGAACCGCCCAGGGGACCAGGCACCAGAGAACAACTGTTTGGGCACATAATCCTCCATCAAAAATCCCCCTGCCAGCATCTTTCCCCATGGACCCTGTTGCATCCTAGGCCTCTTCATCCAGAGATTTATTTGCTTCTCAAACCCCACCCTTCACTCAACCTCTGCTTTCAGAAGCCAACCAGGGTTCCAGCTTTTCTCGCAGATCCCTTAACTTCACATCAGGCTTCAGAATCAGCCTTCAGAACCTTTCTTTCAAGGTCTACACCATCTTGAGCCAGAGGTCCTCAGCTTTTGTTTTCAGATTCATAGGACCCCAACATCATTGTCAGATGTCTCTTCCCCCAGCAGTTGCAGTTGTCCTCCATCAGAGTACAAAAGCCCCTTCTCAACTTCTACTCTCCAAGCTTCCATAGGATCCTGCATAGTTGGTCAGAGAAACCCAACCCTACTTGGTGAACTAGCCAGTATCTCCTTACTGAACTTTTGGGGCCCAGAATTGTCTGGGCTTAGCCTCCCCTTTCCATCATTTCAGAGAAGCTACAGTCCCTAGCCTATACCAGTGAAATCAAAACAAGGCCTTTGTGCTCCAGTAGAAATCCCTGGGCCTCAGCATCCACCCTCATAGCCTCCTGGGATTCTGATATAGATGTCAGAAATACCTCTCCCTTTGCAAGTCCCTGTTTTTGATCAAAGATTCCTCTCTGCCATCAGCATCTGCCTGGCCCAAGAGACCCTCAGGGCCCCAGCATCCTGCTGATGAAGAATACTCCTCCCCCCAGGCCCTAGATCATCTTGCAGCCCTACAATCCCCTACCCATTCCCCGTGCAGGTTCTGTGGGACCCAGCAACTGCCCTCCTACCTCTTTGCAGCCTCTGGGGGCCTCCAGTGTAATTTCCTGGCCCTTCCCAAAAGATTTCTTTCCAAAATTTTGAGTTTTAATCAACCTTGCCTGGCCCATCCCACCTGTCCCACTTGGCTTCTACCATCTCCTTTCCCACCTCCTTCAGCGCCTGGACTCCAACAACTGCCTCCTGACTCCTCTCTTTTCTGTTCCTAGGGACTTGTCAGTTAATCCCTTCTAGGAGACTTGACAGGTCCCAGCATCCCCTGCTCTAGGTTCTCCATCCTAATAACCTGACCCTGTGCCTGCCCTCTCTCAAATCTGCTCCAGGACTTCTATCTCAAAACTTCTTTGGTTTGGGTGGTGCAGAATGTTCAGGCTTCAAAATCACCAATTTGGAGACCTCAGGCAAGTTCTGAAACTCTGAGCCCCCAGTTCAGCTTTGCTGAAGAGTTGGTAATATTTGTGTTCTGATTGGAGCTTCAGCATATGTTAAGGGGGAAAGGGTACTGATTTTGTGCTGGGGGTGGGTGAGCTTAACTCCTTAACTTCTCTCTGGGGTTTCTGCCCTAGACCCTTCTGCTTCTGTTTATATTGGCCTGTTCCAAACCTCTGCAACTGAAATTCACTCTTGAACAATTAACCAAAACCTGTTCAGACCCTTGCTGCCAGCACTAGGTAGGGGTCCAGAGGTAAAAGATGAAGATATTAAAGATCATTCTGGCCCTGGATCATCTCTGATTTAGGGAGTGGGGAGATGGTGTATTCCAAACAAGCAAACCAGTGACAAGGCAAGGAGATAAGTAATGGAGGCCACTGTATGTGCCCAGTAAGGAGCTTACTTACGTCCTCAGATCTCTGAGTTATAAATACAGGCCTTAATTTTTGTTAACTTTCTCAGTAGCCCCTTGAGGATAGTTCCAGTTGTCCCTTCTTTTGGCGAAAATGAGGCTCAGAGGAAATGAGATCCCTACCCAGGTCAAAGAATCAGAAAATGGGAAGATATAATTTGTCTTTGTTTCCCTAATTCACCAGGTCTCTTCCTACCTTGGTTGGTTTTTAGCATTTCTAGTAATATAGCTGGCTGACTCTGGCCCTAGCCAGCCTTGTGCCTCCTGGGTTCTCCTTCCTGCTCTCTCATCCCATAGCACTGGGCCCTGGGCCCTGAGCTGGATCCTGACTCTATTCCCCCAGGAAGCATTTGGCAAACAGTTCCTCAAGCTTTGGGCAAGTGACTGTAGTTCCCTGGGCTTTTGTTTTCTTTGTGATATGGCCATAAAGGTTATTGGGTCCATGGGCATTAGTATTAGACAAAGCCTTTGTCTCTGTGACTAACAGGCAATAAGTTCTTCGTAGATAGCAGGAAGCTCCTGTCATCTTGCTTAGCACTAGAGTGTAACAGGTGCCAAGGTTGAATCTTAGGTACAGTGGGAGTACTCAGTGTGATTGGGTATTAGAATGGGCTCAGGGTAGAACAGGAGGCCTAAAGGGCATTAGAGACGAGGGTAAATGATTCCCCGGTGTCTGGATCCAGTCACCACCCTCACCCCTAGATTTCAATTCCACAGCAGTATGTATTGTTGTCTCTGGGACCTAGTGTGTTGACCCTTGGCAAGTTCACTTGGCCTTTAAACTCAGTTTTCCCGTTGTCTGGCAAGGATGCTCAGCCCTGCCTTGAAGGGTCAGAACCACCGAGGGGATGACATCTGATCACAGTGCAAGGCAACCTGGGCTTCAGGCACAGCAGATCCCTTGTCTGGGCCCAGCTTGGTCGCACTCTGTGGGAACCTTAGCCAAGTCACTGCACGTCCCTAAGTTAATCTTTTTCTTCAGTGTGACTTGGGGAATGTTATCAAGAGCAGTTCCAACTCTGTGGGGATGCCCTGACTACAAAGTGAGGCAAGGCTCATAAAGTCTTTAGTATGATGTTCTGCCCAGGGGTGTACTCTTAACACTGATTGTTATTGTTAATCTGCTTAAGGGATTCTACATGCAGATGAAGCTTCAGAGGTGAGCGTCTTCTCTCTCCCTGCCACCTTTTATTGGCCTGGGTGTCTCCCAGAACTGGGGTGGGAAGGGGGTATTGGGCTCCTTAATGAGCCCCTCTGGGGACTGGGTTCTTTGCGATCATACCACCCTGTTGGATGTCCATGCCATGTTTCCCTCCCTCACCCCTGTCCCCGGGGTTAAGGGAGAGGAAAATGGCTGCTCATTCTTGCCCACCTGCTCTGTGCCAGGCTCTATGATCTGTTCTATCTCAACACCTCCATGGGGGTAGGTAAGTGCAATTGTCATCCCAATTTTACAGGTGAGGGAACTGAGCTCACAGGGGTTAAATAAGATCTGTTTAGGAGTGGCAGGCTGACCTGAATCACCATCCCTCATCTGACTTCCCCACAAGCACATTCTCCTTGTCATTCCTTTGCCCTGCAGGATTGGCACCTCTCCCTCATTATGCTGGGCTGGGGAGAAAGGTGAATGGCCTGGTGGTCAGCAGCATGGGTTGTAAGGCAGACCACCTGGATTCAGATCTTAGCTCTGAAAGCTGTATGACCCTGGGCAAGTCAGGTCATCTCTGTACCTGTTTCCTTTTCTGTAAAATGGAGATGCTAGCTCTTAAGTGTTCCCTTCCCCCATAGTCTCCAGTAACCAGCAGAAACATCCACATTCCCCAGGCTCACCTAACCCACCTTTTTCCCTCTAGATGTCCGGCTCGCCGCTGTCCAAGAGACGTCGCGTGTCTGGGCCTGATCCAAAGCCGGGTTCTCACTGTTCTCCTGCCCACTCTGTGTTATCTGAAGTGCCCTCGTTACCAACCAACGTGAGTATCTTTTTCCTGGAAACTGGCAGGTGGGGTGGTGGGGATGGTGGGTGGGAATATCTTTTGTATCACTGTCCCATGTGTTCACACTCTATTCCTACGTGTCTCCTTGAACCTGCTATTCTTCCCTTCCATCTCTAGGGAATGGCGAAGAACGGTAATGAAGCAGACATAGATGAGGGCCTTTATTCCCGGCAGCTGTAAGTGGGGCTGAGGTTGGGCAGAGAGGTGGGAGGGGGGCTCTGAGAGGATGCAGTCAGGAGGGCCAGGCCCTGACCCAGTCTGTCTCCTAACCTGGCAGGTATGTGTTGGGCCATGAAGCAATGAAACGGCTCCAGACATCCAGTGTACTGGTATCAGGCCTGCGGGGCCTGGGTGTGGAGATTGCCAAAAACATCATCCTTGGTGGGGTCAAGGCTGTCACCCTACATGATCAGGGCACTGCCCAGTGGTCTGACCTCTCCTCACAGGTACCTCTTCTTAACTCCCTTCTTCCCTGCCCAGGCACCAGCCCCCCAGGCTTTATTGCCACTTCACCACATCCCTTAATCTACTTTGTAGTTCTACCTGCGGGAGGAGGACATTGGTAAAAACCGGGCTGAAGTCTCCCAGCCCCGCCTCGCTGAGCTCAACAGCTACGTGCCTGTTAGTGCCTATACCGGCCCCCTCGTTGAAGACTTCCTTAGTGGCTTCCAGGTACTTCAAGCAAAGCCCAGCCTCCTGTCCTGTTCTCTCAGAGCCCATTACTGGTGTGTTTATTTGTTCAATATTTAAGGGACTGGCCTATGTGCCAGGTTTCATGCTGGGGATGCAGTTAGGGGATGCAGGCAAGATTTATATCCTGGATGTGTCTTTTCAGGGGTAGGAGAAGATGTGGACAGAGAGATAGTACAGCATAGGGTTATGAGCACAAACTGGATCCATACTTCTTTGGCATGAGCTCTGCTTCTATTAGTATGACCACAGGTGGTCACTTAATTTCATGTGCTTTACTTTTTCCTGTTCGTAGGAGTGGTAGTAATACAGTCCTCATAGAGTTTTTGCAAGGACTAAACACTTAGAATAGCAGTTGGCACATGATTAGAGCCATCTGGTTGTTTGTGAAATAAAAGCTCTGGGCCAGAAACAGGAGCTGTGGGAGCTGAGATTCTGTCCTGGGATGTCCCAGCAGCCAGAGAGCACTGCAGCTGAACCCTGAGGTGTAGGGGGTAGGAGCTCAGCCTGGGGAAGGGTGGGAGTTCAGGCAGAGAGCAATGTCCCAAGGGTGTGGCTAAGCAGGCATTGTCTTGAGAATTGGGAGCAAGTGGGTGTGGTAGGATTGAGCTCAGACTTTGGCTTGGACGGTTTTACCTCTTCTGTGTCTCACAGGACGTGGTAGGGTTGTAGGCAGGCAGCAGTGGGTGTTGGCAAATGAATGAGTCAGATCAGACTCCACCCATCTGCCTCTTTACCTAGCCTGCCGTTGGTCTAGGGATTCTTAGGTACTCAGTTTCTCTTCACTGAGTTTCACTGGCTCTGAATCTAACAAATGGTAGATACGGTATTTTGTGTTTCTGAAAGGGCTGAACCAGCAAAGCCCTCAGGGCTCCCTAAACCCTCACACCAAGCTTCCTCCATTATTCTGCCCTGAGCCTCCACCTCTCTGCCTGTCCACAGGTGGTGGTCCTCACCAACACCCCTCTAGAGGACCAGCTGCTGGTGGGTGAGTTTTGTCACAGTCATGGCATCAAGCTGGTGGTGGCAGACACACGGGGCCTGTTTGGGTGAGTGCCCCTACCCATTTCCCCTAATCCCTGTAAGGCCCAGGTCGACCTTCAGGCTCTCACTGCCCGCAGCCCCCCTTAGCCACCTGGGTTTTAGATTGTGTGTTCACCTCCCCATGTGGCATGAACGCCATCTGATTAGCAGGGATGGGCTGAATTTGCTCAGCAAGTATTTGCTACATCTTGAAAGATGTATGAAGTCCCCCCGTGCATGGAACTTAGGCATCAGCCCTGTTGCCCACTTCACAGGCAACTCTTCTGTGACTTTGGAGAGGAAATGATCATCACTGACTCCAATGGAGAACAGCCACTCAGTGCTATGATTTCTATGATCACCAAGGTGAGGAGAGCAGCCTCAGGGATCCTAGCAGGTAGATGGGCAACAGCAGGCTACCTTGCCTACTCCTGTTACCCTGAGCTTGTCTCTGAGACCACTCTTCTTTTAACCAGGACAACCCTGGTGTGGTTACTTGCCTGGATGAGGCCCGACACGGGTTTGAGAGTGGCGACTTTGTCTCCTTTTCAGAAGTACAGGGCATGGTTGAACTCAATGGAAGTCAACCCATAGAGATCAAAGTTCTGGGTAAGCTAGAGCCATGGGGAAATCAGGGGAGATAGGAAGTGTGTCCCTGGGCTCTAAGCGAGGGGAGACACATCCTGGGTGTCTGAATTGAACCAGAAACAGTTCCTGGGGGTCCAAACCCAGCTGGTGGGCATAGGGTAGGAGAGGTACTATCTCATGTCTTAGCTGTTCCTGGGAGAGTAGGTCCCTGATGTCTGCTGAGGGGGAAAGGTCTCTGGTGTTTGAACAGAGCAGATCAGAGGATCCACTCATGTCTGAGCTGATTGGGACAGATAGCAAGGAGTATCTTCTAGTATAGACTTGGGGCCAGGGACACAGGGTCTCATGGCTGTGGAGCTGGATCTGCGGCAGAAGGGAAATTGTTTCTGATGTCCAAGTGGAACCTGGGATGGAGAAGAAATAGCTCCTGATATCTGAGCTGGGTCGGGAATGGATTTTTCCTTGTCTTAGGGATGTTGTGTGTTTTAGGGAAGATGGGTAGCCTGATGGCCTCCATGTCTCCCCCTAGGTCCTTACACCTTTAGCATCTGTGACACCTCCAACTTTTCTGACTACATCCGTGGTGGTATCGTTAGTCAGGTCAAAGTACCTAAGAAGATCAGCTTTGTGAGTGTGGGCAATGATGGGCTGTAGGGGTGGTTCTGGGCATTTCCAGGTTCTGCAGTCTTCTGGTTCTGATGCCCTCCCCCCCCACACACACACAGAAATCTTTGCTGGCCTCACTGGTAGAGCCTGAATTTGTGATGACGGACTTCGCCAAGTATTCCCGCCCTGCTCAGCTGCATATTGGATTCCAGGCTCTGCACCAGTTCTGTGCTCAGCATGGCCAGCCACCTCGGTCCCACAATGAGGTGGGTATATAGGCAAGCCAGCCAGGGCAGATGACCTTGGCACCGAAGGCCTAGCATACCTCTCTTCCTGTCCACTCTTCCCCACCATAGCCTGATAGCTGTGCTTTTGGTTGCTCCTGCCCCATCAGGAGGATGCAGCAGAGCTGGTGACCTTAGCCCGGGCTGTGAATGCTCGAGCCCTGCCAGGAGTGCAGCAGGAAAGCCTGGATGAGGACCTCATCCGGAAGCTGGCATATGTGGCTGCTGGAGATCTGGCACCCATAAATGCCTTCATTGGGGGCCTGGCTGCCCAGGAGGTCTTGAAGGTCAGCATGGATAGAGAATAGCAGGGTCGGGGCTAGGCCAAGTACCTCCCTGCCTCCACCACTTGCTGTCCTTCTGTGTTTTGCCCCCGTTAACTACTGACCACTTTCCCTTTCTTCCCCAATCTCCAGGCCTGCTCTGGGAAGTTCATGCCCATCATGCAGTGGCTATACTTTGATGCCCTGGAGTGTCTCCCTGAGGACAAAGGGACCATCACAGAGGACAAATGTCTCCCGGTATGTGAGTGTGGCACATAGGAAAGGTGCCACTGGGGGGTGTCTTTCTGGCAAGGGTCCTCTCTGAGCCTCTTCCCTTCTCATTCCTCAGCGCCAGAACCGTTATGATGGGCAGGTAGCTGTATTTGGCTCAGAAATGCAAGAGAAGCTGAACAAGCAGAAGTACTTCCTGGTAAGTGATCCCCTTGGACACCTACTCCCTTCACCTCTCCTGGCCTCTGGCTACCTCTTCGGGGGTCTCCTGCCTCCTGAAGGGGAGGGTCTTTTGGTTCTTACACTTCTGTCCACATGCCTTTTGCTGTTTTCTTTATCTTGAGGGAAAGCCTAATGCAACCTTCTGTTATAACCCCCTTTGGTGCTGCCTCCATCAAATGGTTGGTTATTTCTTTTAGCCCTGGGACTTGAGTATGTGGCACTAGACTCTCATCCAGGCTCCTGTTGCCCTCAGGAGGAGTGAGGAGTGATTGGTGGCTTTAAGCTAACCTGCATTAACCAGGCTGTCTCTCTTCTTGGCTGCTCCCTAGGTGGGTGCAGGAGCCATTGGCTGTGAGCTGCTCAAGAACTTTGCCATGATTGGGCTGGGTTGTGGGAAGGGTGGAGAAGTTGTTGTCACAGACATGGACACCATTGAGAAGTCAAATCTGAACCGACAGTTTCTGTTCCGGCCCTGGGATGTTACGGTGAGGGGCAGGGCATCGTCATCTCACTCTCCTCCAGTCTTATTGTTCCCTCCCTTTTCTTTTTTTAGTCCTTTCTGCCTTTTTCTTCCCTTCATCTCTTTTCTTCAGTTTCTCTTCATTCAGCAAACATTTATTGAGTACTTTTCCATTGAATCTACCAGTTTTCATCTCTTTTTTTGTTTGTTTTTCCTTGACTTCTTATCCTTGCTATTGGGACAGTGTGGTGGGGGTCCTCCGAAGTACCCCTAGGTTCATTGATACACTAGAACTCACAGGACTCAGCATGTACTCAGTTGTATTCACAGTTGTTACTTCTTTCAGCAAAGGATGCAAAGCAACATCAGCAAAGGGAAAGATACATTGGGCGAAGTCTGGATTAGACCAGGCACAAGTTTCCAAAACTTTTCCCAGTGGAGTCACGCAGGACACAATTCCCCCAGTAGCCTATTGCAACAACACATGTGAAATGTCAACTAGGGAAGCTTGTTAGAGACTCCGCACTCAGGGTTTTTACTGTGGGCTGGTCACATAAGCACCCTCTACTGGGCATGTACCCAAGCGCCACATTTCCGGAAGGAAAGCAGGTGTTGTGCACAAACCATGTTGTTTGCATAAGCAGTCTAGGCACAGAGAGCCATCCTTACCATGTAAGGAATGGTGAGAACCTTCCCAAAGTCCAATGCCCCAGATGCTGCCAAGGGCCAGCCTTGTAGGCAGACCTTTTCATTGAGAAGTGCTTTATGCCTGCTAGGTTCGCTCTTCTCTGCACAGATAGAAGCTGGGTTATACAGGGATCTATCTGGGAAGCCTTCCATGGAGGATAATGTTATTTACGGTTCATGGTAAGTACGGTGCAAAGGAACAGCAAAAATGAGGGCAATCAGATGGGTCCAAGATGTGGATTTGCAGTTCTGATCACCGAGATTGAGGAAGGGTCTGTAGACTTGGAGGGTGTGAGGGAGTAGAAGAGTACTCCAGGCCAAGATGAGTACCTAGGCCACGATTGAGAGGTGAGAAGGTAGTTAGATGAGCTAGAGAAAATGAGGCCAGCTCCTTTTACCCTCAGTGGAGGTGGGAGCTGGGGTAGGATTCTGAGGACAGGAGGAACAGGACCTGACTTGGGGCTTTTGAGAGAATCTTGCTTGTCTGTGTGCTTAGATCCTGTTTTTTGTTTTGTTTTGTTTGTGTGTGTGTGTGTGTGTTTTGAGGGGGGGGAATGTACCCCAACCTTGAGTGCTGAGACCAGGTAGCTGGCTTGTTGTCTTCAGCTGGTGTCTGGCCACTGCTTCCCTTTCCACTGGACCCCTGCCACATTTATTACAGTCCCAGTCGTGAGGCACTGTCAACAGACTTTGTTAAATCAGGGAGCCTCCTGGGGTTCTTTGGGTGAATGCACAAATAACTGAGCTGTTTCTCCTTCCTCCATCCCCCAGAAATTAAAGTCTGACACTGCTGCTGCTGCTGTGCGCCAAATGAATCCACATATCATGGTGACAAGCCACCAGAACCGTGTTGGCCCTGACACAGAGCGCATCTATGACGATGATTTCTTCCAAAACCTGGATGGTGTGGCCAATGCCCTGGACAATGTGGATGCCCGTGAGTTTGGAGTCGGGTGAGGAGGTCAAGGGCAGGGGTGTATGTATGTATGTGTGTTGGGGATGCCTGTCTTTCTATCCTCCCCTGATGTCCCTCCCCCTTCCTACTCCCAGGCATGTACATGGATCGCCGCTGCGTGTACTACCGTAAACCACTGCTGGAATCGGGCACACTGGGCACCAAGGGCAACGTGCAGGTGGTGATCCCCTTCCTGACAGAGTCATACAGCTCTAGCCAGGACCCACCTGAGAAGTCCATCCCTATCTGCACGCTGAAGAACTTCCCTAATGCCATTGAGCACACCCTGCAGGTGATCAGCTTTCAGGGATGAGGGAAGAGAATAGGCACCCTGCCTTTCAGCATCAGGGCTCCTGGCCTTCAGGTGTTGCAAGCCTAAGTGTACAAGATGTACTTTTTCTCCAAACCTTCCTCTCTCACTTCCCATCCATCAGCCTAGGTGTTCAGTATGGTTCATTCATTTTTTAACCTTTATTTTGGAAATTTTTCAATATGTAAACAGGTATAAAGAGTAGTATGGTGAACACTCAAATACCACTCATCACTTAGAATTAACAGTCGTTCCTGTTTTGCCACATTTTTTGGATTTTGTGTGTGTGTGTGCTGAAATATGTCATGGACATCACAACACTTCACTCCCTAATACTTCAATATGCTTCTTTGAATGGAGTATGTGTTTCTACAAAGAAGGTCTCTCAACCTTTGTATTGGGACATAACACCAAGTGAAGTACACAGAGCTTAAGAATAATTTTTTTCACGCATTCACTAATGTTACCATTGCTCAGATCAAGTTCATTGGTTTTTAAATTGTGATGCTAGAGTTGGGGAGTGGGGAAGGTTAGGAGCAGTGTTCGACAGACCTCCGTTACCTCAGAGCAGTTGTGGGTTTTTTTGTTTTTTTTGTTTTTTTTTTTTAACTTTGATTTCTTCACCCCCATGTAATTTGTTTGCTCTGTCTGCAGTGGGCTCGGGATGAGTTTGAAGGTCTCTTTAAACAGCCAGCAGAAAACGTCAACCAATACCTCACGTAAGCAACCAAATGCCCCCTCGCCCCATCCCCTGCCTGCCAGGCAAGGCCTCCTGTCTGCTTTCCTCACTACTGTAACTCCCAGCTGTAGGTAAACTTCAAATGAGTCCGTGAATATTTGGGCCTCGTAACACTTGGGGTCAGGACTAACTTTCCGTGGGGAAAGTGGGGTTGTCTTGGAGCCCACTCTTGGGGCCACTGTGTAATCCTGCCTCTGACCACTCCAATTCCTGATAGAGACCCCAAGTTTGTGGAGCGGACCCTGCGGCTGGCGGGCACCCAACCGTTGGAGGTGCTGGAGGCTGTGCAGCGCAGCCTGGTGCTGCAGCGGCCGCAGACCTGGGCTGACTGTGTGACCTGGGCCTGCCACCACTGGCACACCCAGTACTCGAACAACATCCGGCAGCTGCTGCACAACTTCCCTCCTGACCAGGTAATGCCCTCTTGCCAGGTCCATTTGGCAGAATCTGAAACAGGAACTTGCTGCAGGCTCACACACAACAGGGCTCCTCCTGGTCATTAGTCCAGCTGTGGCAGGTGCCCCAAGGCATAGGGATCTCAGAAGAATGATGAAGTCTGACTTCCTTTTCCCATCCCCTTTCTTTTGAGCAAGAGACTTTGCTTCCCTTACTTGTGTTGTGGGCTGAGTCATATGGATTTCCAGGGCTGTAGGGATTATGGGGAAGAAATTTGGAGTTAAGAGAACGGTAGTCAGTATGGATTCAAATCCCAGCTCCATCTGCACTTGGGCAACTCACGTAACTTCTCTTTGCACCTCAGTTTTCCCCTCAGTGAGATAGAGATAATAGTACCTGCTTCATAGGGATTTTTTGTGAGGATTTAGTGGTATTTACTAATACTAAGTTTGTACAGTGCTTGGCAATCCATCATAGTTGAATGGCTGTGTGTCTTGCACAAACCAAGTGCCTAGGAACTGGTGGTAGCTTGTTCTCAATGAGGTCCCTGCTTCAGCCTGGCATCAGAACTTCCATCTCTAGTACCCTGCAGTCTGGATCTTTTCATTATTAACTCCAGCCTTCTGTCAGTGCCAGCTGTGGTGAGTCGGCCCATCCAGGGCCGGGGTGAGGAGTTAGGATTGTTAGGCCTTCACTCTCAGGTCCTGTACCTCAGAAATCTCTCTATTCCCCTAGCTCACAAGCTCAGGAGCTCCTTTCTGGTCTGGGCCCAAACGCTGTCCACACCCACTCACCTTTGATGTCAACAACGTAAGTCTCCTCCCTGGGGTCTCTTAGGGTCAGTGGGTGAGTGGGTGGGAAGGAGGCAGAGACTTCCCAGGTGAGGGCTGATGTGTTCCCCCTCCTGGCTCTGCTTTTTCCCAGCCTTTGCATCTGGACTACGTGATGGCTGCCGCTAACCTGTTTGCCCAGACCTATGGGCTGATAGGCTCTCAGGACCGAGCTGCTGTGGCCACACTCTTACAGGCTATTCAGGTCCCCGAGTTCACCCCCAAGTCTGGTGTAAAGATCCATGTCTCTGACCAGGAGCTGCAGAGCGCCAGTGCTTCTGTTGGTGAGCATTTATGGCTATGGTTGGTGAGCGTTTATGGCCATTCAGCCAGGAGTCACCACCTCACTTGTCCCCTGCCCAGCTCATCCTCCCCACCAGTCTTCTGTCCCTGGCTGTGCTCTGACTCCAATCCTGAGCTTCCCCCACACCTTCCTAAGGGCCTCCCTTTCTCTGAAATGAAGAGATTTGGTTAGGGCAAATTCTGCCCTTCAACTCACACTCCCTTTCCCTTCCCACACTGTAGTTCTCAGAACTAGCTGTTTGTTTCTCTTGCTCCATGCATATCTGCCTTGAAAAAAAAAAAACTTTTTTTTTTCTTCTTGGTCTGTTTATTTGGGAGGGTATGATCTCCACCAATGGTCTTTGTCTCTTGTTATCTGCCTCCATGTTCCTCTTTGTGTGTATTCACCCTGATGTTGCCCTCCATGTAATTATCCTCCTCTTTAAACACTTCTTCCTCATCTCCCCCCCCATTCCCCCCACCTCTCTCCATCTCTTTCCTTCAGTTTATGCTATGTATCGGGGTAAAGGGTGATAGTAACTTCCTTAGGTTTTGTAGGCCACATAATGTTCGTAGCTACCATCTCTGCAGTTGAAGCACAAAAGCAGTAATACACATGTAAATGAATGAATGTAGCTTTGTTCTCACAAAATTTTGTATATAAAACAGGCGGCAGGCCGAATATGGCTCATGGGGCCTTAGTTTTCTGACCCTTGGTCTGTGTATTTATCTACCTACCTTTCCTTTCCATCTCTCTTCCTCCATAGATAATGTGTCTGTAGCTATGTTACTCTCCCTCTATTTCCCTTCCGTCTCCCCCACTTCTTCTCCATATGTCTTCACCTGTCTCTTATCTCATTTTCCTTTCCAAATATCTACCCCCACATGTTCCCCTCTGTATATTTTTCCCATCTTTCCTTTCCTTCATTTTTTTCATGCATATACTTCCTTTCTCTTCTCATATGTGTATGTGTATGTATTAATGTAAAATGCATCTAAAATCTTCCACTTGTCTCAACCTCTTTTTGCTCCTGTTCTCCCCTGTTCATGTTTTCTCTCTCCTTCCATTTCTTTCTTCTATATCCGTGTGTGTATATTTCCCCCCAATTTTCCCTCCATATATTTTTCATCCCTCCTTTCCCCATATCCTCCTCCATGTCTCCCATCTCTGTACATCATTCTCCCCGAGACCTCCAGCTCTCCCATCTGGATCTCTCCATCTCCACTTTCTCTTAGTGTCATCATTTCAGTCCCATAGTGTCTCTAGAGGTAACTCTTGATATCCCTTCACTTCCTGTGTTCAGGTTTGTGCCTGTTGCCTTGCCTTCCCTCTCCGCCTTGCCCCTCCTCTGAGGATCGCTTTCCTTTTCAAATCCTTGTTCTATCTGAATACCTTTTCCCCTGAACCTGGGCTTCTGTTTTCACCTCAGACCCTGACCTGGAATCTAAAGGGTTGTTGGTGTCTTCCTTCTTCTTGCAGATGACAGCCGTCTAGAGGAGCTCAAGGCTACACTGCCCAGTCCAGAAAAGCTCCCTGGGTTCAAGATGTACCCCATTGACTTTGAGAAGGTGCTGGGTGGGGACTCTGGGCAGGCAGGGGGGTGGGCTAAGTACTGATGGGCTGGGCAAAACAGGTCTCTGGGAATCTGGAGGCAGCCCCAGGTCTTTGTAGGAATTGGATCATGGGCTTGCCATGCAACCCTGAACAAATAGATGTTCCCAGCCATGTCTTTGATTTGATAGAGCCCAGTGGGTAATTGCTGTGTCCCCAAAGGCCAGTACTCCTCTTCCTCTGATCTTCTCATTATCTTCCCATCCTCCCCCAACCATAAAAGGATGATGACACCAACTTCCACATGGATTTCATTGTGGCTGCATCCAACCTCCGGGCAGAGAATTATGACATTCCCCCTGCAGACCGGCACAAGGTGACGGCATCTAGACCTGACATTTCGCCCCCTCCCAGGCTTCAGTTCTCCACATTCCATCCATTCTCTACTGGGAACCTTTTTCTCCTCAACTACTATCTTGATTTCTCCTGCCCTACAGAGCAAGCTGATTGCTGGGAAGATCATCCCAGCCATTGCCACAACCACAGCAGCTGTGGTTGGCCTTGTATGTCTGGAGCTGTACAAAGTGGTTCAGGGGCACCGACGGCTTGACTCCTACAAGAATGGTTTCCTCAACTTGGCTCTGCCTTTCTTTGGCTTCTCTGAACCTATTGCTGCACCCCGTCACCAGGTGAGGTCCTGCATCAGGGGAGGTAGGCTTGTGGGTGGGGTATTTCTCTGTAGAGCTGGTTGTAGTTTGCTTCATAGTCTTTCATCAGGTGAAGGTTTCTGTCATTGTGTACCTACTCATTTTGTGTACCACTTGTTCATTTACTCATTTTTTGAGAACTTTCTGTGTGCTAAGGACAGGTTTTGTTCTCCCTGTGGAAGCCCTCAGAAGAGATGGGATATTTGAATTGTGCCCTAGGGGATTGTTAAGAACTGTACAATAATATCAACCAACATTTATTAGGTGCTTACTACTATTAAGTTCTTGTGCTTGCTTTATTTATTAATTCACTCAAGTATTTATTGAGCAACCCCCCCCCAAAAAAAAAGCAGGCTAAGGCAGACTTGAGAGTACCAGGTGGCATGGGGATGGGTTTGAGGTTTTAAAATGTAGGATGATCACAAATGACCTTGCTGAAAAGATAAATATATTTGAGTCCAAACTTGGAAGAGGCAAAGAGAAAGACCATGCAGTCTTCTGGCAGGGGGGGAAGGCACTTCAAATGGAAGGTCCAGTCTCTGAAAGGAAGGGAAGGAGTGTGCCTGCCTGGCATGTTTGAGAAAGATGTTGCTAGAGCAGAGTGAGTGAGGTGAGGAGTAAAGAGTAGGATTGCAAGAGAGGTTTCAGTGCTTACTCAGGGTGTGAGGTGGAAGCCATGAGAGAGTTTTGGACAAAAGAGGCTTGTGATCTTGCTTAGCATGTCTCTGCATGAGTGGAGAGGGGAGAGTGACAGGGCCGGACCATCTGGTGGCCCGCATCACACTGGTCTGTTCCTTGTCCTGCAGTACTATAACCAAGAGTGGACGTTGTGGGATCGCTTCGAGGTACAGGGGCTGCAGCCCAATGGTGAGGAAATGACCCTCAAACAGTTCCTTGACTACTTTAAGGTGAGGCCCCTTCCTCATTCTCACCCCACATGAAGGCGGAATGTGCTTGTGACTGGTCTGTCCACCCCAATGACACTGCCATCCCTCTACCCTCCTCCAGAAAGAACATAAGTTGGAGATCACTATGCTGTCCCAGGGTGTGTCTATGCTCTACTCCTTCTTCATGCCAGCCGCCAAACTCAAGGAACGGTTGGATCAGCCGTGAGTTGGGTAGCAGGGAGCCTCAGCTGGCAGCTATCCCACTCCTGTTCACCACCCGGGCCCCCACCCACCTGTCTTTTCTCTCTCTCACGTTTCTGCCTCCCTGAAGTTCTGCTCCCCTGTCCCCAGGATGACAGAGATCGTAAGCCGTGTGTCGAAGCGAAAGCTGGGCCGCCATGTGCGGGCACTGGTGCTTGAGCTGTGCTGCAACGACGAGAGCGGCGAGGATGTTGAGGTCCCCTACGTACGATACACCATCCGCTGACCCCCAGCCCCCTCTCTCCAGAGCCCTTCTACCCCAGGGCTCCCATTCAACCTCTTGCAGTGGCCCAACTAGCCAAGTCTGGTTTTCCATCCTTCTCCCCCTACCTGAACCCCTTTTGCCACTGCTTCCTACCTTGTTCAGAACCTTGAATCCCAATAAAGAGTTATTAATGCAGACGTGGCATGCGCTGCTGGCTCCAGGGAAGGAAGGGATTTCCTAGGGCTGTCTGGTTCAGATGTTAACCCAAAGGATTCAGCCCCACCCCAACTGCCAGTTTCCTGGGCAGAGAAAATGTGGGAATTGCTATGTTCTTCCTCCAGCCCTCCCTGTTCAGGAAAGAAATAGAAGCACTATAGAAGTGAGGCCATAAAGAACAGATACCTGGGTCAAATTTATTTGAACTGGATTCCAGTTCTGCCTTCTCTATCTCCTGATACTCTCCCATATTGATGTTGGGTCAACGTGGCTTATGTCCATGGGGCAAATTCCTTCCCACCTAGCTCAAATCACTCAGACCCTGGACAAGCCTTTGCCATCATGGTTCTCTGTGCCAGGAATGCCTGTGGTGCCATTTAGTTCAACCTCTCTGCTACAGGAGGGCCTTGCAGTTTTTTAATGAAAATATTTAGCTGAGGACATCTGTATAGGAGAAGACCCTTTCCTGCCCCAACCTTCCCTTCTCCCCCCCTACCCCCATTTCCCCACCTGGTAGGTTTGTCCTGAGGCCTTCTAACTTTCAGAAGAGTTAGCTGTGGGTTGCTGATTGGTTAGAGTAAGCAATAGGAGGCTGCATACCCTGTCCCTGGTCTTACCTAAACACTTCAGATAGTTGAAAATACTAGTCTGGCCACCTGGTGGTGCCTGAGGAAGCCACTCATACTTCTGTCCCTCTCCCAGCAACTTAGACTCTCATCCTGTCATTCAAACCTGGTTATTGGGAATAGCGCATCCTATCCCTGAACCTGGCCGGACAACCTTCATAGCCTTTTCCTACATCCACTGCCTCCCGGGCCAGTGTTAGACCTATTGTTGTGTATGCTCTTGGCCACCTTCCTCTCATGACTTTTTTTTTCTTTAGTGATCTCATCCTTCTACACTTTTTATTCCACACTGGGGACTGAGGTGCTTTACCTCTGCCATCTAATGGTGGTGCTAGCTGTGTAGGTCCAGTGGAGGTTTTCCCACCACAGGCCCTTTTCCCACTATTGCTGCTCTAGAGTACCCCAAACACTCCACAACTCTGTCCACTGTCTTCACCATTGCAGCATTTGAGTCAAACACAAAATTCCTCTGCCCCTTTTTTCCACTATCTTAGCTCCATCATGGGTATTCTAGACACTTTGTTCACTGAGTCCTCCCCCATTACATACAGCTGATTGTCCCGACACTTGTCCCTTTGCTGCCACAGCTCCTAGATCCTCTTGCTCTTTGTGTCTGACACCTTTCATCAAGAACCCGTGAATCCTGCTTGCATCTTATTTCCCCAACACATGCCATTTTACTTTTCTCCTATTTGTCTACAACACCATCAAGATAGGGCTCAGTGGGAAGGGGTTGGGTGACTGCACTTAGCCCCCCAAACCCAGCAGGTGCAAAGGATGGTAGGACATGGTTATCTCCTCTTTGCCTAGAACTATTTGTCATTCAGGCATTCAGCAAACAGGTTGAGTGCTGCTTATGGCTTTGCAGATGGCAGTGGATAAAAAAGATACCTGTTCTGGGCAGGGGTGAGACTGACACCACAGCAAGTAAGTTGTATTAGGAGTTGGTGTTACTCAATAGGTCTGGGGATTTGGAATGATGAGGTTGTGGGTAGGTATTTTAAAATAGGGCAGTCAGGGAAGGCTTCATGAAGGTGACACTGAAGCAAAGACTTGGAATAAATGAGGGGATTGAAGCATGTGAATATATGACAGGAGCATTCTAAACAAAGTGAACAAATGCAAAGTCCCACAGGCTGGATTGTGCCTGCTTTATTCAGGAACAGCTGGGAGACTCGTATGGCTAGAGCAAAGGTGAGAAACGTTAGGGGATGGGATCAAAGAAGTGATGGACCTGATTGTCTAGCCCACAGTGGAGTTTTATCAAAAACTATTTCTATTCCCATCATTGGTATATCGCCATTAGTATAAAACCTTACTGGAAAAACTATAGTGTGAGCAAGGCTGTCATAAAGGGGAGTGCAGAACCGACGGAAGCTGGCTTTGGACTGGGGTGCAGTGTAGCGATGTCCCTGAGGGCCTGCTGAACGTTGCTACCATTTGAATTGGGCTTGGTATAGTTTCTCCAGGTAGAGAGGAAGGGGTGAGGGGTTAGGTCTGCCTAGCAGTGATTGACATAACGAGTACCCTATAGAGAAAACCGCGGAGCCGGGAGAGCCACGGGCGGCGCTCTGGCAGGTTAAAAGTAGTTAAGAGGTGGCAGGAAGACACAATTCAGGGCGCAAACGTAAAAAGCTCGCAGGAAACGTAGAAAAGACCCGGGTCTTTGCCCAGAGTCTCAAGCATGCGTGGTAATGCACTCGCAGGCCTAAAGGCCCGCCTTCCTTCTCAGCCTAGGCTCCACCCCGTGAGCCTTGCTGAGGAGGATGGGAGGGGCTAAAGGCGGGGCGAAAGGTCATTAAGCGCTCTTTTGACCAGTCAGCTTGTGGGATATTCAGCATATGACGAGAGGAGCTGAGAACAAAAAGGAAGGCCCGCCCCCTCCTCCCCGCCCCGCCTGCGCTGAAAACCAGGCACGGACGAAATCACGCCTCTTCAGCCCAGCCACGCCCTTCATTCTTGCACTGCCTCACCCCAAGGAGCATGTGCGATTGGCTGGGCGACAACCTCAAAGGGCGGGGCTGCACACGGTCACAGTGGAAATAAGCTAGCGGTGTGGGAGTGGAGGCACTGGGAGGCAGAGCAGCTGGGCGGGTAAAGGCCAATGATTCCCAGGCCGCTTGTCCCAGAAAAGTCATCTCGCGAATGTTTAAAATTCCTGCTTCCCAAGATACCTCAAGGGACTGGGACTGACTGCTTCATCTTTTTCCTCCTTGCAAAAGTCCCGTATGCCACCATGCGGATGTACCAAGTGAGAACGAGTAGGGGAAGCGAATGGTGACTGGTACGCTGATTACTAGCTGCTGCCCACTTGCTAGCAAACTTCTAGCCATATCGGAACTGAGTACTAAATAACCTCTACAGTTCTCCCTGGCGCCGTTCCAGGGCTGGCACCACATTTCCTGGTGGGCACGCAATGGCCGCATCCCCTCCCGCGGCGGACGAATCTCTTGGTATGCGCAGTCCGAGGTGAGTCCCCTCCTGCCCACTTCACTGTGTCCAGCGCGTGCGTGCGCATGCGTGGAACACGGCGCGCGCGGTGGTTGGGTCGTAGGCTGTTCGGCCCTGGGATCCGCGGGGTCTCCGCGAGCAGTGGGCTCTGAGCCGCGAGCCGCCGTGAGCTCTCGGGTTCTAACCGACGCCGACGAGCCCGGGGGCATCGCCCGCAGCGGCCAAGCTCATGGACGGCTGAGCGGGACGCCGCCTCCGCCTCAGCCACCGCCGCCGCCGCCGCCTCCTCCTCCTCAGCCGGCGGCGGCCCGGGCCCAGCAGCCATGGCCGAAGACTACTGGGACGGGCGCCTGCGGCGTACAGGAGGAGGGGAAGGAGGTCGCGCGGCCTCAGCCCAGGCCGCCGCCCCAGGCGCCTCCGCGCCGGCCCCGCGGCGCTGAGGTTGCACGCGCGCCCCCGCCGGTGAGCGCGTCACCGAAACGTGGGGTGGGGGCTGCCCTTTTCTCTTGCAGAACCAGCCCAGACCCCGGGCGGTGCCCCAAGGGTCTGGGCTGCACTACCAGCATGGTCCCCCTCCCCGCAGCATATTGCCCAGAATGCAGCGGGGCAGGGGGTCATTCAGGGCCTCCCTGACCTTGGCCCCGCCCTGGGCCAGGTCTGGAAGCTGGGATTGGGAAGCATTGTGGGTGCTAATGGGGAATGGAGTGACCAAGGACTAGAGGATGTGGAAATGGGGGGCAGAGTGGTGAAAGTCGAAGTTTGCTAATGGGTGCCTGAGTTAATAATGAAGGGGTCGGAGCTGTGTAAGGTTTGGGGCCCAGTATGTGGTAATGGAGGGACAGTGCAATGGGTAGAGGGATTAAGTCTTGTATAATGGGCAAGCGAGTGCCATAGAAGTGCTGAGATAGGCAAATGGGGTTCTAGCTGTAGAAGGGCCCTCTGTGTTAAGGGGGATAGGGTGGTAGAGGTACCGGAAAGTGTGCTAACAGGATCAGGGTTTGAAGCCCTGTGTGTGGTGATGAGGGTCCGGATGGTGTTAATACTGTGTATTTATCCATGAAGGACTGCAGTGTGTGAGGGTCCAGAGTGGAGGGCAGGGTAGTGGAAGAACTAGAGTGTTGACAGTTTGCTAATGGGGGTCATAGCTATAGAGGGTATGTGTCTAGTAATAAAAGCCTGGGTAGTATGAGGTCCAGTCTATGCTTATGGGGGCAGAGTGGTGGAAAACCTGAGCCTGTGCTAATGGTTATCAGTTGTGGATGTATGTGGGGGGGGGTGAGGGAAGTGTGTGAACGTAAGTGTAGGAGCTTCAGTGTATTCAGGATGAAGATGGTGTGAGATTAGTGTGTGTCCATTAGGACTGGGGATGTGAGACTCTGGGGCAGGTTGATATATGAAGTTTGAGCGACTGCTAATATGGGTTTAGAGCCATGGAGGAGCTTAAATGTGTGCAAGTAGGGGGAAAGTCAGAGCTGTATGAGGTCTGGAATATGCTAATGAGAGTCAGAATATTGTGAAGACACTGTGTGCTTGGGTCTGTGGAAGACTGGTATGTGTTGAGGTTCTAGGGAGTGCTTATAGGGTGCAGAACTGTGGAGGGTTTCTCATGTGCAGTGAGGTGGATAAGGGCTGTGAAGGGATCCAAGTGTGAACCAGCAGGGGTTATAGCTATGGAGGAGTTGAAGCAAAGAGAAATAAGGAACAAGAATAAGTGAAAGTCTAGGTGTGCTAATGTGGATTAGAGCCAGGATGGCTGAAGCGTGTGCTAATAGGGGTTTGGGCTAAATGAAGACCTGTGTGAACTAATGAAGGTCAGGCCATTATAGAATAGTGTTTGTCCCTGGAGATAGGACTGTAAGGGATCAGGGTGTGCTAATGGGGAGGCACTGTGTGAGGCCCAGTGTGTGCTAATAGGGGTCAGGGTGAAGTGAAGGTCTAGCTTGTGCTGATAGGAGGTGGCAAGGACAGGGTAGTGGGAGGACCGGAATATGTATTAATGATAGTCATAGCTGTGGAGGGGGGTCTGAGTGTGGGTGAAAACAGTTGGGTCAGGGATCTGCATGGTTCACTTTGTGTTAATAGGATTTAGGGCAGTGTGAAAATCCATTGAGTGCTAATGTGGGTCAGCTGTAGAGGGTCCCAAGTGCATGTTAATAGGGGTCAGAATCATGTAGGGGGAACAGTGTGTTAATAGGGGGTGAATGCTGTGGAGAAGCTGAAAGGCAGCTGGGCCTGGGAGGAGCCCAGGAATGTGGTGGTAGGAGTTAACTTAGAAGATTCTGTGCTCTGTTGGGGCTTTGTGTGCTGGCGGCAGTTGGAGATAAAAGGACATTGCAGGTGCTGATAGCAGTTAAAATAGCAAAAGAGTTTCTTGAAGGTCCAGTGTGTGCTTGTGGGAGTCCGGACAGGATGAGGATGGTATGTTCCTGCCATCCTCAGAAGAGTTAGAGTGTGAAGACTGCTTCCTCAGTCATCGAGGTGGCGTGCGTGAGGTTGGTGAGTGTTCTTGGGTATGGGAATATTCAAGTTTTACTGCATATTAATGTTCAAATGTTTCTGTTCACAGGGACCTGCACAGGGTCCCCCTGCTGGGGGTGTTGCATGATAGAAAAATTTTGTGCCCCCTTCCTAAAATCCCCCTGAAACTGAAATCTGGAACATGTCCAACTGCTGGAATTTCCAGTTAGAGGTCATGGACCCATGGCTCCCTCTGGCTCCCTCTTCATTGTCCCTCCAGCCCTACCCCAGGTCCTCTACTCCCTGCCACAGCAGACAAATTGGGTATCTGTGCCGTATGGACACAAGACAGTCTTTGGGGGCTGGCCGTGCCTCACATTTCTCAGCCTTGGGTCCAGTGTTCAGCCTTCAGCCTGGATGGACCTCATCCTCTTTACTGAGGTCTTTCTACTAGACTGGCCCCTCTGCCCCTCCTGAGGGTGGTCAGGTCAGGCAGGCAGAAGCTGGGTGTGGGGACCGCTGGAGTAACACCTGATTTCAAGGTAACAGATGACCCACTTCTCTCCTCGGATCCAGCCCCAGCCTCATCCTCAACCTCCTATCTAGCTTCACTTCCCTTGGGCCCAGGGCCATCTTAGGCCCTGCTGTGAGTCCAGATGGTTCCTGGGCTAGGTCTTTCCCCCTCCTTGCTGGCCCAGAGCCCAGGAGGAAGCAGAAGAAGGCCAGCCTAAGCCTTTTGGTGGCCCTGTTCCCTCCAGCAGCCGCATCTAGGTAGGTCATCTTCCTGCCGCTGCCAGCGTCCCTGAGACACCTTGTCTGGGGTTGTTCATGACTAGCAGGGATTCACCCTGCTCACCCTGTTAGAGGTTGGTTGCAGGCAGGCCCTCAGCCCCCTGATTTTACTAATTTCTGCCATAAGCACTTTTTGAGCCTTTACTCTGTGTCAGTCACTGTTCCATGTCCTCAGGACATAGCTGTGACCTCAGGACATAGACAGAAATCTACCCTGACAGAATTGATCTTCTAGTTATGGTGGTGAGGAGACAAACAGTAAAGAAATAAAGAAACCAAGAAGTAGATCGTGTCATTTCTGAGGAGGTGATGAGTTCTCAGGGATAACTGGCGAGGTGAGGGAGCTCAGAATGGTTGAGATTTTTCATAGGGTTATTCGAAGAGCAGGGGTGTCCAACCTGCAGCCCACAGGCTGTATGTGGCCCAAGATGGCTGTGAATGCGGCCCAACACAAAATCCTAAATTTACTTAAAACATCATGAGATTTTTTGTGTGTGATTACGCCTCACAATGTATTTAATGTGTAGCCCGAGACAACTCTTCTTCCAGCGTGGCCCAGAGACGCCAAAAGGTTGGACACCCCTCTAGGGGGTTATCTATGAAAAAGGTAATCCCTGACTGATGTGGCTTAGTTGGTTGGGTGTTATCCTGCAAAGCAAAAGGTCCTAGGTTTGATTTCCTGTCAGGGCACATACCTGGGTTGCAGTTTTGGTCTTGGTCAGGGGTGCGTGCAAGAGGCAGCCTCTTGAGATCAATGTTTCTCTCTCACATCAATGTTTCTTTCCCTCTCTTTCTCCTTCCCTTCTCCTCTCTCTAAAATAAATAAATAAAATCATTTTATTTTAAAGAAAAAGGTAATATTTGAGCAATGGCCTATGATGGGTGACGGAGAGAGCTGTTTTTGAAAATGGGGGAACGGTCGGTGCAAAGGCTCTGAAATATGACTGTTGGGTGTGGTTGCAAGATAGCAACTAGTAATGATTGAGGGGGAAAGTGAGGCCAGAGAGGTAATAAGGATGAATGAGGTAAGACCTTGTGGGCCACATTGAGGACTGGGACATTTTGGGGGGGTTATAAGGGAGATGTGGCACATTCTCAAATAGAGAAGATATGTGATCTGGTTTGTAAAAATCTGGGTGGGACCCTGTGAGTCCTAAGCTGATTGAATCTTTCAAGCAGCCCTCAGGACAGTTGGTACGCATTGAGGTCCCCCCACAACCCCACTTAGTGGTTGGGTCTGCATAGGACCCTCCTTACCCCACCCCCTTACCTGGGTAGATCAGTGGGATAGTCCACTTGTCGCCATGACGATGGTTGCTAGGAGAGGTGGGAGATTCTTATGGCCATAAGGAGCAGTCTGCCTTGACAGTTGGGGGTGATGTTGAGCTGGTGCCGGCGGAAATTGCCATCCTACGGGTATACCCAGGGCCACGTCAGTCGTTCTGAGATCCTGGGCAATGCCCCCGCCCCACCCATGGTTGGGTTCATCACTGATGCTGTATCCAAGGATGCCTGCAGTGGAGCTGTCTGCTCCCACAGCGAAGCTGCCCCCATAGACACCGACATTCCATCAGTTGAACCCTTGCTCTTAGCCAGCCACCTAAGACTCAGGAGTCAGGTAGGCTACTTAGGAACAGGGTCCCCAGAGGCTGGCTGTAGGTAAGGAGGTACTGCTTGGCAAGCGTCACTCTCCGTGCCAGGTTTCCAGGAATCCTTAGTGGTTCCAGGGCTCCACAGTGGTTGGATGGACACTGGCACAAGTTCATGTCAATGTGCCTCACTAGTTTGTGATGGGTTTTAGGGGACCTGTGGTGGTCAGGCAGATGCTAACATGGGGTCCATTCCCATCTATACCCCACCCCCACCCTCACAGGTAGCCATGGATCGGATGAAGAAGATCAAACGGCAGCTGTCAATGACACTCCGAGGGGGCCGAGGTGTAGACAAGACCAATAGTGCCCCTGAACAGATAGGTCTGGATGAGGGTGGTGGTGGCGGAGGCAGTGACCTTGGAGAGGCCCCAACTCGTGCTGCCCCTGGGGAACCTTGCTCTGGGAGGGCACTACTCAGCTCTGCACCAGGTGAGTCTACTGACCCCCTAGACTGGTCCCCGGGTGCTGCCTCCCAGCTGAGTTCCTGTTAGACTTGGTGTTGTTTTCACTTTACTTTCTCCATTTTCTTCCCCTTCCCTGCTATCATCTCTTATTACCCTTTCTGTATCTGTCCATCTGTGCCCCTTTTGTTGGCTTTCTGCTGGAGCCTCGGGGAGGGAGGGTGCCTCCTGGCCGCAGCTGCCCCAAGCCTCCTTTTATCTTTCTACACTCTGCTAGCCCCCTTATGCCTCGAGGCACCTGCCTGCCTTGGGCCTTTGGCTACCTCTGCCTGCCCCTGGCTCCAGGCTAGCCGAAGTCTCAGCTCACCCCTGGAACCAGGTGCTCCACTAGGTCACTATTCCCCCTGCTCCATTCAAACTTCCTGACCTGTCTGAACCTTCCTAGGCCTTGCCACTCTCTCCCTGAGGGACCCTAGGCTGCTCTGGGGCTGAATGCACATGTATATGATGAGGGAATGTATTTGTGAGGAAGAGGGTGCCCTGGGGCTCCAGATTCCACCTGGCCTTCCCTCCCCCTGTCCCTCCCCACCAGAGATTGTACACGAGGACTTGAAGATGGGGTCTGACTTGAAGATGGGGTCCGACTTGAAGATGGGGTCTGACGGAGAAAGTGACCAGGCTTCAGCCACGTCCTCAGATGAGGTGCAGTCGCCAGTGAGGGTGCGCATGCGCAATCATCCCCCACGCAAGATCTCCACCGAGGTGCTTAATCCCCTGTCAGGGCAGTGGCAGGGCTGAAAAAGAGGGTTGGACCTGAAGCAGTGGAGCTCATGGTCCTGTTTCTCCTGTCTTGCCTGCTAGGATATAAACAAACGCCTGTCACTACCAGCTGACATCCGGCTGCCTGAGGGCTACCTTGAGAAGCTGACCCTTAATAGCCCCATCTTTGATAAGCCCCTCAGCCGCCGCCTCCGCCGTGTCAGCCTGGTGAGCATGTTCTGTCCTTTCCACCTCTTCCTCCTCCCATTTCCCTCCCTCCCCCTTACCTCCTCCCCTGAGCTTGCTTCAACCTGCCTCTTCTACCCAACAGTCTGAGATTGGCTTTGGGAAACTGGAGACCTACATCAAGCTGGACAAGTTGGGCGAGGTGAGGGACAGCCAGGAGGTCCATGATACGGATGGGGGTCAATGGGAACTCCCTGCAGCCTCAAGCTCCTCTCCTGTAACTGTTCCTCATTCCTTAGGGTACCTATGCCACTGTTTACAAAGGCAAAAGCAAGCTCACAGACAACCTTGTGGCACTCAAGGAGATCAGACTAGAACACGAAGAGGGGGCACCTTGCACCGCCATCCGGGAAGGTACTGACATTTGGGAAGATCTGCCCATGGCTTCCTGGGCACTCCCCATTTTGCACACACACATGCCCCATGATGAGAACAGAGACTGGGGGTTCTGGTACTTCCCTCCGGATACTCTGGGCTTCACAAGAAAGTGTACATCGCTCACATATCTAGGTAATAATCAGGGTAACCAGGAATCTGGTCTTGTTTGGATGAGAGACAGATGAATTGGAAAGCAAGATTCTTGCTTTGGTTTTAAGAACATCCCTGAAAGTGCTCACCAATTTACCTGATACAATAATTATGGTCAGAGCATCGCATGCAAGGAATTTGAATTGCAGAGAAATGGAGTGTGCAAACTCAGTTTCACATGAAGCTGCAGGCCTATATATGGAGGGTTAAAGCAAGGCCTCTTTCTAGAAATCAGCAGTGGGTTTTGAAAATCTGGTGTCACATAAGCCTGAGGCTGCAGTCCCATGTTCTCATTCCATACTTTTCTCTGAGCCCTAGTGTCTTCATCTGGAACATGAGGATGTACCTTCCTGGCATCAGATGGGTTAGAGCTGGTGGCTATGAGCCACCACTCCAAACAGCACAGAGGAAGAATGAATCCCTGGGCTCGTCCTTGTCTAGTCCTCATCTCTATCCTGGGAGTGGGACCCTGACTCTTCCCCTGTGTTGTGCTTCCTGCAGTGTCCCTGCTCAAGGACCTCAAACATGCCAACATCGTCACGCTACATGACATTATCCATACGGAGAAGTCCCTCACCCTTGTCTTTGAGTACCTGGTAAGGTTGGGTGGCAGTGGGTCCTGGGAGAGGGAGTTGGGAGATGGCCAGGAACCACATGATATGACCCTCTTTCCTCTGCCTGCTTTTCTTTCCTCAGGACAAAGACCTGAAGCAGTACCTGGATGACTGTGGGAATGTCATCAACATGCACAACGTGAAAGTGGGTGTGGGGCAGGAAGCGGGGGCACAAGGGGGCTCCTACTCACCCACTCCACCCCACAAATCTCCCAAAAATGACTTCCCATTTGGCTTTTTTGCTAGGAGCCATTGGAGGGCATTTGGGGCCCTGTCCTCTTTTGTGAGACAAGGCTTTGGGCTTTTGGGCTCCTGGCGGGAGGGAAAGCAGTGCCTGCTGGGAGTCAGGCTGCTGGATACTCTTTGACCTCTGCTTGCCATTTCTGGGTCCCCAGCTATTCCTGTTCCAGCTGCTCCGTGGCCTGGCCTATTGCCACAGGCAGAAGGTGCTACACCGGGACCTCAAGCCCCAGAACCTGCTCATTAATGAGAGAGGAGAGCTCAAGCTGGCCGATTTTGGTACCCTTGGCCTCCCCTTCTTCCCAGTGATCCCCCAGCCTGTCTCCCAGCCTCTCCCTTCTCCTTGGCCACCTAGTTTTAGTCCCCCAGACTGCGCAGGACCACCTCAATTCCAGCTGCCCCCTCTCTCCACCTACTAGGTTTGGCCCGGGCCAAGTCAATTCCAACCAAGACCTACTCCAATGAGGTGGTGACACTGTGGTACCGGCCCCCTGACATCCTGCTTGGGTCCACAGACTACTCCACTCAGATTGACATGTGGTGAGGACAGGTGGAAATGTAGCAGGGGTCATGCAGCAAATGGGGTGGCTTGGTCACAGCGGCCAACCAGTCAACTGCCTCCCTATTTATTCACTGTGCCCTCCCTGCCCAGGGGTGTGGGCTGCATTTTCTACGAGATGGCCACGGGCCGGCCCCTCTTCCCAGGCTCCACGGTGGAGGAACAGCTGCATTTCATCTTCCGCATCTTGGGTGAGGATGCAGGAGCCCTAGGAGCTGTGGGGACATGCAGGACGGCTCTGTGAGATGCCTAGGGTAACACATCTTCCCACCAGGAACCCCAACTGAAGAGACATGGCCAGGCATCCTGTCCAATGAAGAGTTCAAAACACACAACTACCCCAAGTACCGTGCCGAGGCTCTTTTGAGCCATGCACCCCGGTGAGGCTGGTGGGTGGATGGGTGGGTGGGTGTTAGGGGCCAGAGTACCCAAACTCAATTTAAGGCAGGTCCCCTTGTCCTTGTGGTAGACTTGATAGCGATGGGGCTGATCTCCTCAACAAGCTGCTGCAGGTGAGACCACCTTCCTGAGCTAGCCTTGGGCACTGGGGGTGTGGGGAGATGGGGAACTCCAGGAATGGGGATGAAGAGAGGCCTGCTCTGTGATGAAAGTGTCAATACTCCATGCCCCCCCCCACAACACACACTCAGTTTGAAGGTCGCAATCGGATCTCCGCAGAGGATGCCATGAAACACCCATTCTTCCTCAGTCTGGGGGAGCGGATCCACAAACTTCCTGACAGTGAGTAGAGCTGGGGAATGGAGTGGTCTGTGTGGGGGGCTGGGGGGGACAGGACTGCCTGCAGACAACTTGAGCAGGTTGTGTTAGGACTCTGCTACAACACCTCTTAAGGGAGTACAATTTTGTTCACATGTGATATGTTTATTACAAACAAGTTGCTTAGTTTTCAGTTCCTTTACATTTCATGGAAATTCTCAAATATATATTACAATAGATACAGTATCAGTTTACCTTTTTTAAAAATTTTAAAAGATTTTATTTATTATTTTAGAGAGAGGGAAAGGGGAGAAACGTCAATGTGTGGTTGCCTCCTGCGCGTCCCCTACTGGGGACGTGGCCCACAACACAGGCATGTGCCCTAGACTGGGAATCGAACCAGCGACCTTTTGCTTCACGGGGAGGTGCTCACTCCACTGAGCCACACCAGCCAGGGCTCACTTGACCTTTTTATTTTAAAGTAAACATTTCCTTGTAAATTATATACTGAGAAATGACCAGGTCATAAATATACAGCACAATGAATTTTCACAAACTTAACACACATATGAAGCCAGCATACAGATCAAGAAACAGGATGTCAGAAACTCCCCCAAAGTATGCTCTTGGTTCCTTCAGATATTCCCAGCCCCTCCCCAGCAGTTATCACTAGATAGACTTCTAACAGCTTAGATAAATTTTCCCTGTCCTTGTACTCTGCAGAAATGGAATCACATGGGGTGTTCTCTTTTTACATCTGACTTTTTAAAACTTTTTAATGTGGATATTATAAAATTAGATTTGTTTATACATTAGACCAAATAATAATATGAGTCCCAAAGTATTAGGTCAGCAGCTCATGGTCAATCTGGTCTCCTCTGTACTCCCCCTGATTGTTTTTAATCAAATTCCAGATATATACATCTATAAATAATTTCAATGTATATATATAAAATAATTTTTAAACATACAACAATATTGTTCTGGCTGGTGTGACTCAGTGGATTGAGTGCCGACCTGCAAACTGAAAGTTGCCAGTTTGATTCCCAGTCAGGGCACATGCCTAGGTTGTGGGCCAGGTCCCCAGTCGGGGGTGTGCAAGAGGCAACTGATAGATGCATCTCTCACACATCGATGTTTCTCTCCCTGTCTCCCTTCCTTCTCTTCTCTCTAAAGGTAAATAAATAAAATCTTTTAAAAAAGGAACATATAATAATATCATTATCACACCTAAAAAGTTGGCCCACTTTGCATCTCTCTCTGCTGGACTTTACCTTTATTTAAAGCAAACATTTCTTTGTAAAATATATACTGAGAAATGCCCAGATAAGTATACAGCACAATGAATTTTCATAACACACATGCAAAACCAGCATATAGGTCAGGTCAAATCCCAAACACCATCCATCACCTAGACTTAGGTGGTAATTGCAATACAGTTATCACACTTGACAAAATTAGTATTGACTTCTTGGTGCTATGTAATAGTCCGTATTCCTTTTTTCCTAGTTGTAGCTGGTTTATGTGTAGGATTATTTGACGAAAGTCAAGCCTTTCAAAGAAATGGGGTCATATAGGAGGTGGTCTTGGATGGCCCATATGTCATTCATTCCCTACTTCTCTCTCTTCTCCACCCACAGCTACTTCCATATTTGCACTAAAGGAGATCCAGCTACAAAAGGAGGCCAGCCTTCGCTCTTCATCGATGCCTGACTCAGGTAGGTATTACCTTCATCCTCTTCCCTGCCCCTTCCACCTATCTGCTTGTTCACCAACAGCCATCAGCTCTGCTTTCGCCCGCAGGCAGGCCAGCTTTCCATGTGGTGGACACCGAGTTCTAAGCCAGAGACCCAGGCCCCAGCAGGCAGCAGCTGGAGGGATGCCACACCCCTCACAGGGCAGCCCCCAACTGCATTCTCCCTGCTTGCTGCCTGCCTACCTGCCTGATTCATGCTCACCTGCCCACGTGTTCCCTGCTGCCTGTTCAAACATCCAACCATTGGCCTGTCTGCTGGGTGCTAACAAAGCTCTCATCGCTCCTTCACCTGGTCTGTCTGTCTCTCTCTCTCTGTCTTAGTAGTTGCCGGTGGACAGCATGGCCGTGCCAGCCTCCCACACTGAGGCCAGGCCTATACTCCTACCCATCATACCCTCCCCCAGGACCACTACCCCATGGCCAGCCAGGGGTCCAGAGCTAGCCCAGGCTGGGGATCTCAACTCACAAGATGTGGCAATGCCTTGGGTCTGAGGTTTCCCCTGCCTGCTCTCCTGCCTGCCCCACCTGCCTCATGTTGTGTGGGCCTTTTTTTTTTTGTTTCGTTCATTGTTGTTTTTTAATTATTTTAAATAAGGTTTTCATTTTTTAAATGCAATATCTCTGTATACAAACCGGTTGGGCCCCACCCCCTGCGTGTGGCCCTCCCACAGTATTTTGTGCAATGAAGCCCCACTCCCAGCCTTTCCAAGGCAGGAATACAGCCCCTATTCAGAACCCTGACCATCACCAGACCCTGGGGTTGGCTAAGGGAAAGCATGCCTCAACCATTCGCCTTCCTACCCCCCGCCTGCCATCCCCAGCCACAGAGGTACCTGAGGACTACCGGAGACTCTGGGAAATGGATGAGGTGGGGGGCCCCCACTCTTTCCCTCCTGCAGTTCTATAGCTGGGGCCTCCTTCCTTCTCAGGGTCTCCTTGGCCTAGCCCTCTTGCCCCCATCCCACTCGGTGCTGTTGAGTAGGGGCCCTGCCAGGAGCTGAACAACTCAGCGAGGAGCCATAATGTGTATATGTGCACAGGCAGGGACAGAGGGGCGTGTGGGGGGTTGTGCCCAGAAGTTAACCCCTAACCCCTGGGGAGGGTGGGGCAGGGCAGGGACAGTCTCTGGGGTCAGTCCCAGATGGGTGGTTACCTCCCCTTTCTCTACTCTAAACCCTGGGACCCTCAAATGGGGTGGGAGGGCATGGGTGGGGGCCCTCCTAGTGGGGTTTGGGAGGTTGGGTTCCTGAATGCACCATAATCGCTGTATTAAATATTAAAAAGTCTAAAATGAAAAATGTGACTGCAAATCCCTATAGGGGTGAGGGTGGACTTGACCCAGGGTGAGTACTAGGGCTTTGGCAAATTCATACCTGGTCCTCATCATGTAGGAGAGCACTGGGAGTGGGCCAGGGACCTGTCACAACTGTGAAAAAGGCATCCGAGGGGTTACACATACAACAGTGAAACACTGAATTGAAGCAGGTAAGACAGGCTGAACAGAGGATGGGCTAAGAGGAGTTAGATTTACCCAAGAATGAGGAAGCCAGATAGAGGGTGGAGATACAAAGGTATAGAGAGGCTGTTTGAAAGATACGTGGAAGGCCCAATAAAACCAGGAGGTGGGGAGATGAGGCAGACAGAGTCCCAGTGTGACCGCCACATGTCTGACCTAGAATTCATGAGTTAGGCCAGTTGGAGAGAGACTATAAGATAGATTTTGGACCACTGAGTAGGTAGGGGAATCCTGTAATACTTGGATTAAAAATTGGGAGTGGGGCCATCAATGAGCTGCAAGTTTGGATTATTGGTGTCTAGGAAGAAATGGAAGCCATGGTGGGTATGGGTGAAATGACCTTGGGAAGGATGCAATAGTTTGTGAGAGGAAGCCCCTGTCCCACCATTTTGGGCAAAGCCAAGAGTAAGCTTCCAGGCAGAATAGATGGGGTGGGTGGGGCCAGACATACTGCAGGTAATAGCCTAAGTAACTGGTTACTGAAGTCCAGCAGCAGGAGCCCAAAGGCTTCCAATCACTTTGCTATGTCCCTGTAAGCACTTGGGACATAAATCAGTTTGCAGCATTATGGTTCCATGATAGCCGCCATGTACCCAAAGATGGGAAAGCAAGCAGGGAAAATGGCACCCTCCTTCCAGCCTGCTTCTTTGTAACAGGTCTGCAGCTTCCACAAAGTTCCTCTGCAGAATTCTTGCACTGTCCCTTGGCTAGAATAAGATGATGTGGCCACCTGTGGCAGCAAGGGAGGCTGGGAAAATGAGGACCTTGCAAAGGGGGACAGGATGGCCAGGCCAGACTTAGAAGGGCTAGAATTTCATGTGACTGCCCTGGGAAGTGGTAGGGCCTTTGGTGTGGGCAGAAGTTGACTTCTGGAAGGTGAAGAGACAAGAGTCCAGGTCTGGGGAGGGAGGCCTTTTGGATGCTAGGAAGGACAGGCTACCCAGGTAAATGGGGAGGGGGAGTCTGCAGAGAGACAATGGGAAGAGTCAATTCAGAGTGTCAAGATGCAGCTGAGCTTGAAGAGCAATGACAGACTTAAGTGACACTAGAGTCCCCCAGGTGAAAGGGTGCTGCTTTTTCTGAGTTTACACAACTGAGTTGTGAATCCCTCATCTGTGCCAAGTCTGGGCTGGGGGTTAGAATCACGGTAACAAAGACAATCCCTGCCCTGCAGAGGTTAACTAAACACAGGTAAATTATGAGATTGTGTGTATGGGGGTGGGGTTGAAATTGTTCAGGGAGGGGGTATTCTGGACACTCCAGGTCCAGGGACCTGTGTACATGAGTCTAGAGGTGGAGAAGGACAAAGTGTGTTACCGCCTGTGGGAATGATGGTAAAGTGAAGGAAGCCACTGAAACAGACCCAGAATCATAAGCCTGTCTTGGTGAGTTTGTGGGTTGGTCAGGTGGGGATAGCCAATCTACAGGTAGATGCAGGGAGCCAGAGGGGCCAACATACACCTGAAACTAATATAATATTGAATGTCAAATGTAATTGAAAAATAAAAGTTATCACCAACGGATAGGACCAAGAGCCCTAGCAGAGAAAAAAAAAAAAAAAAAGAAAGAAAGAAAGAAAAGAATGGCATAGCCTAGTGCAGTGATTCTGAACTGGAAATAATCCTGCCCCACCCCTATGGGACATTTGGCAATGTTTGGAGACACTTTAGTTGTCCCAACTGGCGAGTATCTATGGTAGGTAGAGGCCAGGGGTGCAGCAAAACATCCTACATTTCCCATGATAGAGAAATGCCAACAGTGGCTAGGTTGAGAAACCCTGGCCTTGTACAATGATTCTTAAACCTTTGGTCTCATGATCCTTTTATATAATTAAAGTTGAGGACACCCAAAAGCTTTTTTTCTCATATCTTGTAACCTCTGGAAAATTCCACCATTCATGCAAGAGAGAATGGCAGTGAAAATAGTTTTGACTTAGTGAACCCACTGAGAGGGTCTCCTGGACAGTAGAAAGCCTAGGACCACAGTTTGAGAATCTGTCATGATGTTTAAGGTTACAGATCTGGAATCCAGGATTCCTGAGTTGGAACCACAGCTCAGCCACTTAACTAGCTTGGGCAAAGTGAATTAACCTTTCTGGTCCTCAGCTTGTCCCCCTGTGGGCGACAATGATACTATCTGCTGCCTAAGGTTACCATTTACCTGTAATAAAGCAGGGTATTACTATCATTGCTGTAACTCCGACAAATACACAGGCCCTGGGACTCACTTGCCTTCAACATATTTGTCGGGAGAATAAAATCTAGTTCAGTCAGGGAAGTGGCCTGCAGGCCTGGGTGGCCCTGAAAGTGGTCACCTCTTTTGCATTGGGTTTTGAAGAATAAGAGGGTAGTGCATTGAAGGATGGGCATTCTGGTTATGCTAACAAAAACACCGCTCCCAGGTTAGGGACCTGTGGCTCCCAGCAGAGTGCCGACCGGTAAGACCCTGAACCTTAGTGACCCTGAGCACTCACTCTTCAGTATGTCCTCTACCTCAGACATCTCAGCCTCCACCTTCCAAACAACCTCTTGCCTGGACTGAACATGGCATTAGAATCCCACTAGACACCTTTATCTTTCTTAGCTCCCAACTGGAGGTTTTACTCTGCCTTTTGGTCGCAGAGATAACCGCTCATGGTCCCAAATAGAGCCTAGCCCTTGGACACGTCCCACCATGGGGTCCGGCTTCCAAGATGGTGAGAGACCCACGATTGTTTGGGGGGCTCCTTTTCCGTTTCCGGGACCAGAATCCGGAAGTGGCCCTTGAGGGGCCTCTTCCTATCTCCCACTGCGGGGGCCGTGGGAGGAGGGCTAACGGCGATGGCAGCGGCCGCAGAGAATCCAGCGGCAGAGGACGGAGAACCACAGCGCGAAGTGATGCCAGGCCTGTAGAGCCAACGGCGCCAGATCGAGAATGGCGAGAGGGGGCGACAGCGTCCACTGCGGGCCAGCGAAAGCTGGCGAGGCAGGGCTGCGAGCGGAGCCTCGGCTGAGGGGATAGTGGTGGTGCTCACAGCCGAGGGGGACGTGGCGCCGAGGGGGACGTGGCGCCGAGGCTCGCAGGAGCTCTGCCTGGGGGCGGAGGAGTGGCCTGTGGAACGGAGAATTAGAGGGGCGGGAAAGTGCCTGTGAGTGGATCGACTGTTCTTGGGGAAAGGGGCGGGGCCTGTGTGTTGTAGCCTCACTCCCGAGGGCTACGGGAGGTTTGTGGCGGGGAGGCAGGGGGCAGAGCCTGAGAAGAAACGGCCATGGGGGTGGGCCCGAGCCTGCGTGGTGGCCCTTGGAGCCTGGGAAGGAGGCGGTCTCCGCTATGGAGACTGGGGGGCGTGTTTTTCGTGGCATCAAGTAGGGCTGGGGCGATTGTGGTTGCTCCCTGGAGCCTGAGAAGGCGGCAAAGCGGTGACATAAGTCACAATAGCAAAATCCAAGCCCAGCGGCTGTGGGCGGGAGAAAGGAGCCCGCGCCTGGGAACGAGGCTGGTGACGTAGTCCGAGGGCAGTGCCGTGAAGCCGAGGAAAGACTGCTGCAGAGGGGAGGTGGTGCCTGTGAAGCAGAAAATGGCGCCTGCGAGGGAGCAAAGTTTGTGACGCGGCGTGGTTTCTGCCTCTGGTGGAGGCCGTCTTCCGAGGACTGGAGAAGAAAGTGCAGGTGATTGGCACGGGAGGGGCCTTCGATGTTAAATTTGTTTTCTGTTTTAGTACTGTTTTGTTTTTATCATCAGGAAAAAAGCTATTTTGAAAAATGCCAATGAGTATCTTCATAAATCGGCTTGTTTTACCGATTTCACTGCTAATCAGTGCCCGCAATGTACTGTTTCTGGGTTTGTTTTCTTTTTTGCCGACTTGCATCTCGTTTTTTAAGTTGTGAAATATGTAAGCCCTAAACGAATCATACAAAACGTTTATTCTATAAAAATAAATGGCCCTTGCTAATTAAAGAATTTCAAGGTCGTGAAAGACAAAAGATGAAGTTCTATTCCAGATTGAAGGAATTAATGGGGGACTTAAGGAGTCATGATAACTAAATGCAACGTGTGATCCTGGATTGGATCCCGGAGGAGAAAATAAATAAATAATTCCAAAATCAGGCTTTTTTTCTTCATAAAATTAATTTTCTCTCCTGTAAAAGATATTAATGGGAAATGGGTGAAATGTCACTAGGTCTGTGGATTAGATATTAATACTGGTAATTTCTTGCTTTTGATAATTGTACTGTGGTTATGAAAGAGGATATCTTAGTAGAACGTACATGCCGAAATACTTATGGGTAAAGAACCATCATGTAAGCAGCTTACTCTCACATAGTTGAAAAGTGAGACATATAAAAATGTACTTACAGGAACAATGACCGAGCAAATGGGTAAAATGTTAAATTGGGAGTGTCTGGATGAAGGGTATACGGGAAGTCTTTGTATTATTTTTGCAATTATTCTGAGTCTATTTCAAAGTAAAGAACTTGAAGAAAACTAAAACAAGAATTTGTGAATTCAACACGCTGCTTAAGAATCAGGCTGTTACCTTAAATCCTTCTGTGTTCCTTCCGGATGAAAATTCCCCTCCTTGCTCTACGGGAAACTGTTATCCTGAATTTGTAATTCAGTTAATGTTTTTCCACCACTGTATGCATTCATAAATAGTATTTGTGGTCTAAGCTTTTATTTTATGGAGGGTATATATGAAATATTGGATGTCTAGCGTATCAGGTGGTACATGGTATCCACATGATGTCACTGGTGACGTTGGCCTTGATCACTTGGAGAAGGCGGCTTCTGCCTGGTTTCTCCACTATACAGGTACTATTTTCCGCTTTCCATAATTTATGTCCATCCATTTCTCAAAACGTTTTAACAGCTTTCCATCTCATGCAGTGTAAATGCTAAAATTCTTACAATGACTTGCAAGGTTTTATAGTTGGAGAGTGGTCCTAGGCTCTGATTTCTTCTCAGCTCGCTCCTCTTGATTACCCTCCCTCCCGCTCACTTTCTCCATCCGGCCATATTGGACTCTTGCTGCTCCTCCAATGCCTCGAGCAGGCTCTCTCACCTGATGGCCTTTATAGGGAGGTTTGTCAGTCTTAAAAGAGTGCTTTAATCATGGTATTGGTGAATATATATTTCTGTTACTGGAGAGACAAAGTCTAGATTCCCTAAACTGGGAATGGAAATGGAGCATCTTTTTTTAAACCATTACCGTATAGCTTTCCAGCAAGGAAAAGCCTCAATCCATCCTGACAAAAAAACAATTACAACTGGATTGTTTCTTATAGCCCTTTGGAGGTGTTCAGGGTTCCCTTTTGGGAGTGTTGCAGATGTTTTGGAACTAGACAGAGGTTGTGGTTGCACAACATTGTGAATGTATGGAATGCCACTGTATTTGCTTTTAAAATGGTTAATTATATGTTATGTGAATTTTAAAAATTTGTTATGTCAATAAAAAACATTCCCCACCAATGCTGGTTCAGTATTGAAGTTAGTTTATCTCTGTTATTGTGGATAATACCTTGAGGCATTTTTCCTTAACTCCATTTTTTAAATGCTTACCTCTTTAGGTAATAGCAAAGCATCTCAAGGTTCTTTAATTTGCCGTCCATTTTCTAGGGGTTTGCTGCAGTGGTCAGGGAATTTGTGTTTATAAAGCATTTTGAAGTGATAGGCTAATCCCTAAACCATAAACCTCATATTACTATTAATATTTGCACCTTCTATCTTTTGTCAGTTGGCAGATCTGGGCAAGGGATTTAATTAATTTGGCCATCTGAACTGATTTTATTTCTAAGAGAAGTTTATATTTTAAGAGTAAATTTAAGTCTATGATAGCATAGCTTCCTTGGCAAATTTTAGTTTTTCTTTTTGAGGATGGTGAACCATCTACAAACATAATCAAATCAGGAAAATCAGAGGGAGTCTCTAGAAGGTCTGCAGGGTGTGGGTAGTTTTCTTCCAGGTAAGTAAGCTTGGGGTTCTTTGTTCAGGTAAAGAAAAGAGGGTGGTTGGATTCAGTGTTGCAGAATGGATAGTGATGTGTGAAGGGAAAGCAACAACGCGGTATTCGTTGAAGATTAAGGACTAGCATAGAAAAGTTGCTATTATTCTGTCAGTGGATAAAGCTGCACAGCATAGGGGGACCATTAATTTAATGAAGATCCTAAACTAAATCAACTGAAATGTTCACGTTTGGTTGGCGATTGCTGCTATAGCTATTACACAAGGTAGGATATGCCTTGGCTACTGGATCTAATTCTTTTATGATTAAATTGGTACCCCCTTGTGCTTGTTCAGAATTTTCATGAACCAAAAGGGAAAAAGGGGTTTGTGAATCTAAAATCCTGAAGGGAAAAATCTTTTGCTAGGCAGTCCACTGTACCAGTCTTTGTTGAAATTGAGCATGAGTATGCTTTTTAGCTTGAAAAGTATACAGTTACTGAAAGATTTATATTGGCATATTTAATTGTATATGTAAGTATAATTAACTTAGGAAGATAAACTTCACTTTGTCATTTTTTAAAAATACTAAGTTTGAAAAATAAGAGCTTTTATAAAAATGTAAATTAATTAAAATTTGGAGAGTTTTAGATAAACCTGGTTATGCCTATTGTCATTTCTTTTATAGAATGAAGGAGCAAATCTTTGTTATCTCCCAGAGATAGTTCAGCATAAAAGACCATTTTAACAGTGTTAGTATTCTGAATTTGGAGCCTGAATTTGGGAAGGACAAATCAAGAATAGTTAGAAAAGATAAGATATAAATTGAAATAAAGACAAAAAATATTACAGTAAACTTCTTAAAAACAATGATAAACAGCAAAGATTATTAGAGGCTGAACTTTTATTTTTAAAGCAAGGAATTTCTTTAAAAAATGAGTTGAGAGGATGTCAGAAAGGATCAAGAGTTAACAATAATTTGGTAAAAACGGAACTTCTAATCTGGGCATAAATTAATGTGGTCATCTTATAGGCAAAGGCCTTAATTCTAATTTTCTTCTTTTGGTGCACTGATGTAGCAGTTTACAGGAAAGGATTTATTTATATGCCTTTATACATGTATTTAGGCTTATGCAGATAAATAAATAATAAATTCAGAAAAAATGTAATAATTACATTTGCCATCTGAACAAGTTAATCATAGTTTTTAATTTATATCCATATTTCTATTTCTCTGTCATTGTACCTAGTAGAGTTAATCAATTATGCAAATTATTATCTTAACCAAAATAACCAATTTTCTCCAGACACAAGAGAAAACTGAGGACAGAGAATATTGTTTAGTAACTTATTTCCATAAGCATATATTTCATAGCATTTAACAAATTTGAGGAAACACAAGTAAACATTGGTGACTTCAACAAGATCAGTTGTATTTCTATATATTAACAATAAGAAAGTAGAAAATTCAAAATTTTAAAAATACCATTTACAATAGCATCTGAAAAAATCTAATACCTAGAAGTAAATAAAATAATGCGTGTGCTTCTCAGCCAAACAACGACAACTCTGTATGACTGCCACCTGGGCTGACAGATTATAAGACATCCTGATTTCAGAGATGTTAAAAAAATTTTAGGTGTCTTTGAATTAAAGAAACATGGTAGTAAGTTTAGTAAAACTTCAGTCTTCAATGAAGCCTTTAGAAATTCAGGTTGTAGCCAAGTCTGGTGGTTTTGCTTAGCCCTATAAAGTGTATTTAATGTTAATGTTCCTTAAAAATCTGCTTTTTAAAAGTTGAGCAATGTCTCCTTTTGCATTGGAAGTGCCATTAACAATAAATTAGCTTAACTGACTAAATTAACCTCAGATTGTCGATGGAGGCAATGAAAAGCATGAAGGGGAGGGATGATGGTTCAGTGATGGGACCTTTTAGATGAGTCATGGGAGGTTTGCAGCAGGAGCCACTTGGGTGGAGAGGGCGTGAGTCTTTGGCACCAGTAAAGTGCAGGATCTGTAGGGATCAATGAGGGGGCACAGAAATGTTTGCCTGTTCAGGCAAGATTCCTTGACTATGCCAGGGTTTTTCTATTCCTCCATCCCCTACCTCTCTAATCCTTTTATAAACAGAGGAAAGTGGCCATTTTAAAGAATCCCTTTTATAGAGTTAAAGTGCTGGAAAACTAATCAGTACAATATTACGTATTTTTCATCAGTTTTGTAATTTTTCAAAGAGCTTATTTGAGGCTGTTAAATATTTGGGATAGCTTTTTATGCGCCAGATTAGCTGAGCAGGTTTGGGGAGACAGGGGTTGTATGTCTGCGCGTACATGAGCTTTTAGGTTGAAGCCCTGGGATTGAAGTAACAGTTAACATTTATTTCACACTAAATACGTGTCAGGTGTTTTCCAGATGTGAGAATTTCTCAGGACATTTTACAAAGGCAAGTTGCACTAGTTTTAACTGTTTACCCTTGTGGTGCGTAAAAACATTTCTCCTTTGAAAGAGAGCTGATGGAGCTGTATACTTAAAAATGGGTCACATGGTAAATTTTATGTTGTATGTTTTTTACCACATTTTTTAAAAAGTGAGCTAGTCATCATAAGCTCAGAAATTTATTATAAGGTCAAAATAAACTCTGAATACAAAAGTGATGAAAAATGGGGATATGCAGTCTTTGAAGGAAAACCTTATGATTCTTTTAGCATTTAAAGTTTTTTTTTCAGTTTCTGAGCAGAATTTACTAATCCATTTCTTAACTGAAGATTTTTGCTTCCATTTGTGTCTTGTTACAAACATTGCACACTTAATGGCTAAAACCTAATTACAGATTTTGAGCTTAATTTAACTGTGTTATGCCATAGAAGGATACAAATGAATTATTGGTTATTCTATGATAAAACCTCATGTTCCCCAGCACTGTAGGTATGGGTTTTCCCCCTTTAAGAGCACATTTTCTGCTCTTAATCAGATCTCTTATAGATCCTAAGAAGTTAGGTAATCTGTGCAAATCTGAGTTTCACTGAATAAGTTTTTCTTCTAATTTATTTATATGATGCTGAAACTTTTGAATTCTGGGAGGAATTTTTGAAAATTGAGATGTAATTGACATATAGCATTATCAGTTTTAGGGATGCCTGAAACTTGTCATCTTGACTTATAATGTGTTGATAGTTTCAGTGTAACAACCTTGGGAAGTGGCAAAACTAACCCCTGGATAACCATGTGACAACCCTGTTACCGCTCTGGTCCAGGTTCCTTGTGGAGCAGCACTGGTACAAACTAAGGGAAGTGCACGTGCAGGGAGGAGACCAGGACTCCAGCACCTTCCCTGGCTGTATCAATAATGCTAAGCGCTTTGAAGGTACAGACCTCTGCCTGCTCATATCAGCCTAGCCCTGGAGTTCTTTTCCCTTCTGTCCCTGCAAATGACCATAGCCCCTTCTCTGTGTTAGGGCATTGGTAAAATGGCCAAATGACTCATCACTTTACTTCCCTGATTCTTCCTCTGCCTCCTCCCCCTGCTCCTCACAGATGAGGTAAACAGGCACCTGAAAGAGGGACTGGTGGAAGGTGAGGACTATGTGCTGCTCCCAGCGGCTGCTTGGCATTACCTGGTCAGCTGGTATGGCCTAGAGCATGGCCAGACTCCCATTGAACGTAAGGTACAGTGGATGGACAGGGTGCTGGGAGGTAGATTCTGTGGGGGATGCAGTAGGAGGAAGGCCTTATATAGGCCTGGCATGGGTCCAGACCCATGTGTGTACATGTGTCTCCACATGCGCTGTGTAGATATGTCTGTGCCTGCACTCCTCTCCCCTCACAGGTCATTATACAGGTATCTTGGTGTATCCCCTGTATGTGTTTGCTTGTGCCTATACTTTTCGTATCTCAGAGGTGGTTGTACTGTGTGTGTGTGTGCGCGCGCTGTGGGTATACTTGTGTGTGTGCTCTTCCACCCTGCCAGGTCGTGGAACTGCGTGGCATTTATAAGGTCGAGGTGTACCCAATAGAACTGCTGCTTGTCCAGCACAGTGATATGGACACACCTCACAGTGCTCAATTCAGCCGCACAGATTCTATTGGTGAGTCTAAGGATCATGTACGAGTTGGCGTTTCCAGCCACGTGTCATAGCTCAATAGCTTAATGCACGGGGTTCGGCTGTGGCAGACTGAGAAGGCACTGGACAGACTGTAAAGGACTGAGAAGGCCTTAGTCAAGTTGGACAGAGGCCCTGAGAGGTCCTGAGGGGCTAGCAGCTTAGCTGGTGTGGCAGAGGATATTTGCTGGGGGTCTCAAGTCCTGAATGTGGTTCAACCATTGAGGACACAACGTACTGAACAAATGTGCAAGGTCTATGGAGATGAGGTGGGGTCTGGTGGCAAGATGGGTCTATTATTCAGTGTCCCAGGACGTCCTCGAATGTGTTCCTTTACTGTCCACAGACCTAGTTTTGCGCACAGCTCGAGAGCAGTTTCTAGTGAGCCCTCAGGAAGAGACACGGCTTTGGGTCAAGAACGCAGAGGGTTCTTTTGAGAGATTGTGCAACACACGTGTCACAGTGCTTGACGCTGCTCTCAGTTCTGGGCAGGTAAGGGTGGGGAGTGCTTTCTGTTCCCCAGCAGTGCTCAGACTGGGGGAGGTGAGAGCTAGGTGCCCTCTAACCCTCCACAAATGCCTTTCCCATTTTTTCTTTCTCTTCCTCCTACCAGTTGGTCGTCATGGAGACCCGAAGCAAGGATGGCACTTGGCCCAGCAAACAGCCACGTGCTGTGTAAGCCCTTCGGGTGCCTGGTCCAGAGTGGGGTCCCATAGTAGGCAGAAGACGGAGCCCATGAGCACAGTTCACTCGCATGTAGTAGGCCCTCAGCTGATAGTTTCTCATCCACCCCAGGAGCAGCACATCGAAGGAGGATGAGAACTTCCAGGGCCAGCCAGGCATCTGTGGTCTCACCAACCTGGGCAACACGTGCTTCATGAACTCAGCCCTGCAGGTGGGGCCATTAGGGCTATGTTTGGCATAGCCATGGGGTGGGCTTCAAGCAGTGCGGATCAAGGATGGAGCTAGAGGGTCTTCAGGGCAAGGAGTCACAAGTCTGATTTCACATGTTCATGTTCCTTCCTGAAACATCAATAGCTTCTCGTTCACTGGCCCCCTGCTTTCCCTTTTCTTCTCCATCTTGTCACTACTTTCTTCTAATATGCTGCCCATCTTCTCTCCCCTACTCTTGAGCCTTTCCCCCGTCCTTCTACCCCTTCTCTCTTTCTTCCCTCTTCCTCCTCACTTACTTCCTTGGTCATGTCTCTCTTTTCCACCTTATTCCCCTGGCCTTGCCCCCTGTAGTGCCTCAGCAATGTGCCACAGCTCACTGAGTACTTCCTCAAAAACCGCTACCTGGAGGAGCTCAACTTCGGCAACCCTCTGGGCATGAAGGGTGAGATTGCAGAGGCCTATGCGGACCTGGTGAAGCAGGCCTGGTCTGGCCACCACCGCTCCATTGTGCCCAATGTGTTCAAGGTGTGACTCAGCCCTGAGCTGCCCTTTACCCCCACTGCAGCCCCACTTCTCTTGACTCTCTTAACTAACCCCGTCTTATGCTGTCGGCCCTTCCCATCTTCTCAGACCAAGGTTGGCCACTTTGCATCCCAGTTTCTGGGCTACCAGCAGCATGACTCACAGGAGCTGCTGTCATTCCTCCTGGATGGGCTGCATGAGGACCTCAATCGTGTCAAGAAGAAGGAATATGTGGAGCTGTGCGATGCCGCTGGGCGGCCTGATCATGTAGGTGCTCCTGAAAGACCCCCATCCTGAGATCCCCATTAAAGCCACTGGGGCCTTTCCCTTGGGGATTCTCTAGCTTCCCTAGGGTATCTCATACCCCTCCCTACCCCCCATCTCAACTGGAACCTTACTCCCAACCTTGTCTCCAATACCACATGTACCCTCACACCCAACCCAGAGAACCCCTGCCCAGCCTGCTGCCCAAAATAAACCCCAATCCTGACAGTGAAGTCTCCAGACAGCCCTAGCTGTAAGTCTACCTCTGAACTTTACCAGTGGCCCTAATCTTAACTTTAATCCCATGCACATCTGCCCCAAACCATGGTTCTCCCTGCCTTGGGCAAACCCTGCTACTCCTTTGACTCTGTCAACAGGAGGTTGCTCAAGAGGCCTGGCAGAACCACAAACGGCGGAACGATTCTGTGATTGTGGACACTTTCCATGGCCTTTTCAAGTCCACACTGGTGTGCCCCGATTGTGGCAATGTATCTGTGACCTTCGACCCATTCTGCTACCTCAGTGTCCCACTGCCTGTCAGCCACAAGAGGGTCATGGAGGTCTTCTTCGTCTCTATGGACCCTCGCCGCAAGCCAGAGCAGGTAGGGGGGAATGGGGACATAATGAGGGACAACATGTAATCAGAGCTGGTTTGATTACTGTGCCATGCCTTAAGGTTCCTGCACTAATTCATTGCATGCCCTTCTTCTCTTTTGTGGGCACTCACTCAGCACCGGCTCGTGGTCCCCAAGAAAGGCAAGATCTCAGATTTGTGTGTGGCCCTGGCCAAACACACTGGTGTCTCACCAGAAAGGGTGAGATTTTGTGGACGGATGGAGGGTGGGATTCAGGGGCAGGGAGGCTGAAGGGCCTATGGAGGCCTTACAGGCTGACCAGCTCCCTCCCGGTATCCTGTTTCCAGATGATGGTGGCTGATGTCTTCAGTCACCGCTTCTATAAGATCTATCAGCTGGAAGAGTCTCTGAGCAGCATCTTGGACCGAGACGATATTTTCATGTGAGTAAGGGACTCAGGGAGATTGGGGTTCCTCAGGAACATCCTTTGCTTAACCTCTTTCCCTCTCTTCTCCTCACCTGATTGACAGGGCACTGGCCCTGCACAGGGCTTCAGCCATGTGCCTTAGTAGGGTGGGTGACGGATCCTAATACAAGGCATCTTCTTCCTTATTGTGTGAGGGGGGCTCCTGTTTCTTCTTTATTTTATTCAGCACTTACTCAACACCTCCTGTGCACCAGATGCTGACCTGCACTCCTTTCTCATATTGCATTCCTCAAAAATCAAAACAGTTTTTGCAATAGGGAACACTAAGATGCTTTCTGAACACGAGAGCATTCAAAACGTTAAAATCTTTGGGTAACTAAAATAGAAAGTGCTTCATGAGTACAAAAGTTCTTTGTAAACCAAGCAGTGTTTCCCAAAAAGAAAATGATTTTAAATCCCTTCATTACTAAAAGTTTTTGTTCACCCCCTCAGTACTTTGGTAACACCAAAGTACTTTATAAAATAGCACATAAACAATGTGCCATTTAAATCATCTAATAGTTTGCAAAGCACAAAACACTGGGTGACTCTTTAGACCCTTTTAAAAATATTTTCAGGCTGCAAGGGGTGAGTGGGTGAGGGAGGGCAGTTGGGTCAGTCTGAAAGTCCCTCTTGGGTGTCCTGATTGGGAATGATCTGATGTCCACCCCTGCAGATATGAGGTGTCAGGTAGGTCTTCTATCAGCGAGAACACCAGGGAGGATGTGGTGCTCCCTATCTACCTGCGGGAGCGCACCCCAGCCCGGGACTACAACAACTCCTACTATGGCCTGATGCTCTTTGGACACCCACTCCTGGTGTCAGTGCCCAGGGACCGGCTCTCCTGGGATGCCCTATACCACATCCTGCTGTACCGCCTCTCGTGAGTCAGCCCTTCAAGGGATGGGCGGGGTCTGAACTCAAACCTGGGTGTCTAGCTGCTTGGCTACCACTTTACCTCCCTTCCATGGCCACTAGACAGCTCAAACTTCATATGGCCAGATAGAAACAAGTAGGTTTTTTTCTGTCTCTAAACCTCTGGCTTTGCCACCACCATCCCTAAGTGCTGGGGATACAGAGGTGAACAAAGTAGACAAAGTACAGACAACTTCACCTTGTACTTATTGTCCCCTACTTGGAGAGGCTTGCTTATTTGTGTTTTTACCAATAGATTTTTATTGGGTTTAAAATCCAGAGTCCTTCCTGAGGCCAGCAGAGCCCTGTGCTTGTTGCCTGGTTTAACCCCTCCCTTATGTTCCACTTACAAATCCACTCCTCAGAAGTCTTCCCTGACCAAAATTTACAGCAGATTGTGTGTCTGCGTGCCGGTGGCTTATCCAACTTAAGATCCACCAGATCTTTCACTGTTGGGCTGTGTGTCACCTCCTGAGACTTTCCAGGCTCCTCATTAACAACTGTTTGTATAGGCACTTACCAGTGGCTTCCCGTTGCAAACAGTGTAGAATCTTGGCCTCTGTCCTCCCTGCCCTGTGCCCTTCCTCGAGAGTCCTCTCTGTTCTTTTTGTAGACGCTATGTGACCAGACCCAGCTCGGATGATGAGGATGATGGCGATGAGAAAGGTGAGGAAGAAGAAGAAGGCAAACTGGTACACAAGGATGAGGGTTTATACAACGGTCCACAGCCAGAGCGGGGGATTGTGGGGTGGGGGAGTCTAGGGTAAGTCTGACCCCCACAGGACCCACCTGGATGATTATTGCTGTTCACCCCTGGGGCTCACACAGACCCATCTCTGACATCTTCCACTATCCTAGCAGATATGGAGGGTAAGAACAGCATCCCCAAGCCTGGAAACATGGCTGGGGGCAGCTCCCACAACCCTGGGCCAGAGCAGGCTGGGCCCAGCTCTGGAGTTGCTGGTGGGAGCCGGGCCCCTGTGAACAACTCTCCTGGACCATCTCACTGGCCCCAGAGAGCACGGCGCAAGCACCTGTTCACCCTGCAGACAGTGAACTCCAACGGGACCAGTGACCGCTCGAACTTCAACGAGGATACTCATGGTGTTTCCTTCAGCTGTGAGCCAGGGTTGGGGAGGTGGGAGGGGGGTTTCCTTGGTAACAGGACCCATGACCACTTCCTCACCCCCCAGCTCAGCCATACATTGCCATCGACTGGGAGCCAGAGATGAAGAAGCGTTACTATGATGAGGTAGAGGCTGAGGTAAACAAGGCCCCAGGGATGGGGGGACGCTTGCAGCTACATCCCTTCAACTCCTCACACAGATTTCCCAGGGCCTCAGATTCCTGTCTTCAGAGTCCATGCTCTTACCACTTTGCCTTGTGTCTTCCACCCCCCACTCCCTTTTATCCACCCACACCTGGTGCACCATCACTCCCCCACTGTAGGGCTACGTCAAGCATGACTGCGTTGGGTATGTGCTGAAGAAGGCTCCGGTGAGGCTGCAGGAGTGCATTGAGCTCTTCACCACTGTGGAGACCCTGGAGAAGGAAAACCCCTGGTGAGGGACCAGGGCCTCTGGGGCTATCATTGGGTGGGACCATCTGCCCAAGTCCATATTACCTCTAAATATAACTGCTTCTCTTCCCCTCAAACTCATCTGTCACCCTGGCCACCAACACCCCAACCATATTCCCACCTCAGAGCCTTTGCCGGCTGTTCTTTCTACCAGGAATGCTCTTTGTCCAGTCCTGGATGAGATTCCTTCAGTTTGTTCAGGTTTTCAATCAAATGTCACCTTATCAAGAGAGATGTTCTCTCATGACCCCATTACCTCCCAGTGCTCTTCCTGGATGAGCATTACTTTCTTTTTAGTTCAGTAACATCACTTGCTGTCACATCCTAGATCCCCTTTTGTGTCATTATTTGTCTTCTCTGTCAGAATAAATCCCTTGAGGATGAAGACTTTAAGTTTACTGTGTGTCTCTTTTTACTGATTATAATAGTGTGGAGTATGCAGTAGGTGCTCCATAGATACTTGCAGAATAACCAGAACATAAAGAGAAAGCCAGAAAGCTCAAGCCAGTCAATAAGAGTGACATCTCTGCAAGCAGAAAGGGAATAGAAATACAAAGTAGTACCGAAGGATTGAGCAGTACAGTCAGTGACTACCTGGTAAGTGAGTGAAATAGGAAGAGAAAAACGAGAGGGCCAGAGGCAGGCTCTGAAATAAGGCTAATGCCATCTCATGGACCAAAAACCAAACAAAAATACATGAGTACTAGAACACATAAAGAAAGCATTTGGTGAGCCCTTGATGAGTGACATGTAAAGAGTGAACTAGAGTAACAAGCAGGCTGGAGATAAGAGCAGCGTGTCTGGACTGGACAGGACCCATGAAGGCCACCTGGTACAGAGCATGCCCAGGACATATCTGGGTTCTGATTTGGGCTGTGTCTGTAGGTACTGCCCCTCCTGCAAACAGCACCAGCTGGCCACCAAGAAGCTGGACCTGTGGACACTGCCTGAGACTCTGATTATCCACCTGAAGCGCTTTTCCTACACCAAGTTCTCCCGAGAGAAGCTGGACACCCTTGTGGAGTTTCCTATTCGGTCTGGGGTCTGGGGAGGCTGGCTGGGGGGAAAGGCAGAGAGCTGGGAGGGGGTATGCGCTTATTAACCCTCCCCCCACCCACAGGGACCTGGATTTCTCTGAGTTTGTAATCAAGCCACAGAATGAGTCAGCCCCGGAGCTGTACAAATACGATCTCATCGCGGTGTCCAACCATTATGGGGGCCTGCGTGATGGACACTGTATGTGGCAGGGGAATACCCTGGAGAGGGGGAGGGTCAGGACATCCCCAGTGGGTGATTAGATGTGTGAACCCGTTATGGTGTCATCAGGGTGGGAGGAGTGAAAGAGGGAACCTGACCTTAGAGACTAAAGGGTAAGTGAGGACATCTCCCCCTCTCTTCTAGACACAACATTTGCCTGCAACAAGGATAGTGGACAGTGGCACTACTTTGATGATAGCAGCGTCTCGCCTGTGTCTGAGAATCAGATTGAGGTATGCCTTCTGAGCTCCCTTCTCCCCTCTTCCCAACCCCACCCTCCATCCCAATCCACACTGACTCCTATCCTCTCCTTGCAGTCCAAGGCAGCTTATGTCCTCTTCTACCAACGCCAGGATGTAGCACGTCGTCTGCAATCCAAGCCCCAGCCTGGCTCATCTGATCCCCCAGCACCTCCTACCTGTGATTCCCTGCCCAAATCTGAGTCCATGGATGTAAACTGAACAGCTCTGGCCTTGCCACAAGAAAGGAAGCTATTTCTGTTCTCTTCCTTCCTCTCTCTACTCTTGTCCTCTTAACCTGTGTTAGATACCCCCCCATGCCAGTTATCACAGGCTTAGTTGTGGCTACTGTTCTCTTGTGCTGCCATATTGCTCTTTCCTGGGGAAGAAGTTGTGTCTCCTTTTGGCAGTGTGTCCCTGCCTGTGTTTGCCCTGTAGAGCATTAACCTTCCCTTCTATCCTCTATTTATGGTTGTGCCCTTTCCTCTGTCCTCAGCCTGTGTTGTTCTGAGGGGGTGGTGGTTGGGTACACCTGAACAGAGTGTATTTTCTTATTGAGACCCTGTACCTTTTGCTGTGTATATATAAAGTACCAGTGTGTTCCTTGGCAGTGTGAGGGGGTTTTTTGTTCATGTATCTACTAAGCACCAGTTGTATGCCTGTATGGTTATGTGTACTTATTGAATGCTGCATGTGTGGTAGATGCTGTCCTTGAGTGCTTATTGTGTGCCAGCTGTGTGCCAGGTGCTATTCTAAGTGCTTTTGAAGTACCAGATGCATGCCATACACAATTCCGGCACAAAGTGCATGCCCAGTGTCTTCCAGAGCATTTTATACATACTGACTCATAATCTTCACAACAGTCCCACACAAGAGTTGTCATTTCCAGTTTCTGATGGGGAACTTGAGGTACAGAAGTCAAGCAATTGCTGAAGTTCTGTCAGGAGGTCAGCACACTTCACCAGTTACACTGGTGTTGGTCTCTGGAGGGTCCATTTGCCCTCTAGGTCCAAGATGGAAATCTTTCTGTGGGCATGATCTGCACTACAACTGATGGGGAAAGGTGTACCTGGAATAGATGGGTGTTCATGTAGGCAAATGTGTGGTTTCTGGGCACAAGGATACTATACGGACCACTTCACAGGCCCCCAGCAGTGTCCTCTAAGAACTGCAGAAGAGGTACACCTGGCCCAAACCCGCCAAACTCACAGGATAAAAGTTCTGTGTCTCTTCCCCCTGTACTTAGGCCATATCCCACCATGACCACAGTTCTCCCATCAGGCAGGATCCCTCCAGCCTCATTCCAGAGAAGAGTGAGCTGGAGCATCTACCACAGAATGGCTATAGCCTAGTGTGAGCGTAAGATGCCATTTAAGCCCTGGACATCTCCCACGTGATCCTACCTGTGTCAACTATCACCTCAAAAAGAGCTTCTGTGAGGACAGCTGTGGAATGGAGTGGGCAAATGCATGGTATCTGGACATAGCCCCTCCTAACCCTTAACACTAAGGAAGGGAATCCTGCTCAGCTGCAGTTAAGGGACCATTCCCACACTTGGGGGCCTCAACGTACCCTCCAGCCTGCTGCCTTTGCACCAGACCTGACAAGACCTACTCTGAGGGTCACTGGACCCAGCATTAACACCCACAACCTGCCAGTCATGCAGTTGACACAGGCAAAAATCAAGGTAGTTCCTGTGAGGGGCCCAGCCCAAACTAACTTAAGGAAAAATAAGAGGTACTAGTTGCAGGTCTGACTGGATCCAGGAACTTAAAAAGCTGTCATTTATTTTTTTAAAAGCTGTCATTTAAACCTCAGGTAGAACTTCCAGCCAAGATGGAAGTGTAGGTAGATACGCTGTGCCTCCTGACACAACCAAAAGAAGGACAACAAATTAAAAGCAAAAAACAGCCAGTACCAATGGAAAATTGAACTGTATGGAAGTCCGACAACCAAGGAGTTAAAGAAGACATACATCCAGACTGGTAGGAGGGGCAGAGTCGGGCAGCAAGCAGGGTGGAGATGACTTGTAGCAAAGCGGTGGTTGGTGGACCCTGGGCGCGCAGGGTGGCAGCTGGCAGACCTAGAGAGGCAGCGGATTGTGGAGTGTGGTTCGGTGTGCAAGGTGGCTGGTGGTCCCATGTTCATGCACAGATAAACCAGGCGAAACCGGGGAGCGAGACATCACGCAACCCAGGGTCCCAGCTTGGGGAAATAAAGCCTCAAAACACCAATTGAAAACACCTGTGCAGGTTGAGGTGCCGGGAGAAACACCCAGCCTCACAGGAGAGTTCGTTGGAGAGACCCACAGGGTCCTAGAACATACACAAATAAACCCACACAGGAATCAGCACGAGAAGGGCCCAATTTGCTTGTGAGAAGTGGGGGAAGGGACTGAAATCCGGCTTGTGAAATCTGCTTGTGAGAACAAAGCAAGCGCCATTGTTCTCCCTCTGACCCCTGCCCCACATAGAGCATCACAACCCAGCAACTGGGTTGCCCTGCCCTGGTGAACACCTAAGTCTCTGCCCCTCACTATGTAACAGGTGCGTCAAGACAAAAAAAAAAAATGGCCCAAACGAAAGAACAGATCAAAGCTCCAGAAAAAAATACAACTATGTGACGAAGAGATAACCAACCTACCAGATGCACAGTTCAAAACACTGGTAATCAGGATGCTCACAGAATTGATTGAATTTGGTTGCAAATTAGATGAAAAAATGAGGGCCACCCTAAGTGAAGTAAAGGAGAATGTACAGGGAACCAATAGTGATGGGAAGGAAACTGGGACGCAAATCAATAGAGTGGACCAGAAGGAAGAAAGAAACATCCAATCAGAAAAGAATGAAGAAACAAGAATTCAAAAAAAAAAAATGAGGAGAGGCTTAGGAACCTCCAGGACATCTTTAAACATTCCAACATCTGAATTATAGAGGGGTACCAGAAGGAGAAGAGGAAGAGCAACAAGTGGAAAAGTTATTTGAACAAATAATAAAGGAGAACTTCCCCAATCTGGCAAAAGAAATAGACTTCCAGGAAGTCCAGGAAGCTCAGAGAGTCCCAAAGAAGGTGAACCCAAGGAGGAACACACCAAGGCACATCATAATTACATTACCCAAGATTAAAATGAAGGAGAGAATCTTAGAAGCAGCAAGAGAAAAGAAGACAATTACCTACAAAGGAGATCCCATCAGACTCAGGTGATTTCTCAAAAGAGACTTTACAGGCAAGAAGGGGCTGGAAAGAAGTACTCCAAGTCGTGAAAGGCAGGGACCTACATCCAAGATGGCTCTATCTGGCAAAGCTTTCATTTAGAATGGAAGGACAGATAAATGCTTCTCAGATAAGGTCAAGTTAAAGGAGTTCATCATCACCAAGCCCCTATTATATGAAATGTTAAAGGGACTTATCTAAGAAAAAGAAGACAAAAAAACATGTACAGTAAAATGACAGCAAATTCACAATTATTAACAAGTACACCTAAAACAAAAACAAAAACTAAGCAAACAAGTACAACAGGAACAGAACCACAGAAATGGAGATCACATGGAGGGTTAGCAACAGGGGAGTGGGAGCGGGAGAGAGGGGGAAAAGGTACAGAGAATAAAGTAGCATAGATGGTAGGAACAAAATAGGGGGAGGGTAAGAATAGTAAGGGAAATGCAGAAGCCAAAGAACTTATAAGTATGACACATGGACATGAACTAAAGGGGGGGAATGTGGGTGGGAGGGGGTGTGGAGGGTAGAGGGGAGTGAAGGGGAAAATGGGACAACTGTAATAGCATAATCAATAAGATATATTAAAAAAATAAACCTCAGGTAGAGTGTATGATTTAAGCACTGTTACCCCATTTTGCAGATGAGGAAGCAGGCATAAAGAGGTGGTTCAAAATGGGCTATAAGGACAGAAAGACATTGCCTATGGATAATTAGTCCTGGACAAAGCCCTCCTATAATGAAGTCATTTAAAGTTGCTTCTTGATTTAACCAAAGATATCTTGAAAAGACAACAGACAATTACATAAAGATGACTAAGATAAGACTTCTCAGACATCAGCTTTGGCCGTGTAGCTCAGTTGGTTACAGAGTCATCCCAACATGCACAGGTTGTAAGTTTGATCCCTGGTCAGGGCACATAAAAAGAATCAATCAATGGCCCTGGCCAGTGTGGCCCAGTGGGTTGAGTGCTTGCCTGGGAACCAAAAGATTGCCAGTTCAGTTCCCAGTCAGGGCACATGCCTAGGTTGCAGGTCAGGCCCCCAGTTGGGAGCATGCAAGAGGCAACCAATTCATATATCTCTCACACAATCATGTTTCTCTCCCTGTCTTTCTCCCTCCTTTCCCCTCTAAAAAGAAATAAAATCTTAAAAAAAAGAATCAACCAATGAATGTGTAACTAGGTGGGACAACAAATCAATGTTCCTCTCCCCCTTCCTCTCTAAAAATCAATACAGAAAGTTCTCAGACATCAGTGTAAATGAGCTATGTTTACTTTGGTCATGTAAATTAAGATAATTACAAGTAAGCAAGAAATTTAAAAATTTGAAAAATGAAAATTAGTTTAAAAAAGAACCAAGTAGAAATGATAGACCTGAGATAGATAATAACAGAATTTAAGAAGTCAATGGATGAGTTTAAAAACATATTAGACATAGGTGAAAAGGGAATTGGTGAATTGGCTCCAGGTAACAGTGTACTAAGGAATACAATGCATCTTTTAAAAGATTTTCAGTTAGACCTGGCTGGGTAGTTCAGTTGGATAGAGTGTTGTCCCAATGCACCAAGGTTGTAGGTTTGATCCCCAGTCAAGATACATACAAAAGTCAAGCAATGAATGCATAAATAAATGGAACAAAAAAAATTCTCTCTCTCTCCACGCCATTCTCCTCTCTGTAAAATCAATAAATAAAAGACATTCAGTTGGACTTACATAGTTTGATAAATTAAGGCTATCAAACTAAAGACTAGAAAAAGTATAAATTTCAAACAGAGGGAAAGAAATAAATGAATAATACATCCAGAACAAGGCAAGAAGAAAGGAATATGGAACAAGGTGCACATACACAATCATTGGCAAGTAATGTCTGCTTTGACCTCTCTGGTCTCAAGGGAGGGAACTGGAAATCTGGCTGCTGATTTTGAGATCTTGACTGACATCAAGACCATAACTGCCATGGCACCAGGGAGAGGATGGGGTGAGGGCAAGTAAGAATGCCACAAAATGTTCCTATGACTTTGAACATGGCTTTTTCGTGATTGGACACTTGCTTGGTTGCTATAAACCTTTCACTAGTATTTTTCAATTTCTGTTGAAGAATGAGATCTTGGAGCTTCCCAATCTGACATTTTGCTGACGTTATTCCCCTTGAGTATTGTTTTACATGTGTTTCTTTTTTAAAAATATGTTCATTGATTTTAGAGAGGGAGGGATGGGGAGAGAGAGAGAGAGAAGGAGGGAGAGAAACATTGATATGGAGAGAAACATCAACTGGTTGCCTCCCATACATACCTTGACTGGGGATCAAACCCACAATCTAGGCACTTGCCCTGATGGGGAATTAACCGACAACCCTCTGGTCTATATGGGATGACACTTCAGCCAGCTGAGCCATACCAGCCAGGGCTTTGGTCTGTTTCTTAACACACTTAGGTAGCATGTAGCTGGGCCTTTTTATATAATCTAATTTGACGATGTGTGTTTTAATTGAGGTGTTTAGGTCATTTAGTGTGATTATTGATATATTTAAACACAAGTCCTTCATCTCTTTGTTTTCTATTTGTCTTTATGCCCTCAAAAGGACTATTATATGAATGATTCCACTTTATCTCTTTTATTGGCTTATTAGCTATAAATCAGTTTTATTTCTGATTGCTTTAGGGTTTATAGTATACAACTTTAATTTATCAAAGTCTACCTTCAATTGATATATACCACTTTGCATATAACAAAAGAACTTTGCTATAATGTGCTTTAATTTCTCCCTGCTTAGCCTTTATGCTATTGTTATTGTGCGTTTACTTTTACATGGTACAACCCCCCCCAATATGTTGTTATTTTTCTTTACACACTGAATTACTTTAAATACATTTAAATAATGAGAAAAGGACTAATGTGTGTTTACCCATATAATTTTCATTTCCAGTGTTTTTCAGTTTTCTTTAAAAAAATTGTTTTTTATTTTAGAGAGGGGTAAAGGGAGGGAGAAGAGAGGGAGAGATACATCGATGTGAGAGAGAAGCATTGATTGGCTGCCTTCTGTATGCACCTCTGCTGGGGATTGAACCTGCAACCTAGGCATGTGCCCTGATCCAGAATCAAACCTGTGACCTTTCAATTTGTGGGACAAGGCCCAACTAACTGAGCCATACCGGTTGGGGCAGTGTTCTTAATACTTTTGTGTAGCTCCTAATTTCCACCTGGTATCATTTGCCTTCTGCCTCAGGACACTGCTTAACATTTCTTAGATGTGCTGGTGATGAATTCTCTCAGTTTCTGTGTGTCTGAAAAAGTCTTTATTTCATCTTATTTTTTAAAAAAAAGATTTTATTTATTTTTATTTTTACAGGAGGGGAAGGGACAGAGAAAGAGAAGGAAGGAAATATTGATGTGCAAGAGATACATTGATCAGTTGCCTCTCACATGGTCCTGGCTGGGGACCTGGGCCACAACCCAGGCACGTGCCCTTACCAAGAATTGAACCAGCAAACCCCTGGCTCACAAGTTGCCCCTCAATCCACTGAACCACACCAGCCAGGGCCACCTTATATATTTTTAAAAGATTTTATTTATTTAATTTTAGAGAAAGGGGACGGGAGGGAGAAAGAGAGGGGAAGAAACATCAATGTGTGGTTGCCTCTCATATGCCCTGCACTGGGGGGCCTCGCCTGCAACTCAGGCATGTGCCCTGACCCTCTCTTTCTCAGGCAGGTGCTCAATCCACCGAGCCACACCATCCAGGGCCACCTTATATTTTTTAAAGATATTTTCAAGGGGATAGAATTCCAGGTCGACAGTTTCTATTTCTGTAAGTACTTTAAAGACCTCACTCTATTTTCTTCTTGTTTGCATTGTTTTCAGTGAGGAATCTGCTGTCATTGTTATATCTGTGCCTGTATAAAATGTCTTTTCTTCTTTGGCTGCCTTGAAGATTTTCTCTTTAGTACCATTTTGAGCAATTTGATTATGACATGCATTGGCATAGTTTTCTTCATGTTTCTTGTGCTTGGGTTTCTTTGAGCTTTCTTGGGTCTGTGGATTTCTAGTGTTCATCAAATTTGGAAGAAATCTGGTCATTATTTCTTCAAAAAAAAATTTTTAAAGCTCCTCTCTCTTCTCCTTCATGGATTCCAATTTCTCATATATTAAGCTGCATGTAGTTGTCCCACAGCTCACTGATGCTCTCTTCTCCTTCTTTTTTGATTCTTTTTACTCTATTTCATCTTCAGTAGTTTCTATTGCTGTGCCTTTAAGTTGACTGATTTTTTTTATCCTCACCCGAGGATATTTTTATTGATTTTAGAGAGGAAGAGAAAGGGAGGGAGGGAGGGGGAGAGGAAGAGAGAGAGAAAAGAGAGAGAAAGGGAAACATCAATCTGAGAGAGAAACATCAATCGATTGGTTGCTTCCCATACATGACCCAACTGGGGATCGAGCCCACAACATAGGTATGTGCCCTGACCAGGGATCAAACTCGTAACCCTTTGGTATATGGGATGATGCTCCAACCAACTGAGCCACCTGGCCAGGGAACTTGACTAATATTTTCTTTGGCAATGTCTAACATGCTGTTTATCCCATCTAGTGTATTTTATTTTTTAAAGATTTTATGTATTTATTTTAGAGAGAGGGGAATGGAAGGAGAAGGAGAGGGACAGAAACATGTGCAAGAGAAACGTAGGTCAGTTGCTTCTCACACACCCTCAACTGGGGACCTGGTCCAAAATCCAGGCATGTTCTTTGAATGGGAATCCAAATGGTGACCTCTCAGGCTGCAGGCCAGTGCTCAGTCCACTGAGCCACACCAACCAGGGCTCATCTGGAGTATTTTACAAGCAAGACATTGTAGCTGTTCAGTTTGGGTCTTTTAAAAATATTCTCAATGTCTCTACTTACCTTTTTGAACATACAGTGTGCAGTCATACTGTGTTAGTATCCTCTCTGCTGATTCTAACATCAGTGTGAGTTCTAAATCGGTTGATTGATTGATTGATTGATTGATTATTGTCCTTATTATAGGTTGTATTTCCCTGCAAAGGCATTTCTGGCCATGTTTTGTTCAATCCCAGACACGGTGAATTTTACCTTACTGGTTGCTGAATATTTTTGTATTCTTATAGGTCTCCTGGAGCTTTGTTCTGGGATGCATGGAATTTTCTTAGAAACAGTTTGAGCCTTTCAGATCTTGCTTTTATGATTTTTTAGGCATTTCCAAAGATGTGTTTATTATAAGGCTAATTATTTCCCACTACTGAGTTCTCTAGCCAATGACCAGTGAATTATAAGTGTTTCCAATCTTGCTGGCTGGATTAGTCACTGTTGCCCACACAGTGTGAGCACAAGGCATTGTTCCCTATAACCCTTTTGAATGGCTCTTTCCCCATTCTTGGGACGTTTCCTCATACACATACACTAACTGATACTCTGCTGGCTGTTCAAGGAGGACTGTCTACAGATCTCCAAGTTCCTTGGCAGCTCTCTGCTCTCTAGTACTCTGCTCTAAGGACACTAGCCTTCCTGGTCTCCATGGACTCTCAACTCTGTCCTCAAGTCTAGGGGTCTGCCAGAATCTGCCTAGGTTCCCCTCCCTGAACCGTGACCTGACCTGGATAATCCCTTCAAAGCAGTAATCTGGAGAATTCATAGGACTCACTTCATTTGTTTCCTGTCTCTTGGGGATCACTGTCCTTTATTTCCTGATGTCCATTGTTTGGAAAACTGTTGTTTCATATATTTGGTCTGGTTTTATTGTTTCAGGCAGGAAGGTAAGTCTTGGCCCTGTTGCTCCATCTTGTCTGGATTCAGAAGTGCTTTCCCTCACCTTTGTAAAATTTACTTAGCTGTTCTTTTTCTGACTTCTTGAGATGGAGGCTTAGCTTATTAATTATTCCAACATTTTTGCCTTGATATGCTTGTAATCTTAGGCACTAAGAGATATATATGGATTGTAAAGACCTCTTATACATAGATTTATTACTTTTAACCCTATTGGATTCTTTAAATTCTTTCATTCCAAAAACAGTAACATATTTGTGATATGCTTACAATTTTTTTGTGCTATCATAGTCCTTGGAAAAAGTTTCCCTAACAACTGGACAAAAATGGATATAAACATGGGTATCTATATGTTTTTAAAACTTGTTATTATAGTACCTTTAAAAATTATACATTCTTTCAGTGTAGTAAGGAGATAAGAGAGAGAGAGAGAGAGAGAGAGAGAGAGAGAGAGAGAGAGAGATCTGAAGGTTAAAAAGAAATATGGAAGTTAGAATAAAATAAAGAGAAGGCAGAACATAAAAACAGAAAAAAATGAGTAGTACATGGACAAGGTTTACAGTTATAGTCTCCATAGAATGCAATGCATGGCTGGTCATGGTCCACATGCCACCCCATTGAGCTTGTTCACTGCCTGTGTTAGTTACTCTATGAAATGGTAAAATCACTATAGAAAAAAATTAATTGTTAATATAGCTTTTTGGTGTTAAGAATGAACAAGGTGAGCAAGCCTGGGCAGTAAGAAAGGGAGACAAAGGGTAACAGGAAGCCAAGAAAACATTTTTCATTGCTTTGTGTGAGGCAGAGGCAGCCCTAAGCACAGCTGTGAAGTAGATATGGAGCTAGAGGTCAAGTTCAGAGAGGTGGTAACCTGCCTGTGGCAGATGGCAATTATCAAAGGATGTGCACTGTCTTGGCAGAATTTCTGTGACTACCTATGAATTATGTATTGAGCAAAAAACCTTCAGGGAATCAGCTAAAATGCAGCTACTTGCTTGCACAAAATAAGACCACACCTTTGGATGCTTCTTTGACCTTCTCTGCCTTCCCCTATCCTTAATCTAGGCAGTTCTGAGCTGAATTGCACACTTTTAAAGTCATCAATTTGGCTTCCTCTCTCCACATTCACCCTAATTGCCTAGATCACCTGCTACATCAAAAGTGAATGAATGGAAGTGATCTTTTTGAATCTCTCGTGGTCCTAGCCCATTGTTTATGGGCTGAACTGCATCCCCCTCAAAATTCATATGTTGAAGTCCTAACTCCAAACAACTCAGAACAACTGTATTTGGACCTTTAAAGAGGCTATCAGTTAAAATGAGGTCATTAGGCATGAATACAATATGAATGGGTTATTATAAAAAGAGCAAGAGGCACAAAAGGCATGTGTTCAAAGATGAAGGACCATGTGAGGACACAAAGGAGATGGCTATCTGCAAACCAAGGAGAGAAACCTTAGAAGAAACAACCTGCCCACACCTTGACCTTGGAATTCCAGCCTCCAGAAATGTGAGAAAATAAATTTCTTTTGTTTAAGTCCTTCCCCCTCCAAAAAAAAAAAGAACAATGTCTGAAACCCGAGTTCTAAGGGACCATCCTCTTTTTTTTTTTTTCACATTACCAGGGAAGATCCATGTCCTAATCTCTGAGCAACCCTAGAGTCTGGCTTCTTTCTATTCTAGAAACTAACAAAATCTTGGTTTGGGTTTGCTCTAGCAGTTATACTTGCTAAGGGGCTCCTCTTCCTCTCTGTCTCCTTCCCTCTCTCTCCCTCCATTCCTCAGTAGGTTTTTCTGTGCCCAGTTGAAAATAGGGCAGGGATAGAGAGGACCTTTCCTCTGTTCAAAAAGATACTGTGCTAAAAGCAGTAGATTTTGTCCATTTGGTAACACTACTGCTTTTTCCCAAGCTCCTATGTCTGTCTCTAGGTTTCAGTCAACCCATTCTTTTTGTGATGTATTAATAGGCCTATGAGGTTTGGTGAAAGTGAAATATGTGTTTTAAAATAAAATCTGTTTTCAGATTCACCCTGGAAACAAAAATACTTTAGTAATTACTAAAAAGTGTGCCCTGGCCAGGTCGCTTAGCTGGTTGGAGCATCATCCTGATACATCAAGGTTACAGGTTCAATCTCTGGTCAGGGCACATACAAGAGTTAACCAATGGATGCACGGAGAAGTGGAACAATAATTATTAAAAAGTGTGTAGTGCTCTAATGTCATAAGAAACAATAATGTGTATGGGACTTCAGAAATCACAAAAGCCTTCCAGATACATTCTAATTTGTTCTCTGTGATAACACTGTGGACTGTGGTGTTATCATTGCCATGTTACAGAGGATGGAACAAAATGCTCCCAAGGTTAGGGATTTTGCCTTTGCCCAAGCTCAGGTAGCAAATAAGTGGTATCTTTTAGCCAAGTCTTCTCTCTAAAGCCCCACTCTTTCTACTACTCTATTTCTTCTAACATGTGCTGAAAATCAAGTTTACTTGTAAAATAAAAAGTACTTTTCAGTCTTCTTAATGAATTTGATCATCTGTAAGCTTGGAAATATATTCCTATAATGTGAAGGAATGAGTAGGTTAGGACCAACTTTAGAAAATAAAATAATATTTTATTATTTTTAAAAGATTTTATTTAACCATATGATCTCACCTATAAGAGGAATCTAGTGAACAAAATACTGTAATGAACAAAATAGAACAACAGGCATGGAAACATGGAACAGACTGACAGAGACCAGAGGAGAGGAAGGAGAGGGATAACAGTGGAAAGAAGGGGAAGGCACTAGTCAAAGAACAGGTATAAATGACCCACGGACATGGACAATGGTGGGGGATTGACTGTGGGAGTTGAGGGTGGGATGGGCAGAGGTGGGCAAAGTGGAAAAAATAGGACAACTATAACATAATAACAATAAAAATAAAAATAGAAGATTTTATTTATTTATTTTTAGAGAGAGAAGGGAGGGAGAAAGAGAGGGAGAGAAACATTGATATGCCAGAGAAACATTGGTTGGCTGCTTCTCACATGCCCCCCAACCAGGGACCTGGCCCACAACCCAGGCATGCAACCTGACTTCGAATCAACCTGCGACCTTTCACTTTTTGAGACAACACCCAACCCACTGAGCCACGCCAGCCAGGGCTGAGTTAATTATTTTAGATAATCTCATTCCTTAGCCTTACCTCTTTGCAGTGGGATTAGTGCTGTCCTGGTTTGTGAAGGGCTCTCCATCATAGGATGGTCACAGGAGGGATGTCAGGTTCATGGGGATTGCTACTTTCTTAGTCCTTCTGGCATGATGTTGGAAAGTAAGTGGTTGAAAAAAAGAAGAAAGCAAGCAGTTTTACAAAACTACCTTTCTCTAGGAACCACCCCGTCACCATTTCAGCTATTTGTGGTAGGTTTTTGTTTTAATGCAGAATCGAAAAAGTGAGATTATTTTGTTGCCCAGGCAGAGACTGAACATCATCTGCTTTGACTGCTATGAAGTAGTTTCATGTCTCTATTCCAATCTTTGGCATGTTCTGAACATTCCCACAATGGAATGGCACAGGGTTGACTGTTCATTTTCACAGGACACAGAAATACTAGAAGCTTCAAATTGTGCTGTTGTGTAATTTTAAAATGAAGGGGAAGTTTTATTTACAGAAAACAAGTTAAAGAAGTTTTTTGGTGTATTTTTGGAGAATGAGAAGGATTTATAATAATCACAGTTCAAAGCTTACACATTTTCTGATGTTGAAACTCAGCAGAGCCCTGACCAGTGTGACTCAGTTGGTTGGGCATTGTCCTACAAAGGGAAAAGTCACCGTCACTGATTCAATTCCCCATCAGGGCACATGCCTGGGTTGAGGGTTTGGCCCCTATTTAGGAGAAGCAACAAATCTATGTTTCTCTCACACACCAGTGATTCTCTCCCTCTTATTCTTCCTCCCTTCCTTTCTCTCTAAAAATAAATAATTTTTTAAAAAAAAGAATTCGATTCCTTAAAAAAACAAAACTCAGCAGAAAACTCCAGCCGAAATTATTTTATTAGAGATAGGCCAGGGAACTGCCCAGCAGAGTTAGACACATAAAGTAGGCTACTTTTATTGGATTTACAGAATTGAATATAGGGCAAGGAAATGTATTAAGTGCATGTACTACTTGTTGTTGACTACATCTGAATCCCTAAATCTCTTAGTGAAGAGGTCTGGGCATACAGGGAAAGTGAGCACTGAACCCAAAGCTGGTGTGTGTTCTCCTGAGATCTATATTTTTAAATTATTTTTATTTGTGTTTTCCAGTTTTGTTATGATATAATTGACATATCATATTGGTTTTAGGTGTACAGCATGATGGTTTATGTATATATTGCTAAATGATTAGCATGTTAAGTTTAGTTAACATCCATCACCTTATACACCCAGATCTTTTGGAGGAAGAATAAACAACAGCTTTAATTTCTTATTGGAATGCTTGGATGTTTCTTATTTTTCTCATGGTATCCTACTAACACCTTTTCTTAACCCCTCCTGCATGTTTCCTCTGACAGTTTCCTAAAGTAGAATTTGTGGAAAACCTGCTTTTTAAATTTTTAACTTGGGATTTTATGAGCCAACCCCTTTGTGTAATAGTATTCTCAAGAAATCAGGAATTATGTGTCCATTTTGGAAGTACAATTTTAAAAACTGCAGCAGTCACTTTATTAATTTCTCTGAAAACATACATCAAAAAAATGAGATTTGCACTTTTAAAATGTAATTAGATGATAAAATTTGAGATAAAGGAATTCACATTCCAGAGTTTGGTAACGTCCTCAAAACAGTGCTTTGCGTGTGATAGATATCATTCTCCAATGTCAAGGGGTGCCTCCCTTGCTGGAAGTTAGCATTTTCCAGGGGCCTCTGCCATACCATCTTACTCTAGGGAAAATGAGCACGCGTAGGTTCTATTCAGAAGCCTGATCCTAACTCCCAACTCAGGCATTGACCTCGTTCTTTGCATCTGCAAATGTAGTCTGTTGGATGATGCTCTAAGCACAGAGCTCTTGCTGCTCTTAGTTTCCATGATTCCAATGCAGATGAAATCAAAGCATAGCCTAAATTTTGTAGAAATGTGTCACTTGACTGTGTTTAGCATGTGTGTGTATGTGTGTGGTAGTATTCTAGGAAGAATATAATTATGGTGGATGAATTCCTGAACAATGCTAAACGATAGAACTGTGAACAATATGGCTGACTGTCTCTATGGTAACCTCCATTAACTACATGTATGCATATTTTACTCATTTTGGTAATTCATATTTTAAAATATAAATGATTTTGACACTCATAGATAGAGAGCAGGCTGACAGGTCTGGAGAGGGTAGGCGGTGGAGGGAATGAACAAAAGGGGGGAAAAAGAGAAAGAACTCATGAACATGGGCAATAGAGTGGTAGTATCGGAGGGAAGGGAGGCTGTGGATGTGGAAGAGGACATAGGGTGAATAAATGGTGATGGGAAAAAGTAAAAAATAAAAAATAAATAAATAAATAAATGATTTTATATTCATGATCATGCATTTCTGACCATCAGTTACTGTGACAGCAATAATTATTGGCTATTGTTTCTGCTCTGGAATCATAAGAGCTGTAGAGGAGGTACGTGAAGGAGGTGAGTGGAGGAGAGAGATGGCTCATTTTAACCTTTTCTAGAACAAACAGGTGATTACTTCAGAAAAAGATCATGCTGCCCTGGCTAGGATGGCTCAGTGGACTGAGTGTCGGCCTGCAAACCAAAAAGTGGCTGGTTCAATTCCCAGTCAGGGCACATGCCTGGGTTGCGGGCCAGGTCCCCATTTGGGTACATGCAGGAGGTAACTGATTGATGTGTCTCTCACAGATTGATGCTTCTCACCCTCTCTTTCTCCCTCCCTTCCCTTCCCTGTAAAAGTAAATAAATAAAATATTTTAAAGTAAGAAAAAGAAAAAAAATGCTAGTATCTACTCCCTCCATCTCATACCCAAACACCTTTCCCAGTGACGTATAAAATGACTTCCTGCATTGACTTTGTCCTTCAACCATTGTCTTCAGGCTGAGGCTTCTTTTCAAGTGCTATGTAGATGAGAGCATTTTGCATTTAAGTCACTCTGGGGGGATCTTCTTGCCAGAGATGCTCAGTTGTCTTATGCATGTTGGGAACAACTCTTTGAGGTCCTCATTTGCTAAAGTTTCATCAGGAGAATTTAAGAACTGTTACAGACCATCTTTAATAGTCTTATTAAACCAAATGGATGAACAAACTGTAACATGGAGAACCTAAGGCTTCTCAGAGTCATTACTAAGATAGCCAGTCATATATTCAGGTCATGACATCTTCAAGGTAAATGCAGTTGATAAATCACTTCTCTTCTTGGCCTTCTTACATTTATTATAGTGGTATTAGAGTGTACCAACATTTCCTGATAAATTTACCAGCTTCACTGTTATCTCCATGAATTGTGAAAATGCACTTTTAAAAGATTTTATTTTTATTTATTTATTTTTAGAGAGAGGAAGTGAGGGAGAAAGAGAGGGAGAGGAACCTCCATGTGTGGTTGCTTCTCACATGCCCTCTACTGGGGACCTGGCCTGCAACTCAGGCATGTGCCCTGACTGGGAATTGAACCGGTGACACTTTGGTTCACAGCCTGCGCTCAGTTCACTGAGCTACACCAGCCAGGTGAAAATGCATATTTTTTAAAAAAGGATCCAGATTCAAGATAGTGAAGGACTTGGAAAAGCTCTTGGATGAGGCTGAGTCCATGTTTTGCAGACCAGAGCCACTGAGACTAGGCATGGCTGAGTGGCCTGAAGGCTTCATTGGTGGCATTCTCAGCAACAACTGGAACCGAGTAGAGGCGAAAGAGAATCTCAACTCTATAAATAATAAAATAAATGACCATACTACATCTAGATACCAGGCACAACTGCTAACATCAACAGAAACATTAAAACTGAAGATGGTCTTGACAGTCTTATTAATGAAGTATTTGAAGAGGCCAAGGTCAGCCCTCACCTGTGTTTTGCCCAGGATCACTCTGCCTGAGCTATAAAGCAATCTGAGATGGCTGCTACTTGTGCTGGGCTTGGAGATTCCCAGGCAAAGCCAAGCTGTGAATCTAAGCTGGCTGCTGCTAGTGCCAGGCCTGGTGCTCGCTGAGGCCAGCTGTTGCTTGTTTGAGAGGATTTAGGAAGTTGTGAAGCATGAGCCAAGGGCAGCCATTCATAGGGAAAAGTAGCTTGGGGGAGCCTGTAAGTTGGGTGGGGCAGAGTCTCTGGGGATCTCCAAGGTGGGTTAAACAGTATTAGCCAGGTAGATGGAGTCTCAGATATGGGACCCGCTTACCAGCTCTGTGGGGGGAGGGTTTAGAAAAGGGGCAATGGCCTCTGCTCACCTTGATGTCAGACACTTCAGTTTCTCCCTGTGTGTCACTGGTGCCTTTCAAGCTCCTACCCTGGTGCCAGGGCCCAAAGGGAGTGAGTCTGAATAGGTAAGTCTATGTGTGTGTTATTTAAGAGGAACTGCTTGGGGCTCCAGAAGTTTTTTCCACTGACTCAATCCCTGATGGTTTTTGCAGCCAGAGGTTGTGGGGACTTCTTCCTGGCACTGGAGTCCTGGGCTGGAGAGCCTGGTGTGGGGCTGGGACTCCTCACTCCAAAGATATCCCTCCCAAAGTTTTGTCCACTTGCACACCCCTTACTGGGGGGCCTGGCCAGCAACCCTGGCATGTGCTCTTAACTGGGAATTGCACTGGTGACCCTCCATTCAACTCAATTTCTGATGGTTCTGAGCGGTGGTTGTTCTACATTTTAGTTGTGATTTTGATGTGGTTGTTTGAAGGGGCAAGCCATGTCTGCCTACACCTCCATCTTGAACAGATGTCCCCAAAGCTATCATTTAGAATGGAAGAGTAGATAAGGTGCTCCTCAGACAAGGTAAAAAGGAGTTCATTAGCACCAAGTCCTTATTATATAAAATGTTAAAGGGACTTAACTAAGAAAAATAAGAAGATCAAAACTATGAACAGTAAAATGACAACAAACTTACAACTATAAACCACTGAACCTAAAAAAATGAAAACAAAAACTAAGCAAACAACTGGAATAGGAACAGAATCATAGAAATGGAGATCACATGGAAGGTTATCAGTGAGGAGGGGGAGGGGGAGAATGGGGGAAAAGGAACAGGGAATAAAGCATAATTGGTAGGCACAAAATAGACAGGGGTTAAGAATAGTGTAGGAAATGAAGAAGCCAAAGAACTTATATGCAAGACCCATGGACATGAACTAAGGGAGGGATTGCTGGAAGGAAGAGGGATACTGAATGCAGGGGAGCAAAGGGGGAAATACTGCAACAACTGTAATTACATAATCAATAACATATACTTAAAAACTAATTCACAGTGATTGTAGGGATTATTCAAAGAGCCACACCTGAAACTCAGAGAAGAAATAGGAGGGAGCAGGGGTGGGGGAGGTAGAAGAGGGTATAGGGAGGATAAATGGTGATGGAAGGGGACATGATTTGGGGTAGTGAACACACAGTACAATACAAGAATTCTGTGTTATAGAATGGTACACCTGAAACCTGTATAATTTTATTAACCAACATCACCACAGTAAACTCAATGAAAAAAAGAAAAAAAAAAAAGAATGCCAGATAAAGAAGCCAGATCTTTCTAGTATTTTGCTTCTTACTGGAATATTGAGACTGTTACATCACTATGAGTTGCTATGTAACTACGGTGCAATTAAAAGTTTGATTAATGTGTATGATCAAAAACTGCAAATAAAATAAGCTTTTGGTTCTTTTTCTAATCCTAAATATTCATCTGAATATGCAACAAGTGAGGGTGGGGTGACAGCCTCAGCACAGACATTGGGAGGGAGAGGGCAACCAGGCACAAAGGAGAAGTCATTCCAAAGGTGGGACCACCGGTATGCAGGCAAAATGTGCCCTTCGTGCATGTGCATTGTGAGAAGACTGTGGCTTGCACACCAGTCCTTGTACTACAACTACCACTGCTATGGATTAGTGTTGGTGAGGTTGCCAGAGAACTTCATCTGGTCTCATACGTAGGTCATGCATTTGCCATAAGTGTGAACTTTTTAATCTGTTTTCCTGCTTTAAGATTTTGTTTAATGTAACACTGTTCTTCAATTTTGAAAGGGGAAAAGAATTGCAACCTAAAGAGGGACAACATGTTCTATGTTGCAGTTGTCCAGTGTTTGCTCCAGCTTCTACAGCTTGTGTTAGGAGCCCAACTTTAGGTGGAAGAAAGGGACATTGTCAGTCCTGCCTCCACACCTGAAATTTTGGACAAGCTACCTTCCAGTTCAGTGTCTCCATTTCTTGATTTGTAATACAGGTACAATAATACGCACCCTTTTGACATAGGCTGTTGTTGACCTAACTAATTTCCAAATAGCCATTTCACTGTAAAAGGTCTGTGATCAGTGTTTTAAAATTGCACAGATGCCCTGGCAAGATATCTCAGTTGGTTAGAACATCATCCTGATACACCAAGGTTGAGGATTTGATCTTGGTCAGGGCACATACAAGAAGTAACCAATGAATACATAAATAAATGGAAGAACAAATAGATCTTTCTCTCCCTCTTTCTCTCTCTAAAAATCAATAAATACAAAATTTATTAAAAGACACATTAAAAAAAGATTGTACAGATGAGCTGATTTCTTTTGGTTGGGATTTTTTTCTGGGAAAATTACAGTTATGGTTTCCTGTCTTCCCTTTTAGAATCTCTTAAATAACACTCCACACCCAAACTCCCATGGGTGCACAAAGGCTAATATGTGCTGCAGGGTTCCACACTCCTCATGTGAGCTGATGTGGGCAACTATAAGATGCGGTGACACTGGGGAGTTGATTCATCAAAATGCCAAAAGTGCAAGAAGCATATCCTCCCTTGCATTTCCGCACATATATATCACTCAAGGCAAGCAGTTTCTAAGCAGCACTGTGGTGGCAGCTGCTAAGGTAGCTTATCACGTGTCCATGGATTTACTCAGAAAAGAGACAGTGAGCCCAAAAGCATTCAAACACCATATTACTTACAGAAACAGCAAAAGGAAGACCAGCATGGTGTCAGATCTTATATGCTTAGTCCCACAGGATGACACTTAACCAGAGGGGCCAGATGACAGACAGCACAGGTGATAAGTCACTCTGTCATTGAAGAGCCATCTCTTGACCACAGCCAAGCAGTTTTGTAGATTTACACAGGAGCCTGCAGCTGTACTCTAAGTGTGGTCAAGGTGGAAATTCCCAGCCACACCAGAACCGGGGAGGTAGGTGGGAAACTGCCTCATGGTGGATCCTCATCATGCTGTTTATCTTGCCATGTCCCAAGGAAAATCACAAGACCTTTAGCCAAGACTCATATCAGATTTTGGTTAAGTTGTTTTGTGTGTGGCCTATGTACAGATGTACCAAGGTTACTACTGTGCCATCGCAGAGCTGTTCCCCTAAAACTTCTCTGCCTGACCTTTTATGTATCTAACTAAGAATTCTTTTTAAAAGCATGGCCACCCCCTCAGATGCATTCTACTGATAGGGGCTTGGACATAGTCCTTTCTATAGTCATACCTTGGAGATATTCTGGGTTTGGTTCCAGACCACTATAATAAAGTGAGTATCACAATAAAGTGAATTATAATCTTTTTGCTGTTGGAGGGTCTAGCTTTCAATTTGTAAAGCACATGCACACAACACCTGTAAAGTACAATGAAGCAAAGTGCCATAAAACGAGTTATGCCTGTTTTTGTCTTGACATTATATGGGAATGACTGTGGCTATGACCCCCAGGAGAATGATCAGACCCACCTGGAGAACAGAATACAGCTGGGCTTCTGGTTTGGAGCCAAGCCAGCTAAATATGTCATTAATCTAGATGCAGCAAGAGATGTTGGCAATTGCACACACTCTGCTTTTGGGTTCCCAGCAAACAGACCAGGATATAGGACCATCCATCACCAGTCATGCTAGAGAGTTTAGACTGGTTTATGCATTGCAGGTAAGTACAGGTGTGATGTCCTTGTGAGAAGTGGTTCCCCTTAGGGCATAAACTGCAGCAGAAGTGGGATCATTTATTACAATAGGAATAAACCAATTCTGCATCCCTCGTGGTAGACAAACTCTTTGAGCAAAGTTTAGCATTTCCTGCAAGGCAAGCTGAAGTGTTTTTGAATGGAATGATCAGGCTACCCTATCCAATACAGCCTTTTGCCACTGATGCTCAGGGGAAACTGGATTCTGCTTATAGGTTTGTGGCAAATTCAGCAGTACTATTTTGCTGACTTGGGGTCTAGGACAAGTTTACCACAGCATTCTGAGATGACAGGACAAGTTAGGTGTCCTACAGGCAAGAGGGAAGAGAGCCTAATGATCCCCCACCTACCCCACTATGCCAAACCCTCAGGTCTGTGTTCCTTCCCCACCAACCCTTGTTGTCACTCTCCTTTTGTGACCATGTGATGGTATTTCCAGTTTCTGAGGAACTGTGTCTTCTAATCTCTCCTAAATCTGCCCCACATCATGTGTCTACACTAATCCTGAGGTTGCCCAGTAGTTTCTTCTTAGTACCTTGTGCCCTTCCAGACTAGAGGTGTGCACCACTCCATGACCAATTTAGAAGTTGTCACCTCCTACCTATGATCATTGTCATCAGTCTCCATAACTGCCCTGACCAGCTGCCTAACCTGGTGGAAAAGGAACACCAGATTAGCATCTCCTACCTCCCATCTCTTTTTAGCCACTTGCCAAGTCCAGTCACCAGACTTCCTGCAAGTGGGCATTGGAGGGGGCTCTTGAGGCCAGTCTGGGCCTCTTCCCCTTCCCACAACTTCATAATTAAACATTGTCTCTAAATGTGGAGAATTACCACATCTAGAGGCCCTACTGCCTGTTTTAAATGTATGTACCATTAGGAGCTGAGCCCTGATGGCCCACTTATCTTTTTTTTCAATATTTTCTTTCAGGAGTCCATTTTATTTTTTAATGGCATTCACACCTGGAGTTGATACAGGCATGAAATGTCCAGTGATTGGCCTCTTGCCTGGTAATTTTTGTTAAAAGTTGGCACCATTTGGTGATGATTGGATGTCCTTGGGGGATCTAAAATGAAGCCCAGTTCATCTATGAGTCCTTGCACAGCATGTCCCCACCTGTTCTGCAGACGGAATAGTGCCATGCCCTGAAAAGATACCTACTGAAGTGAGTGCCCACAGACCTCAACAAGGAGGGAGGAAACAGGCCTAGAGGGTCTATTGTCAGGACTGGTCAGGTCCATTGCCCTGGGTATATACTCTGAAGCTCTCCATCACCCAACTGTGTAACTGGCAACCTCAGTACATTGGCCAGGTTTGTTGGCCTTGTGGGCTGGAATCACTAGGTCTTGTTCTGGGGTCCAGTCATGAATCATACCTGTGTTACTGCACCCTGTGCAGCACTGTGTCCAGGCATTTATGGTCTTTCTCCAGGCAGTACGGGGCTAACTAGTTTGTTGATCCTTAATGCACATACTAAAAGGACCCTGTTCCATAGGTATATATCCTTATGGATCACAAACAGTGGTGTGCGGCTTGTGCAACTTGCTGCCATCATGCTTGTCCTCATGGAGGCTAACACTTGATCAGCCTCGCTGCCAGGCTATATTGTTCATGAGTTCAGGGCAAAGTCCACAGCTGGCAGCTCTGCCCATTGAGCATAGTTCCCCTCTTCATACAGTTCTTCAAATTTATTTATGAGGGAGAGAGAGAGAGAGAGAGAGACAATTTGTTGTTCCATTTAGTTATGCATTCATTGGTTGCTTCTTGTATGTGCCCTGACCAGGGATCAAACCTGCAATCTTGATATCTTGATGTATTGGGACAATGCTTTAACTAACTTAGAACTGAGCTACCTGGCCAGGGCCATGCAGTTGTGTTTTTTTTTTTAACTTCTAATTTTGATATAATAATAAATTCACATAAAGTTGCTAAAAAACAATACAAAGAGATTCCATGTATCCTTTGCACAGTTATGGCGTAACTATAGTACAAAATTAAAATGAGTAAATGGACATTGGTATAATCTATTCTTTATTCAGATTTCACCATTTTACATGCACTCATGTGTGTAGTGCTGTGCAATTCTATCACATATGTAGATTCATGTAACAACTACTGCAGTCAAGACACAGATCTGTTCAGTGAACACAAAGGGCCCTGTGCTGTGCCTTTATGCCTTTAAAGTCCCCTTCCCCCATCCCTGTCCCCTTGGCAACCACTAATCCGTTCTCCATCTTTGTAATTTGCTATTTCAAGAATGTTACATAAAAGGAATTGTACAATCTGAAACCTTTGGAGACTGGCTTTTTTCACACAGCATGATTTCTTTGAGATCCAGCTAAGTTGTATTTATCAACAGTTTGTTCCTTTTTATCACTAACTATCTTCCATCATATGGATGTACCACCATTTGTTTAACCATTCAGTCACTGAGAGATACCTGGGCTATTTCCAGTTTTGGATTATTACAAACAAAGCTGCTAAGACTATTCAAGTACATGTTTTTGTGTGAATGTAATTTTTTTTTTTATTTTTCTGAGATAAATGCCCAGGAATGCAAAGCTGGGTCATACAGTAGCTGCATGTTTAGTTTTAAAAAACTGCCAAATGGTTTTCCAGAGTAACTGCACCATTTTACATTCTCACATGCAATGTATATAGTATAGGTCATCCAATTTCTCTGCATCCTTTCCAGTACTTAGTGTTGTCATTATTGTTTCAGCCATCTTGATAGGTGTGTAAAGATATCTCATTGTGGTTTTCATTTGCACTTCCCTACTGGCCAATGATGTTGACATAACTATTTGCTAAATATGCATCCTCTTTGATGACATGTCTCTTCATGTCTTTTCCCCATTTTCTAATTGGGTTGCTTGGTTTTCACTGTTAAGTTTTGAGAGTTCTTTATATATTTTAAATATACAAATAAGTCCTTGGTTGGATACGTGCTTTGCAAATATTTTCTACCAGTCTGTAGCTTGTTTTTTCATTCTCTTAGGAGAGTCTCTCTCTCCCATAGCAAACTGTTTTAGTTTTGATGAAACCCAATTGGTTACATTTCCCTTTTACAGATTGTACTTTTGTTGTAATGATGTCTAGCCTAATGTCCTCAAGATTTTCTATTGTTTTCTTTAAAATTTTTAAAAGTTGTGCCCTGGCTGGTGTGGCTCACTGGATTGAGTGCTGGCCTACGAACCAAAGAGTCACTGGTTTGATTCCCAGTATGTCTTTTGCACTTACTTATGCATTCATAGAAGGCATTCTCCCTCTCTTTTTCTCTCCCTTCCACTCTGTCTAAAAATAAATGAATAAAATCTTTTTTAAAAAGTTGTACATTTTACATTTAAGTCTGTTATCCATTTTGAGTTAATTTTGTAGAAGGTGTATGGTTTGGTCCAGGTTCACATTTTTCTCCCATTGATGTCCTCTTGCTCTGGCACCATTTGTTGGGCAGGCTGACCTTCTTCCATTGAATTGCTTCTTCTCCCTTGACAAAATTCAGTTGGGCATATTTGTGTGGGTCTGTGTCTGGGTTCTCCGTTCTGTTCCATCGATTTATGTGTCTATCCCTCTACCAAAACCACACTCTCTTGATTCTTGAAGGTATGTAATAAGATTTTATGTCAGGTAGAGTTGTTCTTCCTGCTTATTTCTTGTTTTTCCAAAATGGTTTTAGTTATTGTAGTCTTTGCTTTGCCATGTAATTTTTAGAAAAAGCTTGTTTATATCTATGGAAACATTTTTAAAAGATTTTATTCATTTATTTTTTAGAGAGAGGGGAAGGGAGGGAGAAAGAGAGGGAAAGAAACATCAGTGTGTAGTTGCTTCTCATGTGGCCTCCACTAGGGATCTGCCCTGAAACCCAGGCATGTGCCCTGACTGGGAATCAAACTTGTGACACCTTGGTTCACAGCCTGTGCTCAATCCACTGAGCTACACCAGCCAGGGCTCTACAAAAAATTTTGTTGGTATTTTCATACTAATTACATTAACCCTATTGATCACTTGGGGAGAACTGGTAATTTTTTTTTTACCGTATTGACTCTTCCACTTGATAATGTGATATAGCTTTCCATTTATTCAAAAATGAAAAGAAAAAAGAAAACAAAGATCCCTTCTCTTTTGTCAAATTCATTATGCCATTGATCATTTTGAATGAGTTTTAAATTTCACTTATATTTTTCAGTTCTATCACTTCCATTTGATTCTTTTTTATATCTTATATTTGGTGAGAATTTCTACTTCTTCATTCATTTCAAGTTGATTGTAATTTCTTACTGAATCATTTTTATAATACCTATTTTAAAATCCTGGTCAGATAATTCCAACATCTGATTAATCTCAATATTGGCCTCTGTTGATTGTGTTTTAATTCACACTGTGATTATGGAGGGGTAGTGGTGTCTCACCTGATTTTTGCTGTATTCTGGACATTTTGTGTATTATGCTAGGAGACTCAGGATCCTATTTAAGTCTTCTGTTTTAGCAGTCAGTCATCCTATTGAGGTTTAGCATGGAGGTCCTGATTTTGGGGGGCTGTGGCTCCAGTGTCAATTCAGTTTTCAGAGAACCTGCAATGTCACTCTGGTCTGTTTTGTTTGCCTGGTGCCCCTGGAGTACCATCTCAGTCTTCACTATCGTAAGGGGTGCATATTTCTTTCTTGGTCCTGTCTGGCACCTGTGGTTGTGGGATGAAAGATGTGGATTGGGAGGTGGAAGCACTTTTTTGGTTTCCATCTGTGCTGATGTTGCCCTCAGGGGTGCAGGGCCCTTCCCTGGGTCTGCAGCTTCATGCAAAGTTGTAAACACTTTTTTTGGGTGGTTTTATTGCTTCAAGTGGCCCAGGGTGCCGGTCAGATTTTAACTTAGCTGATCCGTGCCTGACTTAGGTCCAGTTATCCTCAAGAATCTTAATATACCAAGACAAATGCCATGCACAAAACCCCAGGGGGACTGTGGCCAACTTCTTTTTGCCAAAGGCTTCAGTCCACGTAATTGTCAGTCAAAAGGTTCATTAGGTCTGAGTGGGAGGGCAAACTGTTGGATTTTTCTAAAAAAAAGTTCTTGCATCTCTATTAGGTGTTTGTTTAATACAATGATCAGCCACCCTCTTTCATCTTGTGTTATTTTAGTGACATCATATAGTTGAGCTGGGAAAGCCATGTGGGCTCCTAGTTGTGTCTTATCCCACTGGTATTGTTTTAATTGTAGAATTTCTCCACTGGAAACATTCCAGACAATCAGAGGAGGTATTACACATAGTTAAAACATCCGTTATTCCAGTACTTTTAGCAACATCCATTACAACAATTTGGGTGTATGTGCATCAAGTAAAACATGACACAGTCTGAACAAATATCAACTGTGGTGAGGCACCATTGATAATGTGCAAGGGTGTCACAGGTCAGATGTCAATCTTTTAGGATCAGAAGGAGCCAATGCCCGTTGTAATGAGGACTCTTTATTTTATTTTATTTTATTTTAAATGGACACTTTTATTGCATGCATGTATACATAAATACACGTGTGTGTGTGTCTGTGTGTATGTATATAAAATACCTTGATAAAGTTGGTTTTTAAAAGTTCAGTTGGGCACATGAGGGAACATCACATTTAAATGATAATTACAGAGGATTCACTCTTGACCTAGTTGGAATCCCAGTTACCCCAGGAAGCGAAGACTAACAATGATGAAGAGGAGAGAACAGTTAACTTTTCCTTGACAGCACTTTCAGTTTGTCACAGCAAAATGACACTGGGGGCTCAAGGCACTGAGATGCAAATGGACTACACTTAGCATTGCCAGAAAAAATATGAGATGATCAGCCAAGTTTCAATTTATGATATACAATAAACAACTTTAGTTATATGGCCCATGCAATATTTGGGACCTACTTATACTAAGAAAATTATTTGCTATTTATCTGAAATTCTGTCCTGTACTGGCAGGACAGAATTTCACTGTCTGTCCTGTACTGGCTATCTTGTACTTTTTAAAATTTTATTTTCCAATTACAGTTTACATTTAATATTATTTTGTATTAGTTTCAGGTGCACAGCATAGTGGTTAGACAGACATATACTTTACAAAGCAGTCCCCCCCCCCCCAGTATTTCCAGTATACACTTGGTACCATACAGAGTTATTACAATATTATTCATTATATGGCCTATGCTGTGCTTTACATCCCAATAACTAGTTTATAACTGCCAATCTGTACTTCTCAATCCCTTCACCTTTTTCACTAATGAAGACTCTTTAATGAGAAGACTTTTCGAGAAGTTACAGTCTGGCAGCAGTTGTGGTTTCTGTATCATAAACATAGAGTCCTGTACTTTGTAAGAGACAGTAGGTTTTGTTCCTTGGCTTCCAGATGGACTAAGTAAGTAATTTCACCCATGTGGATCCAAGAAACTACCTGCAATTATGTCTCAATTTGGGGGGTTGATCAGGTATTCCTGCTGGTGAAGGTGAGATGACACTCAAGATACCAGTTTGCAACTCCAAAATATGCCTTTGGGTTATTGATTCTGGTTATATTTAAGAAAGGAAAGATACAGAAAAAAAAAAAACCAAACACTTTCCCCTTTTCCCTAGCTGCCTAAATGGAATTTAGATAGAGGACCTGCTCCAGGAAGGGAGATAACATCATAGATAATGTAGTTTAATATGAACTAAGAGTAATGGACAGGGAGGAACCTAGGAAGGCCTCTTTGATCAAAGTCCTCTCTGTGTCCCATTGTTAAAGATGGCCAGGCAAACATTTATTTATCAAACATTTGCTTTTCCATCTCCATGTGAATTGCCTTCCTGTCCTTTGAAGTCCCAAACCACAACCCCCTTTTCTCCTTAGCTCAAGGTGGTACATAAACCTGAATTGCAGACCTGTCCTGGGATCCCATATTCTTCTGACACTGCTATATGTACATACATATTAAATTTGATAATTTTCTCCTGTCTCATGTTAATTTGATTATTAGCCCAGCCAGAAGAACTTTAAAAGGCTAGGAAGAAAAATTATTTTCCTCCCCAACCACACCATAGTCAGGGCTTCTGAGACTGAGGTTTTTAACTTGCCAACCAACAGGACATCATCTATATAGTGAAAGCTTTGGACATCAGAGTAGAAGTACTTGCATTAAACCTTGACTCACCCACTGGTGACAAATTGTGTATGTGCATAAGGGGTAAGTTTTCACTATGACTACTTTTTTGCAGGTGGCAGTGCCCTCAGAAGAAAAAGAACATGTGCCCTGGCTGGTGTGGCTCAGTTGGTTGGGCATCTTTCTGCAAAGTGAAAGGTTACTAGCTGGTTTGATTCCAGTTTCTCTCTCACATCGATGTGTCTCTCCCTGTCTTTCTCCCTCCCTTCCCCATTCTGTGAACATAAATAAAGAAAATCTTTAAAAATAAAAGAAAGAAAAAGTATGCATTGCAGTCATAGTGCATCCCCTAACTTGGCCTGTATGACCCCTATGTCTTTTATTCAAGAAGGCATTGTGACTTTACTGGGTCCACACTGGGTGCCAATTTGTCAGTGGTCAAATTATCCCTAAGCAGCAGTGTAGTTTAGTTTATCACATTTCTCTAGATTCAGCTGATAAGAAGACAGTGAGTCATAAGGATTTATTATTTACACAGACATTAAAGCAAGATCAGTATTGTGTCACTCCCCATATTCCTAGTTCCAGAGGATGACACTAAACCAGAGTGGCCAGACAACAGAAAGTATGTGTGGTGCCACTCGGTCATTGAGCACCTGCCTCTAAACTACAGCCAAGCAGTTTTATGGACTTACACAAAAGTCTGCAACTGGACCCTGGTGGGAGGCATTAATGCAGAAAGTTCCATGCCTCACTTGAACCAGTGTGGACAGATGACAAACAGCTTTGTGGCAGTCTCCAACAAGATAGGGAGGCAGATGAGAAATGACCTTGTGACAACTTCTCACAACACTGCCGTATTCCATAGGAGGACCACAGGGCATTCTGCCAGGACTTGGATGACTGTGGTCAAGCCTTGACTACATGACCTATGTGGAGAAAAGCAGTATGACCAGGGCTCCACATCCAAGTCATTTGTTTACAGTTTATGCATAAACATGTAGGCTTTAGAGCTTAGCTACTTACTAGCATTTTATAGAAAAATGACAATCTAGTCATCAATGACTGGTGAATACAGAATTCTAAGTGGTATCATTAGCTGTAAGTCTGTGTTATTAAATCTCTGTTAATATAGTTCAAATGGAAAATATTTTGTTTAAAATATTAGAACATGAAAATAAATGATTTCTTATTCATGTGGAATTCTCCTAATAAAAATATATAAGCAAATAGGTAAAATTGGAATAAAAGCTAAATAAAGGCTTCAAATTTAGCTCCAGTGTTATGGTAAATGGATAAGTGTAATGTAATTTTTAATGCTTTTTGATAGAATAATCATATACATTTAAATGTAAAGGTCCTTTGCATTCTTACATTTATCTTTTGCATGGTTGCTGCATATTCATAGTAATTTTTTGTGACACTTCAAGTGGTTTAAGTAAAACAGCTTTCTGTTGCCAGATACTTATATTTAAATTAATATTACTATCCAAACATGTACATTTCTTTTAATACATGGTTTTCTATTCATTTCTTCTATATTCTTCCAAGCAGGGTAAATCCAAACTCTTATCAGGTTTTAAATTAAACTGGATTAAAGAAAAAACTGTATTATTGCCCTAATTTGTATGGCTCAGTGGGTTGGGCTTTGTCCTGCAAACCAAAATGTTGCCACTTCAATTCCTGGTCAGGGTACATGCTTGAGTTGAGGGTTCAGCCCTGGTCAGGTACATAGGAGAGACAGGCAATCACTGTTTCTTTCTCACATCGATGTTGCTCTCCTTCTCTTTCTCCTTCCATTCCCCTCTCTCTAAAAATAAATACATAAAATATTTCATAAAAAATGGTATTATTGGGACTTCCGGCCAAGATAGAGGCATAGCTGGACACGCTGTGCCTCCTCTCACAACCAAGATCAAGGACAACAAAAATATAGAACCAAAAAAAAGAAAACCCAACCAGGACAGAGAGAAAATTGAATTGTGCGGGCGTCTGACAACAACAATTCACCCAGACTGGTAAGAGGGGCAGAGTCAGCGGCCAGCAGAGTCCGCAGCCAGCAGAGTCAGATCGCGGCGGGATAAGCCGGTGGTGGTCCTGGGTGCGCAGTCACTCCAGGCGCACAGGCGGCAGCGTTGCCTAACTCGAGGAGGCCAAGCGGGGTGCACAAGGCGGTGGACCGTGGACACACATTTGCGCACAGATAAACCAGGCAAAAATGGGCAGCAAGACAGACTACGCGATGCAGGGCCCCAGCACCGGGAAGTGAAGCCTAAAAGCACCCATTGAAAATACTTGTATGGCTGAGGTACCGGGAGGGAGTCTCAGCCTCACAGGAGAGGTCGGTGGGGAGACCCACAGGGTTCTGGAGTATGCGCAGGCCTATCCACCAGAGAATCAGCACCAGAGGGGTCCAGTTTGCTTGGAGGAAGCGGCGAAAGTGACTGAAATCTGACAGAGAGTGGAGCAAGTGCCATTATTCCCTCTCAGACCCTGCCCCCACATCCAACATCACAAACCAGCGACTGGGCTGCCCTGCCCTGGTGAACGCCTAGGGCTCCCCCCCCCCACTACCTAACAGCTGCGACCAGATAAAAACAAACAAACAAACAAACAAACAAAGAAAACACCAAGGATGGCTCAAAAGGGAGAACAGACCAGGGCCCCGGAGCTAATTCATCTGAGCGACCAGGAGGTGGTCAGCCTATCAGATGCAGAGTTCATAGCACTGGTAGCCAACCTATCGGAAGCACAGTTCAAAGCTCTGGTGATTAGGAAGCTCAGAGAATTGGTTGATTTTGGTCATAAATTAGGAGAACAAATGGAGGCTACAATAAGTGAAATGAAGAAAAACGCACAGGGAACCAATAGTGATGGGAGGAAAACAGGGACTCAAATCCATGGAGTGGACCAGAAGGAAGAAAGAAACAACCAAACAGAAAAGAAGGAAGAAACAAGAATTCAAAAAAATGAGGAGAGGCTTAGGAACCTCCAGGACATCTTTAAACGTCCCAACATCCGAATTATAGGGGTACCAGAAGGGGAAGAGGAAGAGCAACAAGTGGAAAACTTATTTGAACAAACAATAAAGGAGAACTTCCCCAATCTGGCAAAGGAAGTAGACTTCCAGGAAGTCCAGGGAGCTCAGAGAGTCCCAAAGAAGTGGGACCCAAGGAGAAACACACCAAGGCACATCATCATTACATTAGCCAAGATTAAAATGAAGGAGAGAATTCTAGAAGCAGCAAGGGATAAAGGCAGAGTCACCTTCAAAGGAGTTCCCATCAGACTGTCAGCTGATTTCTCAAAAGAGACTTTACAGGCAAGAAGGGGCTGGAAAGAGATATTCCAAGTCATGAAAGTCAAGCACCTACATCCAAGATTGCTCTACCCAGCAAAGCTTTCATTTAGAATGGAAGGAAAGATAAAGTGCTTCTCAGATAAGGTCAAGTTAAAGGAACTCATCATCACCAAGCCCTTATTATATGAAATGTTAAAGGGACTTCTCTAAGAAACAGAAGATAAAAAATAGGACAGTAAAAAGACAGCAAACTCACAGATATTAACAACCACACCAGAAACAAAAGCAAATTAAGCAAACAACTACACCAGGAGCAGGAACACAGAAATGGAGATCACATGGAGGGTTAGCAACAGGGGAGTGGGAGGAGGAGAGAGGGGGGAAAAGGTACAGAGAATAAGTAGCATAGACGGTGGGTAGAAAATAGATAGGGGGAGGGCAAGAATAGTGTGGGAAAAGTAGAAGCTAAAGAACTTATGCAACATGGACATGAACTAAAGGGGGAGAATGTGGGTGGGAGGGGGTGTGCAGGGTGGAGGGGAATGATGGGGTAGAAATGGGACAACTGTAACAGCATAATCAGTAAAACATAATTTAAAAATGGTATTATTAGTAATATTTTTATGAAGTGAAATTTTCTTACAAAGGCACACTAGAAAACAGAGGGATGGTATAAGGTGTGGTAGTAAATGGGAAGAATGAGAGAAAAAAGGAAAAAGGAAGAAAGAAGTTTCATTTCTTTGTACTTTGGGGAGGTATATGCCATTTGTTTAGACTTTATTATTTCTGAAAAATGTCAGGAGAACTAATCTCTAAGAATCTAAAACTTTGTAATTTCTAATCATTGAACTCACCATTGAAAAAATTACAATATTCAAGAAGAAAAAAATCACACTTCTTATTGAACTTTTCATTCCCAGCTAATAAAATTTCCTGTAAAAATTCTTGTCAAATGGTGGAGACCTTTCTAGAGATATATCATGCTTGGTGTGCATTCATTATAGGCATTTTTCTTATGACTATAAGAGGCTGTTAATATATCCTTCCAAAACATTTTTAAAATATAACCTTGCACATGCAGTGGGGTTATAAGAATTATATAAAGAAACGGTAATAACAATTTGTTTAACCTGGTAAGTTTAAACTTGATGTATAAAACTATAGGGGATACTGCCTTGGCCAGTGTGGCTCAGTTGGTTGGACACCATCCCATGAATCAAAATGAGATGGATTTGATTCCCCATCAGGGTACATGCCTGGGTTGTGGGTTTGGTTCCCTGGTTGGGGCACATACAAGAGGCAACGGATCGGTTTCTCTCTCACATCAATGTTTCTTCCCTCTCTTTCTCCCTCCTTTTGCCTATCTCTATAAACAAACAAACAAACAAACAAACAAACAAACTATAAGGGATACAAAGTTATATGTGAATGTGAAATATATTTTAATAAAGAAAAAAACTATAGGGGAAATGGTGAGAAGCAGATGGGAGTGGGTGCGCATTTGGGGTTTGGCCCAACTCAAAGGCAACAGGGGGGTTCACTGCACTCCACCATCTGTAGGCCTGGACTCCGCACAGCCTGTGCTCTCATTGATGCTCATGGAGAAGCTGAAATGCTCTTAGCATTGAGCCTATGAGCCAATGAGCATTGTGCCCCCCTTGGGTGTCCAGCAGTCTCATGGATATCAAATCTCAGTGAACAGGTATCAAGGACTCCAAGATCCACCTACTGAAACTCTAGTTCTTGCCTCCATGTATTTGCAAGAGTCCTTGGCTGTGGTTGTGAATGTTGGTCACTCAAGAGAGGTATGTGTTCATATCTAAGAGTGAAAACTCTCCTCCCCCAGGCCCCAGCATGTAAGCCACAGCTAGAAAGTTTGGCAAGGTCATGGACTTGTTGATCTTTGCAGGAGAAAGGAGGGATGCCTGGGAGACTGTGAAGGAGAGAAGAGAAAGGAACATAGTGTCTGAAGGTGAAGGGGGCAGTCTGAGAGAGAGAGCTTACTCATATTTGTGTCCTGACCCTTATGTCCCTTGTATTGTTTTTTCTCTCCCATGAGATGGCCCCCCGCTGCCTCCCCACACCCAGTTCTTTGTCCCTGTGGTACTGTGTATCTTCCCTCACTATGTACAAAATATCTGGGCAGCCTGGAGAAGGAGACCACTTCCTGAAAGGGTCAGGCCAGTTTCCAAGCCCTCCAGACTGCTCATGACCCAGTCAGGCCAGTTTTCCAACCCACTGGACTGCCCGTGACTCAGTTACCCTGGCTCACTAGATAGCTCGAGGCTTAATCTAAACCCTCTCCCACCTCCCACAATAGACATCTGGCGCCAGCCACAGTGGCCAGCAGTCATACTGACATTCCCGTACCTGGAAACAGCCCAGCCCTTTACCTAACCCATTGTCCCAACTCTCATCTTGAAGTCCTGAGGCACCCACCCAGAAGGAAGAGACTAAATCCTCCCCTATCTCCCCACAATCGCCTCATTTTTCTTTTAATAACCCCATTCCTGCCTCCCTGCACCCCTCAGGGCTACATTCGGTCCAGACTCAACCCCCTGTAAGCTCAGCATTGAATAAAGGCATTTGGATCAGATCATCCTGCTCTTCTCGCCTCCATCTCTCATGCATTTCTAACACTTCCCACCTTTCCTCCACCAACACTGCACCACAGGGTCTTCTGAGTGTGACACCCAGACACAAGGACAGGGGACATGGACTTGGATCTCTTGGAAGCCTTGACACAAAGTTACGGAGCAGTGGGCAAGGAGCCAGCAGGAAGCAGTTAGAACAGATTCTTTTGTGTCATGCCACCCAACTCTCCACATCAGAATAGGGCCAGGTGTCCACATGGATTCGCAGACAGGTTTGAGAGTGCCAGGCTGAGACTAATTTTTATCACTTAAGGCAAGGGTGGGTCTGAAAACGGAATCATATTCTTTGCGTAAGAATAAAATAAATAAATGCAGCAAATTAAAATATCACTAATTTGCAACTCCTAATGAAGTGAAAGATCTAAATAGTTATTATCAGATATGCTCAAACTATGGTGAAAAGCTGATGAACAATTTTAATGGTTGAATCAGGCTGCCAGCACTTAAATTCACTGATCAATCTTAACATAACAAAAAGTAAGACAATCAGACATTATGTGCTTCCCAATGTAATGTAATAATAAGTGCATGGCACAACTTATTAAGTTCTCTTACCAAAAAACTCAAAACTGAATCTTATGAAGCCCTTAGACCTAACTATAGTACTAGCTTAAAGCAACTGTAGAAATCAGAGAAGTTAACGCCATGGTGTTACAACCAGAAAATCCAGAACTGAAGACATTCTAAGGTAAAACAATCTGGATTCTTCCACAAATTAATTACAAGGGGAAAAAAGAGGAAAGATCTTAGAGATTCAGAGTTTTAAGGATCAGCCCTGTCTGGTATGGCTTAGTGGTTGAGTGCTGGCCTGCGAACCAAAGGACTGCTGGTTCGATTCCCAGTCAGGGCACATGCCTGGGTTGCAGGCCAGTTCCCGGCAAGGGACACACGAGAGGCAACCATACATTGATATTTCTCTCCCTCTTTCCCTCTCTCCTTCCCTTCCCTCTAAAGATAAATAAATAAAATGGTTTTTTTTTTAAATACATACATAAGGTTTCTTCTCTGTGTAAATTCTGGAGTGTACAATTAGTTATGACTTCCAGAAGAGGGCTTTACCATATTCAATACATCCATAGTGTTTCTGCCCACTATGAGTTCCTTGGTGGTTAATAAAGGATGCTTTATGGAAAACCTCTTCCTTGCATTCATTGCATTCATAGGGCTTCTCACATGTGTGAATCCTCTGATGAAGGGTGAGTTCTTTTTTTAAAATATATTTTACTGATTATGCTATTACAGTTGTCCCATTTCTCCCCCATCATTCCCCCCTACCCTGCACACCCCCTCTCACCCACATGCCCCCCTTTAGTTCATGTCCATGTGTCATAAGTTCTTTAGCTTCTACTTTTCCCACATTATTCTTGCCCTCCCCCTGTCTATTTTCTACCCACCATCTATGCTACTTATTCTCTGTACCTTTTCCCCCTCTCTCCTCCTACCACTTCCCTGTTGATAACCCTCCATGTGATCTCCATTTCTGTTCCTGTTCTAGTTGTTTGCTTTTGTTTTAGGGGTGGTTGTTAATATCTGTGAGTTTGCTGTCTTTTTACTGTCCTATTTTTATCTTCTTCTTCTTAGAGAAGTCCCTTTAACATTTCACATAATAAGGACTTGGTGATGATGAGCTCCTTTAACTTGACCTTATCTGAGAAGCACTTTATCTTCCCTTCCATTATAAATGACAGCTTTGCTGGATAGAGCAATCTTGGATGTAGGTCCTTGCCTTTCATGACTTGGAATACTT